>CM034148.1:82786673-83386673 GCA_019776745.2 Taxus chinensis | reverse complement strand
CAAGAAATGGTTACAACTTCTTCAATCCTTCACGTCTGTTCATATTCTTGATTCACGAAGAAATGCCAATGGTGGAAAAAACCAAACTTTTCATAATGTGTCTCTTACACTCGTTTTGTAACTTTGAATTTGAACCATTCATCTTGCCTTTGAAACTTTAAACCAGATTCATCCATGTGGGAGAAATTTACTGGAGCGGGCATGGAAGATGCCTTTTGCATTTTGTGACTTTATAGAGATTTGGCATTTTTTTACATTTTTGGTCTGCCCTTCCACTTTTGATATAAGCTTGACATGTGGCTTCACTTGAGTGGAGACAGAGTCGTGGGTCCCTTTTATAATTTTACTTTTTTTCCAAGGTGGGCTCAAAAACACAAATTGCTCTGCCAACCTGCTTTCCCTCTTTGACTTTCTAACGACGGGCTCAAGCTTTGACTTTTTCCTTTGTGTTTGGTGGGGCTGTGGGTCACTTTTTAACTTTAAGCCCCTTTATGAAAACAAGGCTCAAATTCTAAAATCTCCCCGACGATCCGCCTCCCCACTTTGACTATTTTGATGCGGGCTCAACATTTGACTTTTTCCCTCTTAGCGTGATCGAGGTTGCGGGTCACTTTATGACTTTTATCCCTTTTTACAAAAAGGCTCAAAAACACGAATTGCTATGTCAACCTGCTTCCCCACTTTGACTTTCCAATGGCGGGCTCAAGATTTGACTTTTTACTTTGTGTTTGGCGGGGTTGCGGGTCACTTTATGACTTTTAGCCTTTTTTACAAAGAGGCTCAAAACCTCAAAGTTCTCCGCCGACCTGCTTCCAATTAAATATGTCCACGTACCCATGGATAATGGAGCCAAAATTTTATGGGGAAGAGAATGTCCGTCATTCACGAATGTGGAAAAAATGCAGAGAAGAAGAAAACTCCACCATTTTGCGCCCTATTTTCAAATTTATTTCGTGAACCAAGGAATTGAAAACAATACAATGTTCAACAATCCATGGCCATAGAAAGATAGACAATTTCATTAAAATGAGGACAACAATAAAATTTTCACACGTCCAGACAGGAAAACAGAAAATTTATCAAAATGTGCAGACTTGAGAGTTTAAACAACTTCAAAGCATGAATTTCTCTATCTTTTCAGACTTCGAAGTTTACTTGAACACTTCTGGAGGACGGGAGCTCAAAATCTTTGAATTTGAATTAGAAAATGAGGGGGATATTTTGAGGGTGACAACACTATGGAAATTTAAATAACAGAAACATCATATTTGATAAACACAGCATATGGTCAGATAATTGTACATCATAATTCAAGAATGTGAAAATGTTATATTGGTTGAGCAGGATGCATAGGATAAGCAGTGTTCAACAATTTTGGAATTTCACTAAGGCCAAACATGGAAAATGAGAATATGATGGTGCAGGAGCATGTGTTAAAAGAGCCCTAACAAGAGAAGAATTGAAGTACAAAGATGGTGCCAAGTTGATCGATGAAAAATCCATCATGGAATGCTGTAACTCAACAATGGGTCTAGGTAACGAGGGTAATTCTACATATCCTAGGTTTTTTTGGTTGGTAGAAGAATCTAATTTTGCAAAATATGAAGATTGTTGTACACTAATGGGATCTAGTGAGTTGCACTCTTTTATAAGTTCAAATGCAGATTCATGGACTATGTATACAAGGAAAATGGAATGCTTTTTCTCTTCATGTACGTATCCATTTTGGGATGAATGTGAGTCAAGGTGTTGTAGACAATTATATCCACTCGATACCTATCAACATCCACAAGCTCTACAACTCACAGTGAGAAAAACATCAATTGACTTTGACCATATATCAGATCTAGTGCAACCATGTAAATTATATATATGCATTATTTTATAAAAACTATATTATTTTTCTCATGTTATGGAACTTATTAATGAATCAATTATTGAACTAATGATTTTATGTACAATGTGATGTAGGTCATGTTTTTGCAGTTGTTGCAGAAGAAAATAATAAAGAAATAACATCTTATTATTTGTGTCGTTGTGTTGAGGAAAAAAAGAAATTTATAGCCCCAATCATAGATGGAGAAGGCCGAGAATATTATACGGGGTATGTGGTTATTATTGGAACATGGATAATAAGATACCCAATGAAGAACTCCAATGTGTGGTTAATTGAGGACTTTGAAACTCATAGAAATATTCTTCATTATTCTCACCTAGTTGTTTCATTTATTGTTCAATTGATTAAATATGGAGGTAGAGTGCAAAATAAGGTCTTGTGGAAAGTTCATGAGTCTGACCATGAAGCAATACTTGACACCCTAAAAATTAGATCCGACCTAGATGGATCACTAGATTGAATTTGTACAAATGAAGATACACAAAACAGTCCTTAAGCTTACCAAGTGGCTTACTTTCTCAAGTCAAAGGTATGTTCATTTAATATTAGATATGTACAATTATATGAATTTAATTTGAATATTTTCTTTAATGATTTTTTTTAAAAATTGTGTAGGCTTTAAAATTCTATTTAATTGTTTACTAACATGTTTATGTAGATTAGTGGTGCCAAAAAAGCTTCCACCTTCACGTGGTTGGCACTATTAGTAGAGAATTTATTATTCTCGAAGCTAAGGAAAATTAAATATTAGAAACGAACAACAAGAATAAATTCTCTTTTCACCACCTATATTGTATGAAAAATGTCTTCTTCAAGTTCTCATTTCACAACCTATATCAAGCATGAACAATCTTTTCTTAACATGTTTCCTAATACTTGTTTCGAATCAAAGGATTTTGTGCACTAAAATGAATCCTCGCCTAGTGTTGACCAGGACAACCCGATGCAACAACACAAGCAGTTCAGTGCTACAAACGTATGTTTGTAAAATATTGTGTTGGACAACCTTACAGTAACTCAAACTAGACTATTTAGCGCTTTTGCAAACAATAGGACAACGAGAGGACCAAATTGAGATGGAGAAAACCAAGATAGGATCTTGTAGAGGGTCCCAACATGGAGGTGTAGCATCAAAAAATATCTCTCCATGTTCCACGGAGACCAAAAAATCACCCTTCCAAATTATAGCATTTTCTGGTCTCATGGCTCTTAAGGGACTAAGCACAAACGAAGTATCCCGAAAGCAATGACACCATACAGCACCAAAACAAAGAATCCACTATTGTTTACCAGGGCACTTAGATGTGCTTGCATATTCATTTTGGTGCCAAGAGCTTTCGTTTGCAAAATATTACATTTGACAGCCTTACACTAACTCAAATTACAGTATTTTACACTTTTGCAAACAATAAGAAAACAAGAGAACCGAATTGAAATGGAGAAAATTGAGATAGGATTTTGTAGAGGGTCCCGACATGGAGGTGTAGGATCAAACAAGACATCTCTAGGTTCTACGAAGACCGAGAAATCACCCATCGAAGTTCTAACCTTTTTTGGTCTCAAGGCTCTTAAGGGACTACACTTGGATGATGTAGCCTAGAAGAAACGACTACATCTGGCACCAAACAATATCCTCCACAAGTGTTTACTAGGCCACTTGGATGTGTTGGCACAGTTGGTTTGGTGCCAAGAGTTTCCATTTGCAAAATGTTGCGTTTGACAGCCTTACAATGACTCAAACTATAATATTTGGTACTTTTGCAAACAATAGGACAACGAGAGCATCGAATGGAGATGGAGTAGACTAAGATAGGATTTTGTATATGGTCCCAATATATAGGTGTAAGATCATACAAGATGTCTACAGGTAACACGGAGACCGATAAATCACCCGTTAAAGTTATAGCCTTTTATGGTCTTAAGGATCTTAAGGGACTACGCCCAGACGAAGTAGCTCAAAAGAAATGACACCATCTGACACTGCAAATATATGACGTTTGCCGATCCTTGTAATGCATAAGATAAATAACAACTTTCACTTTAAAGGAGGAAAATCCTAGATATCCAAGAACAATTCGATACAAAGAAATGTTACCCAATACAGCTATCTCCTTTTTTCTATAGCTTGTGATTTATATTTGGAGCTCCAAGAGTGTTATAAATTGAGAATAATAAGTCCAGTGGTATTTGTGGCTCTTACATATTAGGATACCAAGAAAAAAAAATTAAGCTCTTTTGAATAAGTATTTCAATTGCAAGTTGTCGAGAATGAAGGTGTCATGGAGAGGATGAATCTAACCTACCAATGATAAATAAAGAGGTCAGTCCATTGGTTTTTTCTTGCATTCATAAAAATGTTGTGCCTTAATAGTTTCTCGGAGAGGATGATATTTAAAATTTAATTAAATAGATTCTTTCCTTGGCCTTTTACGATGATCCCAAATAATTACCTCAAATGTTCTTGATATCCTTTGAATATTTTCTCTTTAATAAAAAACAAGGATCATTTACATAGTTTGGACTTTAATGTTGAACATCTTTGTGGCAACGACCATATCTGTCAAGAGAAATGTGAGGTTTCTAGAGTATGTATAATCCTTACCAAGTTAGTGAGACAAACCAGGTGCTTTCAAATAAGAAGAGGTTCTTGTGAATATGAACATGTATCATAAGAAAATGGATTACGCATAGATTTTTGTGTTCAAACTAAATCATGAAGGTCCACATTTACACACCAAGAAGGCAGACACTATATACTACTGTGACACAAGGTGTCAAACATGTGGTTATTTTTTCTAGCTTCCAATGGGTCATCCTGGCTTGCATCATACTATACATGGAAATATGAGAAATGTGAAATTTGTTTCAAAGAGGAAAAGAGAGTGAGAGTGAGATTGAGATTGAGATTGTGAGAGAGAGAGAGAGAGAGAAACATGAGAGGGAGAGAGTGTGAGAGGTTGTCCAATCCATTATTTTACAAACGGTATCTCATGGCACTAAACCAACTACGCCAACACGTTCGAGTGGCTATGTAAACACTTTTGGAGGCTTTGTTTTGGTGTCACATGGTGTCGTTTCTTCTGGGTTACTTCATCTGGTCATAGTCCCTTAAGAGCCCGGAGACCAAAAAATGCTATAAATTTGACGGGTGATTTCTCAGTCTCTGTGGTACTTGGAGATGTCTCATCTCATCCTACACCTCTATGTCAGGACCCTTTACAAAATGTTGTCTTGGTTTTCTCCATCTCCATTTGATGTTGTTGGTTTCTTACTGTTTGCAAAAGCGTCAAATATTGTAGTTTGAGTCAGTGTAAGGATGTCAAATGTAATATTTTGTAAATGGAATCTCTTGGCACCAAACCGACTGCGCCAAAACATCCTTATGGCTTGGTAAATTGTTGAGGATGCTTTGTTTTGGTGTCAAATGATTTCGTTGCTTCCGGGCTACATCATCCGGGTGTAGTCCCTTAAGAGCCCTGAGACCAAAAATGGCTATAACTTCAACGGGTGATTTCTCAGTCTCCGTGGCACCTGGATATGTCTTGTCTAATCCTACACCTCCACACTGGGACCCTCTACAAAATCATGTCTCGGTTTTCTCCATCACAATTCAGTTCTTTCAATATCCAATTGTTTACAAAAGTGTAAAATAGTGTAGTTTGAGTCAGTGTAAGGTTGTCAAATGCAATATATTTCAAACAATAGCTCATAGCACCTAACTGACTACACCAACATGTCCAGATGGATAGGTGAATTCTTGTGGAGGCTTTGTTTTGGTATCGGATGGTGTCATTACTTCCAGGCTACTTCATTCAGGCTTAGTCCCTTAAGAGCTCGGAGACCTAAAAGTACTATAACTTCGACAGGTGATTTCTTGGTCTCCGTGGCACTGAGATATGTCTTGTCTGATCCTACACCTCTGCGTCAGGACCCTCTATAAAATTTGATCTTAGTTTTCTCCATCTCCATTCGGTTCTCTCAGTGTCCTATTGTTTGAAAAAGCACAAAATAACATATTTTGAGTTAGTGTAATGTTGTCAAACACAATTAGTCCAAATGCTAGCTCATGGCACCAAACTGACTACATCAGCACATCCACATGGCCTGGTAAACACTTGTGGAGGCTTTGTTTCAGTGTCAAACGGTGTCATTTCTTCTGAGCTACTTCATCTGGGCATAGTCCCTTAAGAGCCTAGAGACCAAAAAATGTTATAACTTCAAAGGGTGATTTATCAGTATCCATGGCACCTAGAGACATCTCGTCTAATCCTAAACCTCTACATTAGTACCCTTTAAAAAATCCTATCTCGTTTATCTCATTGTCCTATTGTTTGTAAAAGCACAAAATAACGTAGTTTGAGTTAGTGTAAGGTTGTCAAATGTAATATATTCCAATCAGTCGCTTGTGGCACCAAACCGACAATGCAAAAACATTCGGGTCGCCAAGTAAATTATTTTGGAGTATTCATTTTGGTTTCAGACGGTGTCATTGCTTCTGGGCTACTTCATCTGGGTGTAGTCCCTTAAGATCCTGGAGACCAGAAAATGTTATAACTTCGATGGGTGATTTCTTGGTATCCATGGAACATAGACATATCTCATCTAATCCTACACCTCCATTTTGGGACCCTCTAAAAAATAATATCTCAACTTTCTCCATATCCATTCGGTTATCTCGGTGTCCAAGTGTTTGCAAAAGCGCAAAATAGAGTAGTTTGAATCAGTGTAAGGTTGTCAAACGTAATATTTTGCAAACAGTAGCTCATGGCTCCAAACTGAATGTGCAAAAACATTCAAATAGCCTAGTAAATGATAATAGAGGATTTATTTTGGTGTCGGATGGTGTCGTTGTTTTTGGGCTACTTCATCTAGGTGTAGTCCCTTAAGAGCCTAGAGACCAAAAAAGGATATAACTTTGATGAGTGATTACTTGGTCTCAATGGCACCTAGAGATGTCTCATCTAATCCTACACCTCCATGTCAAGACCCTCTACAAAATTCTATCTCAGTTTTCTCCATCTCCATTTGGTTCTCTCGGTGTCCCATTGTTTGCAAAAGCGCAAAATAGCATAGTTTGAGTCAGTGTAAGGCTATCAAATAGAATATTTTACAAACGGTAGCTCGTGGCACTGAACCGACTGTGCCAACATGTCCAGGTAGCCTGGTAAATGCTTTTGGAAGCTTCGTTTTGGTTTCAGACAATGTCGTTGATTCCGGGCTACTTCATCCGGGCATAGTCCCTTAAGAGCCCTGAGATCAAAAAAGGCTATAACTTTGACGGGTAATTTCTCAGTCTCCTTGGCACCTAGAGACGTCTCGTCTAATCCTACACCTCTACATTGGGACCCTATACAAAATAATATCTTGGTTTTCTCCTTCTCAATTCGGTTCTCTCGTTGTCATATTGTTTGTAAAAGCATAAAATATTGTAGTTTGAGTCAGTGTAAGGCTATCTAATGCAATATTTTACAAATGGAAGATCTTAGCACCAAACCGATTATGTAAATATGTATGGGTAGCCTGGTAAATGTTATTAGATACTTTGTTTTAGTGCTGGAATGTGTCTTTTCTTCCAGGCTACTTCGTCCAGATGTAGTCCCTTAAGAGCCCTGGGACAAAAAATGCTATAACTTTGACGGGTGATTTATTGATATCCGTGGAACTTAGAGGCATCTCATCTAATCCTAAACCTCTATGTCAGGACCCTCTACAAAATTATATCTCATTTTTCTCCATCTCAATTTGGTTCTCTCGGTGTCCTACTATTTGCAAAAGCACAAAATAGTGTAGTTTGAGTCAGTGTAAGGTCGTCAAATGCAATATTTTGCAAACAGTATATCATGGCACCGAACCGAATGTGCCAACATGTCCAAGTGGCCAGATAAATGCTTGTGGAGGCTTTGTTTCGGTGCCAAATGGTGTCTTTGCTTCTGGGCTACTTCGTCTGGGTATAGTCCCTTAAGAGCGTGGAGACCAAAAAATGTTATAACTTCAACAGGCTACTCTCTCTCTCTCTCTCTCTCTCTCTCTCTCTCTCTCTCTCTCTCTCTCTCTCTCTCTCTCTCATACCCAGGGCCTGTGGGTACATTCCCACATAGTCAATATTACCAATAGGCTCTGATGGGTCAAGAGAGACGAAAAGGACTTCATTTGGTTAACTTACTATTTGGGGGATTCTGTGTTGCTCTTCATGGGTCTTTTATTATTTAGTCAATTTGAAAGGCACGAGAACAAGAGAAGCACTTGGTGGTGGGTATATTATCTTCTCTTTTTGACATTAGGTGTCGAGCCTACAAAAGGATTTGATCAAATCAGAAATATAATGACAAGATCCTTTCCTTGAAAATATTGCATTCTCCCAAACCTTTCCTTGGGCCTTAATAATAAGTGAAATGTTTGTGAGACCATTAGTAGATGGACTCATAGATTTAATGTGTTGTGGTATTCTTGTATTCGGTCGAATAAATATTACTTTAGATGGATTCTAATTCATATTAATCTTATTGTTGGCTTATAATATTTTATAGGTTGTTAAGACTATAAGCTTGTTGTTTTCTTTAAAAAAATTATATAGGTTTTATATTTCTTTAAAGTGGATTGCATTGACATTGACATTATATTATTATAATTGATGGCATTGAATGATTATAGTACAATGGAAAATTTGTAAATTAGTTACACATATTTTTATTCTCATGTTAAAAACATTAAAAAAATTAACATTAATAATACATACTAACATAACATACATATGATATCATATTAATCTGGACTTAGATACATGTATAAAGCATGTTTCATCGACTATACAAGTTTTAAAACAATTTTTTTTCTCAAATATATTATATTGATTCAAAAATCCTTGATAGCATACAAAATTTGATCAAAATCAATGTTTATCTAAAGCCATGTAGGCATATAGAATGATATACATTGACAAAATATAAATCTACACCAATATGTCATGAAGGTAGACAACAAAATTTGTATACGTCTAAGATATGGGGAATCATCAAATAATCTAGTTCTCTTCACTCGCTGGGAAGAGGATTTAGGCACATCAGTTGAACTTCCCTTATTGTTTGTGGACTTCCTACACTCAAAGGATGCATGTAGATCTATATATCAATACAAATAAACAACATACCCATTAGTATACAATTAGTAACCTATAAAATGACACTACATAAAAATAAATACTTACTTCAAACTGATGATCACTATCAATCATCCTCTACCTCTCAATATCATCAACATCATCAGTATGATGTGCCCGCACTGGTGTACTCAACTGCTCCTGTTGATGACGAACATTAGAATACGCATGAATGTTATTTAGTTATACTAAATGATGTTATTTAATACAATCTTTGTTATCCAATTTCACCCCTGGGTGAAATTGGACATATAGCATGCTTCCATTGAAGGACTCTCATAGCCATTTTGAAGGATAAAGTCAAGTTTCAGTGTTTAGGGCAGAATTAGGGCCTTTGAGAGAGATAAAGGTTACAAGAGGAATTTTTCCTCTTCTTGGTCTTCATTGAGGTTTAAAGTTTTATTTATTTTGGAAGACCGACAGTGGGGTCCACATGCAACAAAAGTGGCAAAAGGTCAACATTGTGGTCTGGGGAACTCTCTGACACTAATTCACACCCTCTGACACTGCAGAATGCAAAAAGTGGCAACAATTTGATGATGAGAGTTGAAAATGTTTTAGAAGTTCCGTGTGATCTCAATCAAGCTACTTATACATGGTCGAGTTGTTTAATTAGAAGGGAGAGATAGTGTTGGGTTATAGTGAGTCGAGCCCTGATTCATGATGTATGTCGAGCTATGACATTGAAGTGGTTATTCAACACCCTGGTGAGCTCATGCATCATAGACCGAGCTATTGCAGCGAGCTGGTCAACGTTGTATTGACACTAAACTCGTCTCAAAGGAACTGAGCCCACACAACCCACACAAGATCACAACGACCTGGTTCGAGCTTTGAAAGGAAACGAGTGGTTTGAAGGAGCCATGCATGTAACCAAGACAAAGCTCAATTGTTATAGACCGAGCTTTAAAATCCAAGGACAATTCATTTAGATGAAGGTTGAGCTATGCATTGTTGAAAGGCACCAAGTTCACATGTTGAGTGAGCCAATGTCGAAAAAAATCACCAACGATTTTGATGTGGATTGCCGAGCCATTAAAATTTAGGTAGATCAAGTTCAAGTAAGGCTTGGAAAGTCGAATGGTAGAGAAAGTTCTCAAGACACTGAGTTACAAGATCAAGCCATCTCGATACAGTGTGGCCAAGCATTTGGTATCAGTGAGTGCCGAACTCTGTATCAAACTCATTTGGAGGGCCGAGTTACATTTTTACTATGATATCATCACCAAGTTCACAGAGGTTAAATAAATGGAAAGCTAAGCTAGGTATAGTGGCTCGGATGGGGAAATTGGCATTAAATGACATAGAGAAGTGAGTTGGCTTACTGATCCAACTTAGCGAGTCAGGCAGACGGGTTCAGGGGAGGTTCCTTGTGGTCGAGGTGGGTGGAATTATCACGGAAGGCCCAATGCGTTTGGGCCTCATGTGCACGGAAAATCTTAATTGGACACAACAAATAATGTGGGGATGTCAGCATTCAGAATCCTGATTGGCCCGAGTGAGTTGGGACATGTGGACTCGTAAAGCCTGAATTTTCTACGGGTAATGTTATGTGGGAAAAGAGCGAGTCAACGGCTCTATGGAGTCAATGGGAGTGTTGTGAACTAGTCACAGGCCCGAGTTGGTATGCGATAATGAATGTGGGCATGCATAAAGGGTCGGTAATGAGCGTGGAGCTGAGGGGGTGCACGGGGCCCTCATTGTGGGTGAGTCGGGGTTTGAAAGCACAAGCGACATGGGCCGTGACAAGTTAAGTTTGTCGTGGGGAGTATAGGTCCGCCATGCATTAGGCCATCGACTGAGTTATCCATGTGGCACCGAGGTGGAATGTTGAATGGCATCGAGTTGGGAGTAAAAGGGTGGTCGGTGGTAAGGAATGTCACTGAGTCAGGTTTGCATTGGCGGGGGGCTCGAAGAGATCAGAAGGGGTCCACGTAGTTAGGAGGCAGTGATTTGGTGGTCATGGAGAGTATAGCCCAATGCAAGGAAGACGGCGGTATAGGTGGTGCCAAGTTAGAGTGATAAGGAGATCAGCATGCGTTGAAGGGAGTGTTTAGCGAGGTAAGGGTAGAGCCAGCTCGGCCGAGCTAGACGAGCTGGTACATACAATGTTTTAAATAATCACCCCCTCCATATGAAGACATGGAGAATGAAATTAAGGGCCCTACCATATTTTAAATTCCCAAATCATTTAAATGATGTAGAAAACATTAGAAAAGGAGTAAAATATTTAAATGATGATTTCTAGCAAACGAATTAATTCAAAGACCCGTGAATATCAAGAAAGCTTGGCAACACAAAATAACTGCTTCTTCTCAAAAGCTCATTACTTGAGCATTTCTCAATAGAATGACACAAAATTGGTCTCATTGGAATCATGGTTCTGAGACCTATGCACAAAGATCAAGAAATTATCGAATTGGTGAGGATTTGATGGTAGATTTTGCATAGCACAAACCTAATTTCAAACAAAGACCTCAAGGTGGTTGAGAGGGAATTAAATGGGCATGGGAAATCATTATTTCTCTGTTGCAAGCTATGGGACATCATGGGGTGCCTTTTGCAATAAAAATCTCATTATTTTCACTCATTTATTATCGATTGCAAGTGGCTGGAAAGTAGATTTCAGGACTTCACTTCTCCCTCTCTCTCAAATTCTATAAATTACAATGTGGGCTCATTTGTAAAGGAGTTAGTCATTTTTCCTTTCTGCCCCCTCTCTCTTTCTTCTCTGTTGGGTTGAATGTGGAGTTTCAAGCCTCCTCTCCATGCTTTGTAATGGAATTTTCTTGCCTCTTGTCCACTAATGATGTGTTGTGAAAACTTTTAATGGAGCAATAGACTGTGTTTTGTAATGCATCTGTCCATCCTTTGCATATTTTGTTGTCTTTATTTGCCTCCCTTCATTGCAAGATATATTGTGCATAATTCTAATGTTTATAGCAGGTTTTTGGGAGTTGTGTTTGATGGAAAAAAAATAGTGTTCTGTGTGAATCCATATTTGGTTTGTGATGCATCTTGTCCACCCTCTCCATTGCTCACCTCTCTCCATTTCAGGGAGTTAGATTTTGTCTAACAACCTCCTTTTCTTGGAGTATCACCTCTCTTAGTGTAGGCTCTCTCTCTCTCTCTCTCTCTCTCTCTCTCTCTCTCTCTCTCTCTCTCTCTCTCTCTCTCCTTGGAATGTTAGAGTGGGATTATATATTTTGCTTTCCTTCATTAGGAGTAGTTTGTGGCATGTAAGTTTAGGAGCAAGAACCAATTTTCTCTGGAGAGTTATCCCATTTTCAAAGTCCCACACTTTAGGATAGCTCAATGTTACACAAATTACACTGAATTCCCCATCCACAATCAGGCCATTCGAGGGTGTTGTAATTTTGTGATAATAATATCTTCATTATGAAAATTAATTTACTAGCGCATACCTATGTAAAAAGCATGATAGAAGCTATGGCCATTGAAACACCAATGTCTAAAGAGCGCTGATATTCTTTATTCTATGATAGTATTAATCATTAACTGAGAATACCATTAACTGATAATACCATTAAGTTGTCGTAATATTTATTCTATGATATTATTAATCATTAACTATGAATACCATTCCATTAGATATTCTTTCCCCATATTATAGAATCTTTTAAAAACATTTCCTTTCCCACCACATTAGTATCAACATTAGCATTGTTAAATTTCTGTAATCATTTTTACATTCTCAAGGTTGACCATTCATCCAACAAGTAGATAACAATAGTAATTCATGTTATCAGTTTGACACAAATCAAATTAACCATTATTTTCATCCGCAAAATAATATTTTTAATGCTTCACAATCAAAGGTTGCTTCAATACAAAAAGTTAATGAAAATACCAAGTGATATTATAATGTATGCAAGTATACCGATCTAATGTTCAACCGTCAACATGAATATTCCAGATAACATAACAACATAAACAGGTAACAATGACAAGAAGACAAAATCATCATCTACAGCAAAAATGAAATAATCATAACATCTAAAGTACGTAAAATGAATTGTGATGCTAAGAAACTTAGGAGAGCACGAAAACAAGTGCTGTTAGGATGTCGTGTATACAAAATTATACATTAGTATGCATACCATTTTAGTCACGCATACGTATGTACATCCCCATACGTGGCAGTGTACCGTAACTAGTCCCCAATTCTTTCGATTGCTTAATATCGTAGATCATTTTAAAATCAAACAAAATGTAAAAAGGTAAGAACATGAAATTTATGACCAATCTCTATCACGCAAAATATCAAACTCCAATATTTGATCGAACTTACAAGTATAACATTAATACATGAAAATTTAAAATTGAAATTGCGCTGAGGATGGCCAATCTAAGTTCAAAATGAGTTATTTTTGAAATTTTCAAAAGAAGAATATTAGATGAATCTGAAAGTTTTAAAAGTATAAGAAATCTAAATTATGGCTCTAGAAGTCCACAAAGCCTAGTTGAAGTCAATAAGTCTAAACTAAAGCCAATTTAAACTGAAAAAAATATACCCTAGAAGAGGTTGTAGTTTAATTGGTATTGTTGAAGGTAAAGTTGCAATATAATTGTTGTTCTATTTATCTAAATATAAATACCAAGAATTATTTGAATAAAAATATATAAAGTTGAATTTAAATCTCTAGTAAATTTAGTTGTGTAGACCTCAATCCCAACAAATAAAATAAATACAATAAAAAATTGTTTATGAAAAGTTATTAAATAACATGTATGTCAAACATGTTATTTTGTTTGCATAATATGTAATGAAATTACTTGTATAATTTAGATTATGAGCATAAATAGAACACCAAAGAACACAATATTGTAGATAAATCATATCAATATGCAATTAGAATAGCTTCGCCACTTCGAGGGGGCAAACTCCAAACCATACAATAAGACTCAAATGTTCAAATGATGATCAACTACTACCTATAATCCCCTATATATATTATTCATATGTTATGGACATCACCAAGGTTGACCTACTAAGCATGAGAAAGTATAAATGATATAGTAAAATGATATGGTAAGCCACAAGTTGGCTACTCATATCCTAATACAAGCAATAGGTTAAGGGTGTAGTATGCCCTTCCCCTTCAAACCAACATTGTCCTCAACATTGAATAATCTTGGATGTTGATGCAGAAAACCTTCGTCCTCCCAAGTTGCATCTTCTATGCTCATATTATTCCACTTGATCAAATATTCGTTAATGTCTCTAGTTCTGAGCCTCTTAGTACATGTTTACAAAATATTCTCTGGCTCCAAAATGATTCTTCCTTCCTCATCAAGTTCTGGCAGCTCTGTCTAGGCTGCAAATTTTTGTCCAATAACCTTCTTCAGGAAAGAAACATGGAATACTGGGTGTATGCATGAAGATTAAGGAAACTCTAGTTTATAAGCAACATTTCCAATTTTTTGTAGAACCTGATAAGGACCATAATATTTAGGAGCAAGTTGTGTGTCATTTTTCTGTTCCTTCGGGGACATCTGCTTATAAGGTTGTAGACGTACAAAAACCTAGTCACCAATTTCAAAATTTCTTTCACTATGGTGTTGATCTGCTTATTGTTTCATCCTATTTTGTGTCAATGCCAAATTCTCCTTCAAACATGCCAAAACATGTTGTTGATGTTGAATGTGTTCCTCAACATCTCTGACCTTAGTTCGCACCCTCAAGGAAGAAGTGATAGATGGTGGATGGTAATCATTTAATGCTAAAAATGGGGTCATTTGAGAAGAGGTATGAAAAGATGTGTTATACCACTATTCTGCAAGTGGCAGCCATTTAATCCATTGTTCCTGCTTATATGATACAAAACAACGTAGATACCCCTCTAAGTATTTGTTGAACACTTCCGTTTTTCCATTAGTTTGAGGATGGTAAGATGAAATTTGAGCTAGATGAGTACCTGAACATGAAAATAATTTTGTCCAAAAATTACTTGTGAAAATAGGATCATGATCACTTACAACTATCTTTAGGGTTCCATGTAGCCTTTGAACTGTCTCCAAAAAAATAGTTGCGAGTGTACTGGCTATAAATGGATATGACAGGGCACAAAAATGGGCATATTTTGTGAGCCTATCCATAATCACCAAAATAACATTCTTACCCTCTGAACAAGGCAATCCTGTGATGAAATCCATGGAGATATACTCCCATCTCTGGCTAGGAATTGGAAATGGTTGCAATAGACCTAGTGTCTTAATGGTTTCGCATTTGTTCTATTGGCACACCAAACACTCTGATACAAAAATTTTTACATCCCCCTTAAGTCCTTCCCAAAAGAATTCTCTTTTTATTCTATGATATGTCTTCAAAAACCCAGAGTGTCCTCCAACAAGTGATGCATGTAGCTCTACAAGAATCTTATGCTTCAACTCAGAATCTTTACACAATAATAACTTGTCCTTGTACCATAGGACATTACCTTTCCACTCAATTTTTTTATTTTTTATAGAGCCTTGTTTGATATTTTTTATTAGAGATTGTGTATCCTTGTCCTACTCCCATTCCAATCATACCTCATCCATTCAATTGGCCTTCAATATGGACATTGCACATAGTAAGGCATTTGTGGATGTATCCCTTCTGGATAGCTCATCGGCTACTACATTTTCCTTACCCTTTTTGTATATGATTTCAAAATCATAACCCACCATTTTTGTTACCCACTTTTATTGTTCCTAGGATGATAACCTTTGCTCCAAAAAGTATTTGAGACTATCATGATCAATTTTTACCTTGAAGTGTCTACCCATTAGATAGGGCCTCCATTGCTTGACTACATGAATAATAGCCATCATTTCTTTCTCATAGACATGTTTGAGAAGATATTTTACTTTGAATTGGTGACTCTCATTTGCAATTGGTATTCCTTCCTGCATTAGAACTGCTCCCAATCCTGATCTTGAAGCGTCACATTCAACAATGAAGGTTTTTGAGAAGCTGAGAGTAGCCAAAACTTGGGTGGTGCACATGGCTTCCTTCAACTGCTCAAAGCATTTAGTGGTTGTTTCTGTCTAATGGAAGGAATTATTCTTTAGCAATGTAGTGAATGGAGCCACGATTCTACCATATCCCCTCACAAATCTTCTATAGTACCTTGTTAGTCCTAGGAACCCTCTAAGATTTTTGATAGTTTTGGGCCTTGGCCATTCCACCATAGCTTTGATCTTCTGAGGATCAACTTTGACACCTTCATGGGATACAATGTGACCCAAGTACTCTACCTCTTTTACACCAAAAGAACATTTGGATGGCTTTGCATAGAGCTTATGTTTCTCTAAAACTTCCAACACTTTATTTACATGTTGCAAGTGTTCTTCCCATGTCTTACTGTAAATCAATATGTCATCAAAAAAAAATAATACAAATTTCCTTTTAAATGGCCTAAAAATAGTGTTCATCAAGCTTTGAAATGTTGAGGTAGCATTTGTAAGACCAAAATGCATTACTAAAAACTCATAATGGCCCTCATGAGTTTTGAAATCCGTTTTATGAACATCTTCCTCTCTTATTCTAATTTGATGGTACCCCGAACGAAGATCTAATTTTGTGAAATAAATAACACCATGTAATTCATCAAGTAAATCATCAATTACTGGAATAGGAAATTAACTTTGATGGTGTACTTGTTGAGTTCTCGGTAATCTAGACACATACTCCATGTTTCATCATTCTTATGTACCATGACCACTGGTGAAGAATATGTGCTTTGGCTATGTCTGATGATACCTACCTTCAACATTTCCTACACCATTTTCTTGATCTCACTTTTCTGGGAATATGGGTATGTGTATGGTCTGATGCTAGGTGGTTGGCTCCTTGGAATCAACCGAATGGCATGATCATGATCCCTAACTAGTGGTAGTCCCTTTGGAATTGCATCAAAAATAGACGAGTGAGCACCAACAATCTTCTAAAGATCGGGTGGCATTGAAGACTTTGTATCTTGTACCTCTATGGAAAATAACTTTGCTACAAATCCATCTACTCCTTTTCAGAGAACCTTCCGCATATGATGAGAGCTAATAATAATCTATGGAGACTTAGCTACCATCCATTTTAATTTTATTGTCCTTCCTTCTAAATGAAATCGCATGAAAAATTCTTGGAAATTCATTTCTATAGTACCCAAGGTTGTGAGCCATTGGACACCCAAAACAATATTTTCCCCTCCCATAGAAATATCAAACATAGGCGAGTCTAACATGTAGTCTCCCATGGAAATCTTGATACTATGGTACTTTCCTATGCACTTGACTTTCCCACCATCTACAATCATAACTTGCATATTTGGATCTGGGTAAATAAAACAATTGAGGTGGGAAACTAACTTACTATTTATGAAGTTATGAGTACTCCATGAGTCAATCAACACCGTCACCTTATATTTTTTGAGATAACCAATAACCTTGAGTGTTTGAGTACTAATACTTGAAACCGCATGGCAAGAAATTTTAGGTTGGTGATCCTCTACTTAATCTTCTACTAGTTCCTTTGTTTCTCCTATAATTTCAACTTCCTCTTCATCCTCATTTCCTCCTTCAATATAGAGCAAATTCTTCTCAGCACATTTTTGTCACAGTCCATATTTGTTGTCGCAGTTAAAACATAATCTTTTGCTCTTTTTTCTTCCATTTGTTGAGGAGTCAGTCTAATTGGCCGAGTGAATGATGAGGAAGGGGTACTACGGCCTCTGGTGTTAGTGAAAGGTTGCCTCCTACTACAAATAATTTTTTCCTCTAATCTACATTCCATGATAATAGAATCAGAAAGCTTGAGTGGATTAAACATATGTACCTCATGCTCAATGTGGTTCTTAAGACCCCCAAGAAATAGGTCATTCAGGTTCTCTTCTGTAATATTCTCCACCCTTAAAGACGGGTTTTGGAATTGATGCACATAATATTTGATTGATCATGTTTTCCTTAACTTTTCCAATTGACTAAAGTAGTTATCTGAAACGCTATAACTATAGTGCAATTGCAACTCCTCAGTAAACAATGTCCAAGTGACACTGAGACCACTCTTTTGCTTCTGAGCACATAACCATTGATACCAGACGAATTGGTCTTGTTCAAGATACATGGATGCCAAGGTCACCTTTTTTCTAATGGGATTTAATGTAACTCAAATAATTTCTCCATTTGATTTATCCAATTTAGTGGATCCTTCCCATCAAAGTTGCACATCTCCACTTTCGGCATCATGTTCTATGGTTGCGAATAAGTTGGATTCTGATTGGGCTAGAAAAGTGATCTAACATGGTTATTTTTCCCATTATTATGAGCTAGAGATCCTCCTTGGTTGAGTTGGGAATGATTTGGGACATAATTTTTACCCTTTATATGTTGCATGATATCATCCAACCACTGATTTATTTGGTTTATGTCTCCTTTACATGTCATCTCAGATTGTACATTTCACATTTCATACTCAAGTTGGCTCACCTTATGATCAACTGAGGTAAACCCTAGTGTTGAAGAATTTGTATTTACCCCTTCTGACTCCAACTCTTCTATCACTACCCCCTCTTTATCTGGGGTTTTACCTAGAGTTACCGAATTCTTTTTGGCTCTTATGGAAGGCCCCACCATGATGTCAAACCTTAGGGTTTAGGGTTTCGATACAAATTCGGAAGAATACGAAAAAACACAAACAAGATACTACCAATATTTTTTTGAGGGATTTCTGAAAATGTAAAGAACTTGGAAAAACTCTACAAATTTCATCCTAGGGAGCGATTTTATGAAAAACCCTAAATTTGAAATAACTTTTGCAAAATAAATCAAAAAAGTCTGAAATTTTCAGGGAATCTTACTTTGAATTATTCCCAACTCTGGTAAAAAAAATCTCAAATATATCAGAAACAAAAAATTAGGGGTTTTGTCCTAATTTTGGCCCAGATCGTAGCTCTAATACCACTTGTAATGAAATTACTTGTATAATTCAGATTATGAGCATGAATAGAACACCAAAGAACACAATATTGTAGATAAATTATCTCAATATGTAATTAGAATAGCTTCACCACTTCGAGGGGGCAACCTCCAAACCATAAAATAAGACTCAAATGATGATCAACTACTACCTACAATCCCATATATATACTATTCATATGTTATAGCCATCACCAAGGCCAACCTACTAAGCATGAGAAAGTATAAATGATATAGTAAAATGATATGTTAAGCCATAAGTCGGCTTCTCATATCCTAATACAAGCAATAGGTTAAGTGTGTAACATAATATCATGACGATAGTTTTCATGTAAGGAAAGCTATACTAGCAAAAGCATCTATAGATGCTTTTGAAAGGTTGATAGGTGTATAGAAGGAAAAACTAATAGATTACATTATTAATAACTATATTTTATATTATATTTATCAAATGATTATGTAAATTATGTGTCTTTAAATCACGAGGGGTTCACTTAGTAAAAGTGTGGTATAACATGCTCGCTCAAGTATTAAAGAATACTATTAATGTTAGTTTTTACCTCTAATTATTTAGTTGATAATACCCCCTCCCGTAATATTATTAGAATGAAAATACCCCATATTTTTCCATGTACCTTACATACCTATTTTCCAATATAATTTTATTTACCCCTTTTTATTTATACCCTAATAACTCAAATAGAAAATATATCATGTATCCCACTCAATTATTATTTTTTTAATATGACCTTTTTCTAGAAAAAGAGTTTGAAGCCATTTAAGACTTATTACCAATTACTCTAATGTTAATCTTTAACCATTTATCAATATTTATTCAAATAATTAATATGGTAAAATAATATCATTTTTGTTGAAAAACATACTCAATCGTAGTTGTTACGACCCATAATTTCACACACAAACAACACAGTAAAATACAGGATTTTTTTTTTTGACACAAACACGACACGACATGCCACCACCGAGGTCACAACTAACTCCGTGGATAACTCAATACAATGATGACCACAAAGGTAGCACGGAAATGTTCACACCCACCAAGGATGGTTCACTTTTCTACTTGACAAAACAACATAAGAAACCACCACATAACACACCTACAGATAGGGCAAGCCACAATGAGGAAATTATTGATGGTTATTTATTTTTATGTAACCTCTTTCGATCCTTAACTTCAATTTGCTAAAACTCTAGATATGATTGTACAATGCTTCTTATAATGCTAAGTTCTTACTTTTACTTTGAAGATAAATTGTTCTAATTCTTCTCTATTATGGCCTTTATTTTCTTAATTCGTTTATCAAGAAAAAGGAGTATTTAAATTCCACAAGGCCATTTGTTCACCACTAACGCTACTAAGACTCGTTCTTGCCTACAAGACAACATGGTTTTAAGTTCAACACACTTAAGAGAAGAAATACAAGGTGCCTTGGAAAAAGGTTAGAGGGAGAAGGTCGAGATGAAAACATCTTTAGGACCTCATTAGTTATTGCCAGTATTTAATTGAAGCTAGAGCTCTTAACCAGAATTATCAACGATTTTACTTAGGCTTCGCTAAATGAGTATTACCAAGGAGCAAAATTTACTTTCCAAATGGCGGTGAGAAAGATTGTGAGATCTCCAATTTGTTTTCTCTGGCTTATTAAATCTTATCATCTTCTAACAACTAACAGTTCATTTCACCTTAGGGTCATTTTACAAATTTCACCATAAAAGGAATAATGTTCACTAGAGGAGCTAGGGTTATCATGTTATATAATTTTACTTGCAATGATAGTCTCGCCTTTGCTTACTTAAAGAAGCACTTGCTCTCAAACCCCTACGTTACTTTATTTGGATGCAACTATTAGTTTAACTTCCAGAAGTATTAAACAATCCCATGTTAGTTTACTTATGAAACATGATTACTAAGTCATAGCAAGATTTAACTCAACATTTATTCTCAAGGGTAAAGTTGTAGCAACACTCATTTACAAGAACAAAACAAGGTTACATTAACTCTTAAAATAATGATACTCAAACAAAGTCACTCAACAACAGTAACCAAATTTTCTTATAATTTCAATGATATTCAAACAATACAAGGTTTCCAAAGTTCAGATGACAAAGTCCACAATACATTATACTAAGACATTGATCCTCTTCTAAACTTTCCACTGGACGTTATCAATAGTTGAACAACGTAAGAAGGTTTCAAGAAAAAGAACCTCTCAACTGAGGTTGATGACAAAAAAAATCTACTAGTCTATCCCTCATCTACTCACAAAATCCATCTGCAACAAATTTTCTACAAGAGTCAATTCGCGAGAACTGAGCAAGATAAGGCTACACCAAAATCAACATAATTGTTATCTATCAATACCATGAAAGGAAGCACTTTATTGCAAGAATCTGGGTCAAACCTCTAAATACTATCAACACTTCAAGTTATAATAAGTTTCCACCATGCCAATCAAGGAAAAAGACTATACACTTCAGTTAGGATTAAAAACAACGAAAGTATAAAAATCAAAAAAGAATGGCCCTTGGCCCTATAAGGAGAAATAACCAATCTAACAAAACATGATTCCCATCAAGTAAATAATTAAATAACAATCACAAGATTGCGATTTGATATATAGTACCAACCATCTAGAATTTTATCAAAGGTACCAAATGCATAGGCTATAATATTATATTTCTAGAAGAACAAGAGTTGATCAGCCCAAGAAAAGGGAAACCACGGTTTTCAAGAATTAACACAAAAATCCATGTATAATGAGTTTCAAACTTGAAATCACATAGAGTATCCACACAACATAAGTTTTGAAGCAAGGGCACAGTAAACTAGTTTGGCCACTAACTCAAGAGATTTCCCAATCATTCAAGAAGGCCAATGCCTTGTGGGCTAGTAGAAAAACACGCGAGAGAAGAAGGGGTTCCGTCAAACAAGCATATATGAAAATGTCTTCAACAAATTTTATAACCCTAAAGATTTACAAACCTCCACGTCAATTTTAAATTTCGGTTAATTTAAGATAATTTTCCTATTTCCCAAAACAATAATATTTTTAAAGCAACCCTTGGTAACACAGTCAAACGTCACACATAGACACAAACATACATATCTAAGTGACATTAATAAAACAAAACCTTCTGCTATGAATCCATAAGACTATCAAATGCACGATGAATTTTCCCGAAGATTAATAACGTTTAAGGCAATTTTCCATCACAAAATATTAAGGTAAATATACGTGCATGGAAAACGACCAATATTAATTAATAGCATTAAAATTATAAAAGAGAAAGAATGCAAGTTAGGAAAAATAGAAAGAAATTCCATTAACAATAATTCTGAGAGAGGGATTAGACCATAACTATCCTAGTGTGAACAAGGTACTGGATTCACACGATAGAAACCTCGAGCTTAGCAGATCCGAAAAGCTAATTATGGTTCAAGTGGATAGGGGTGGTTAAGGTACTTTCTGAGGATGGCCTTAATGCCTAGGAACAAGTTGAAAGATAATATGGGAGTCTAAGCACACGAGATTTGATGCATAATTACATGTAAACCTTTCATTTTAAAAGTTTTAATACCGACGACCCAACCCGGATAGCCCAAGCGGTGATCACTCCAATTCTATAATCTGTCTTTCTGATGTCAAGAAGATTATCGAAGGTAACAACATAATACTGGTAACAACATAATAATATAAAACTCAATCGTAGAGAAGAAGATATATGTAAAACGAAAGGATGAAAGTCGAACAATCAAGCAAGAAAACATAACACCCAGAGACGACGGTACATACGTGTTTCTTACTAACACACTGATAGCGATAAAGGTGAAAACAAGAAATAGAACAAGCAGAAAGGAGAGGTCTCCTAGTAAGACGTCCAATTGACAAATTTATACAAGGAAAAAGGTGGTTCGGTTTCACGATAAAATAAATATAGCAACAGTAGAAAAGTGTAGAGTTATCTTGCCTGTTTTCTCCAGCTTCAATAGGGTGCCCTTCAATGCCGCGTCTCCGCCAATCCCAACATGCCCTTTGACTTCGCCTTCCATTTCAACTTCAACTTCAATGACTGCACCATTACTTGAAGCTTCCTCGGCATGGTAATCTCCTCCACCTGCTGGACTGGGGTCTCCATCGTTGCTACAAGTGTCCACACAAGAAGGGGGTTTCACATTCTTGAACCTTGGATGGACGTTGCTAACTTTGTGCACGGTTTGTTTCAGTGTCCGTGTTTCCTTGAGCGAGCAGAAGGGTTTCAGTCGTGAAAACCTAGGGCGATGAGATAAGGTGTTGGAGTCGCATAGGCAAAAGAAGTTTCAGTTAAAGGTGGCTAGACGCCATGAAATAGCTGCACTTGCAATTGTTGCAGTTAAGGAGCTCGACCTGAGCGCGCACATCTTGTCTGTCTCGGGAAAATGTTCGACATTGGATTGGATAAGTTTTAAGGCAAGAAAGACAGCCGAGCGCGGAAAGCACTCAAAAATTCTCCCACCACGTTTTCCAAATGTCTGACCAGCATAAGGCGTGAGGAGGCTTCATTGCGGCCAGGGAAGACAAAAAAAGATGCGCCCAGGATTTGCACACCAACAAAATGACCATACAGCAGAGAAAAAGTTGCAATAAACTCACAAATGTGAGCTTTCCACCTGGGCGCGCGACCCCCAATCCACTTAGCACACAGATCCCCAATCCACTGAGCACGCAGATCCCCAATACAAAGAAAATGTGGCTAGCAAGCCATAACGAATCACGAAGACAAAACACAAGCCAAAACCTAATAAGATTTCAATCGCATTTCCCCAGATCCAGGTAAGATACAACATGATTTCCCTTCACAGGACGGTGCAAAAATGACAGACCGTGTCTTCCTCATGCAGCCATTTCGAAACTGTAGTGAAAACCTTCAGAATGTACACCCGTTGAAAATGAAATAACGTCTATCTTGGAGGAGGAATCTATGTGATACGCATGTCCAAAAAAAATTCTTCCCATCCGAGCACGTCTTTTAAGATTTCACTGACCTAATCTATATTTAATTAATTCTCCTTAAATGCCGAGTAGGATAAAGCTTCATCCTCATTTCTCTACATTATTTTATGTAATCGCTTTGCTTCAAGAAGTCCGGTAGTTAGATCTAATCTGAAATAAATAAAAGTATACGAATAGTATTATATAATTCCTTAAGCGTAAATAACCATGTATAGTTTTAGGTCATAATGAAAGAAGCCCTCTCCTAATTTGGTATTAACATCTCCAAAGGCACTTAACGTGATAGAAACCAGGAATAAATAATGGATCCACAATATCCACTTTAAAAGACATCCATTTAATAAACATGTTGTACACGGTATCTTTGAGAACCAAAATGTGAAGCGAAGAGCAAGGAGGAGAGCTGAGCTATGGCGGGAGCAACATGGTAGGTTGGTGGTCAAATTCACCACTAACCTGATAATTATCTTACTTGGCATACATGGACCAATTTCATCACAAGGGGAAAAGAAGAGAAAGCGGTTGAAGGCATTTACCCAAACATTTACAACGCATACCAGGGCACCTAGACGGCCAAGGATAAAAACTTTGAACGTTACACAAGAACACTACGTCCTTGACGATGGCGCCACCCAAGAACCAGCTTCCCTTGCGTGAATCGAGGCTCGATCCGTGAGGCGACCAAACTAAAACAATAAAATCGCTTATCAAAAATTAACAACAGGGTTGGTAACAAATTGACGATCAGAAAGCGAGGTTAACGTCGATCGATAAATAAAAATATTATTATTATTATTATTATTATTATTATTATTATTATTATTATTATTATTATTACCACTTATTAATACTTATTAATAGAAATAACAAGAGCCAACTTGCGAGCTCGATAAATCGAGCACACAGTTTTCCTTTAATAGGAGGAAAACGAAATGGATGAGGCGGGGACACCCACAATAAACATCAACACGATGCGAGAAGACAAGACAGAGTGGGAGAATTCCAGTCATTTTCTATGACAAGGGCGAAGCCAACGAGATGTCAACATGAGCAGCACAATGTTAAAAGCTTAGCGACATGGTCGTTGGAGAACGGGGCATTACATTAGTTTTCTACCATCTTATTATTTCTTGCTAAAGAATATTATAATTCAGATTTCCTTATTGAAACAGATATTATAATATAACTTTATGACCATGAACCTTTTACAAATTTAATATATTTATCTTTAAAAACTAGGGTTCATATATTTTAGTTTTATATTAAAAGTAACCCAACCTCTTCTTTAGCCCACCTCTCTAACCTACTCCCAATATCTAATTAAAAATATTAATAAATTAAACCCTTCCGCCCCCTAATGTCTATTGGTATATTGACTTTGCTTTTATCAATTTTAATTACCTCAATATGAATGCACGTGCTAGGATATTGTCTAGCTAATAAACCACGTGTTCTTTAAATAAATAATAGTTCCAATTGTGGATCATGGACAAAAGAAATAAATGCAAATGATAAAGACATAGAAATCTAATGCAGTGCATGCAAGTGTTGAAGTTGGATTTTAAATAGAGTATCTTGAAAAAATTAATAGTGTTTGTATCATAATAAAGTGTAGGCATGCTAAATCATAGTGTAGATAAATATGGTAGTACATGTTATTAACCTAGATTTGAAGTTCCAAGGAAAACTTTGACTTGGGTGTTTGTTGTTAATCATGTATTTATCAGATGATGCCATGTCCACGACCTATACAGTAAGGTTCATGAAATTTTTTTGTTGCATACAAGTGAATTGCTAAATCAAACGATTTATGTCAGCCTCATTTAAGCATATGTTTATCTGCTTCATGATATTTTCCCAATATTCAAAATTAGGTTATACATTTATGATGCTTCTTAACATTTTTCAAAAGATGACTTGTTCAAGAGTATTTACTTGTTGATGGAATATTGTCTCTAAAGTAACCACAATGTTGAAGGTTTCCCAAAGTCTTTTATCAATTGTGTATCTTGAAACATTTGTGAATTGATGAGTGTAAGTGGGGGGAAATGTTATGAATATATAAATTTCATAAATGGAAATAATCTTGTAAGTAAATTTATAGGTTGTGGAGGGTACAAAGATGATGCAAACTCGCCAATATTAAGGGGGACATAAGCAATATCACCAAAAATAATCAATAATCATTGGTCGACCCTGAAATGTTTTATTTGCATTTGTTGGAAATACTTGTTGGAGTAGATCATTAATATCTTTAATAATTTTTGGCCCTATGAAACTCATCTGAGCATCAATGGAAATGTTATGTATGTGCCACTTTTCTTCTTGAAATATGACCAACATTTTTCCTTTCAAATCTTCAACATTTCTAATAGAGGGTATAAGACAGGTATAGGGGTGCATACCTTGTTAGCAATTTCTACATATTCAAGTTGAATAAAAATGGAGTGAAGCAAAGTAGAATAAAGGCTATAAATAATGCTTCAAATGGCTATTCATTTGATGTGTGTATAGGTACATCAATTTCTTCACAAGGAAACATCTTAAAACTATAAAAAAAAATTGGCGTTTGTTATCATCTATGTTGTTAGAGGTAACACTTCTAATTTTATGAAATATTCACCAATTTTATTCTTTCCAATGTATTTTTCAAGGGCTGAATTCCTTCATCTAGGGATTTAAAATTGGCTAGGGACCTTTTTTAGAATTTTCTATAACTTCAAATTTTAATAACTTTTGTTCCGCTTAATGGAATAAGTCAATACTTGGAATAAGCCTTAATCTAGGGAGGTATTTGATGTGGGTAAAATTTGGAGTCCATCCAAGGTGTTTTAGTTTTAGGATTTTTTTGTGTTTTAGCGTTTTGTCCCATTTTAGGGTTTGTTTAGAGTTAGTGGGAAATATTAGTGTGGATTTTGGAATGAGAAAGAAGTTTTTTTTAAGTTTCTTGAATTTTGGCAAATTGTGTGTGTGTTTTTGGAGGCACTTCGACCTCTTACAACTAGATTCACTTTACCACTCCTTGAACTAAGACATAAGCACGTGGATAGAGGAACTTACTGGCACTTAAGGTACATTCTTTTTTTAGTTTATTTTCATCTTCCATTTGGACACATTGGTGTCATTAATTTTGTGTTACTGTAGATTGTGATCCCAAATGAAATTACAAACATAACAAATACCATGTTGATTATGTTACCTAAAGAAATATAATCATTCTAAAAGTTTTTTTTTTTAAATGCATATGAATTTATCATTACAATTATTATCATGTGACATGTAATTGTTTATTCATTTCGATGACTTCTTCAACCATAACTCCGACAAGTATTTGAATGGATTTGTATTCATTTTGCGGCCTTCGTTGTAATTTTGTGTGCGCTCTCTCTATTGTGTCATTACTTAAAATATATAATTATTTATAATTTATTCAAATGATAATAATATGTATTCTCTATTTTTTGATAAGTATGTTGTTGTTTGTAGTATATTGTCTACCATGTAAATAATAAAATAGGAAATAAATTTACATAAACAAGCCGAAAATGAAATTTATGTGACGAAATCCAAGTGATATGTCATTTACAGTTTCAAATAAAAATGTGTTATATGAAATGTTGGTGAATATTAAGTTTTAATTGAGGAAATCATTTTAAAAATATTAATGGTGTTTTATTTTATAAACTGAAACCCAAAGTGTCATATGATTTATAATTGAGGCATGCATGTTAACAAGCTTCCCTCCTGATGCATCACATAGTCAATACAAAACACAAATCGGTTGAGGGTTGTAGATTTTATGTGACACCTCACTTTTATTATTATGAAAATGAAGACGTCCATTGTCAAGAATATCGACTTCAGAAAGGCATATTGGAAAATAATGGTGGCCGTGAGAAATCAATTTGGAGGAGGAAGTAAAAGTTAAATATATTTGAGAATGTGTTAACAATCCATGGAAACCATCAAGGGCAAGAGGGTAGTGATAGTATAAGAAGTATAAAAATAATGTACTATGAAATCCAAATCCTCGTGCCAAACGATCCAACCAGATGGTTGGTTACAGGAAAAGTGAGAAACGTGACATACAGATGATAGAAAGACTACAATGTCAAGAAGAAATGGCTTTACATCCACGTCATGACTGGCTATTTAAAGCTCATTGTGGCACACACGAAGAGACATCGTACCCCTCACCGATATGTCAGTGAAATCGCACATCACACATAAATTAACTTAAGGCATTGGTCAAAAATATGGCAAGGAGATCATTGGTTTTGAGTAGAGAATAGTTAATCAGTACTAGGTGACATCACAACCACAACAATATACAATGTCTACATCAATGGCTCATCAACAAGAGTGACCCAAGACGTGGATGTAACAGGAACATTCTACCCATGTAGAGGTTGCCTCTTAGAATAAGGCCACCAAAATGAAAAGACATTTTTACATGCCAAAATTTCGCATGGCTATCTCTAGCAAACGACTTTTACAAGTTGGTCTCACACTTCATTCAAAATCCTACTTTAGCCAGTCACATTTGGATGAACGAGGAATCAAGATTTATTCACACAGAGGTTGACCACGTGGAGAGGTTGAATCATCCTTCACTTTCACGTAGATAGATTGGATAAGCCGTGCGGTAAATTGTTTGTATTGTGGTTGAAAAAAGTCGGTGAATGCCAATGTAGTTGTTGACGGTTCATGCGGGAGGCTCCCAAGAAAAATAGAAAACCCTAAAATCATCAGCAACTGACAACTGGTGAAATTGCTCATTTGTAGGCACGACAACTATAAAAAAGAGGACAAAATAATAAGAAAACAATATAAAAGAGACCACGAATACGATTCAAGTTATCGTTACAAAGAAAGTTGACTTTAAAAGGTCTATCAGCGAAATATCACATAAAAATTAATATGTTTAACATTCAATATAAAACCTCACATAAAAAATAATATGTTCGACTTTAAATAGATTTTGACTAACATTTTTTGGGGTGCTTTCCCATAAGCATTTAATATGTTTTCTCCTATATATTTGAAAGAACATAAATATTAATATATTCACACTCAATAGATTTTTGAAAAGGCGCTTTCCTATAAATAATGTGTTTTTCCTTATATATTTGAAAGAACATATAAATTAATCTCTTTATCATTTAATAAATTTTGGAAATTCCTGATGATTTATATTTGAAGGTGCTTTTCTATAAATAATGTGTTTTTTTCCACATTTTTAAAAGAAGTAAAGATTAATATTACTAAAACTCAATATATTTTGAAATGGGCTGGGTAAGGTCACACTTGGATTTCCACATTCAAAGTTCCATATGCAAAAAAAAAAAAAGCCCGTCTAAAAAATTATACGGCAGTTACTTAACATGTCAACATTTAATATATGCATGAAGAAATAATATTTTATAATTATTACAAAATAATTTAAATTTTACACATCTCCACATTGAGTCAATCGTTATTCACTTATCTCTATCAAAATTCATACATTTGCATCATGGAAGATAAAGTTGTAACGTCATCCTCAGACGGTGACGTGGTGAAACCGGTAATTAAAAATCTCCCTTCTCAGATAGTGATGTGATTTTCTTGAATTCCAACACGACCTTTCTATACCGCTCAGTACAATTCTTTTATATTTGCTCTGCAACCACAACGGAAAACAACAGCAGCAGTCTGATGAGGCTGTGGCGCTTCAGCATTTACTTGGGTCAATGCTTCCACTTTCTGGTTGTGCTCTTTATTCTTAGCATGGTGTTGGAAATAAGGTGTCTCAACTTTGTTTGGTTTATTCAGTCCAGATTTTTTTATAGCCGTTTTGCATTGTCAGTGCTCTAAGAATAGAAATAGGAGTTGTCAAAAGATTCCCATATAATAGTATATCATGGAAAGACTATTTTAAGAGATATTATGACAGATTTTATGACATTTATAAGGGTCAAAAATAAGAGAGAATATTGTGGACGTGAGAGCCTAATTTTAGACCGAAATCTTTCTCTTTAATGCTGTCCACCTCATGAGAAGTTTGGCACATGGTTTTGTAAACCATGGATGGTTTCTTGTAAAACCGGAGGTCTATAAATTGAAGGCTTGGAGAAGCAATTGATGTGGTGAGTTTTGCAAGTACTGTAAAGTTGGAATCCTCCTCGAATTGTTTCTGGTGATACTCCTGTAAGAAACTTGCTCTACAAGTGTATGTAATCTTGTTATTAGATTTGAAATACATTGAGTGGGCTTTTGGAGTGTGAGGTTTTTTATCCAAAAAGATTTTCCCCGCGTATATCTGGTGTTTGTGTTCTTGTTATGAATATGTTGCTAATATTTCTGTAACTGTTTTACTATGTTGAAAGTTTTGCATAATATATCTCCTCAAGATTAGCGTAGGAAGTTGTTCTGTTACTCTTAATTTCCTATCAAGTGGTATCAGAGCCTGACCACCTTTAGTTTCAGTTGTGGGTTGTTGGGTTTTTTGTGCTAATCCGGGTTTGAGTGGGAGCTTGTGCAGAGAATACTTTGTTATCTGGTTGCAGATATTTTTCAAATGGCGAGCACATCTGGGAGGATTGATGTAGAGAAGTTTTCTGGCACAATCTTTGAAATGTGGAAGCTGAAGATGGAAGATCTGTTGGTTGATCGAGATCTATGGGATGCGGTGGATGAGAAGGTCCATAGGCCTACGGATCTAGTTTTGGCTACAAAATATGATGTAATGGATAGAAAAGCTAAAGGTATTATTAGACTATGTCTTACAGATTCAATCATGATAAATGTCCATGAAGAATCCACTTCAGAGAAGCTTTGGAAAAAGTTGGGTGAGATATACCAAGCTAAGTCTCTAGTAAATAAGATTTTCTTGAGGAAGAAGTTGTATTCCTTGAGAATGGAAGAAGGTGGACAAATATCTGAGCATCTGGAAACATTCAATATGTTGGTGACTCAGTTGAGCTCGGTTGGAGTTAAGATCGACAAAGAAGAAAGGTGCCAAACTATGTTGGTTTCGTTGTCAGACTCATGGGACACCCTAGTCATGGCCATTGGGAGCACTTCAGTCACTCTGAAGATGGAGGATGTTGTTAGTTCTCTACTCTCCGAAGAGATGATAAGGAAGGTCTCTTTGAACACCAAAGAGGCTTTGAGTGTTTGAGGAAGAACAAAAGAATGAGGCAAAGATGAGAAGAAGCGTGGCCATTCCAAGAATAAGGGGAGATCAAGATCCCCTGGTAAGTCCAAAGCGATATGATGGAACTGTGGCAAATCTGGGCACTTCCAAATGGAATGCAAAGAAGAAAAGAAAAAGAAAACGAAGAAGCATGATTCTTATTCTGAGTCTGGAAAGGAAGATGGAGATGCCTTTATTGCAGCTTTGGCCACTCATGCAGGTGATAATGCATGGTTGATAGACTCGGGTGCATCTTTCCACATGTCCCCTAACAAAAACTGGTTTAGTAAGTATGAAAACTATGATGGTGGTAAGGTGTATTTGGGTGATAATTCTTTCCTTGAAATTGTTGGTCGTGGTAGTATTCAAGTGAAATTTTCTTATGGTAGAGTTAGAAGATTTGATGGTGTCTTGCATATCCCAGGACTATCAAGAAATTTATTATCTATTAGCAAGCTAATAGATGTGGGTGTGCATGTACAGTTTTCTGAAGCAGGTGTGAAAATGGTGAGAGGTGTTATGGTGATAGCAAGAGGAAGTAGATTGGGTACATTGGACCAACTTGATGCATGCACGGTTGAGTGCAATAGCACTTTGGATAAAACTAAGCTTGTAACGATTTCACTAAAAAAGGAGAGGGTTTCCTCCTCTGCGGATGGTCGCGGCTTCTGGGTACCCAAGGGTGCTCTGTCTACCGAATCAAAATTACCTATAGAGAAGACCATGTTATGGCACCAAAGGCTTGGCCACATTGGAAAGAAGGGTTTAAAAGCCCTAAAAAATAAGAACCTCGTTGAGGGGTTGAATGATTGCAATCTTGAGTTTGATTTCTACGAGCATTGTATTTATGGCAAATAGAACCACGTTCAGTTTTACTCGTCTACTCATAAGTCTTCATGTATCTTGGATCTAATCCATTCGGATGTATTTGGTCTTGTTAAGGTTGCTTCTATTGCTAAATCAGTTTATTATGTTACTTTCATTGATGATTTTAGAAGGAGAACATGGGTATATTTTTTAAAGAATAAATATGAAATTTTTAGTCATTTCAAGGAATTTAAGGCTATGGTTGAAACTCAAACTGGGAAGAAAATTAAGTGTTTGAGATCTGATAATGGTGGTGAGTATTGTTTTGTAGACTTTGATGGATTTTGTACAAATTGCGGGATTAAAAGACAAAAGACAACTTCGTATTCTTCGGAGCAGAATGGAGTTGCAGAAAGAATGAATAGAATGTGGATGGAGAAGGCTAGGAGCATGTTGATTGGAGCTGGTCTAGAAAAGAGGTTTTGGGCTGAAGATGTTACCACTACTTGCTATTTGATAAATAGATCTCCTACAGCAGCACTTGTTGATAAATCGTCAATGGAGACATGGTCGGGGAAAAATCCTTGAATTAGACATCTGAGAGTTTTTGGCTGTGAGGCATATACACATGTGCCTAAAGAGAAGAGAACAAAGTTGGATTCTAAGGCTATCATATGTATCTTCATCAGATATGGCTATTGTGTGAAAGGATACAAGCTTTGGGATCCTATTGCACAAAAGGTAATATACTCTAGAAGTGTTATTTTTAGAGAGATTAAATCGTTCCCTGTTAATTTTCAGCCAGAACAACATAAAGAAAATGAACAAAAAAAGGATGTGGTTCAACTTCCTTCTACACCTGAGAAAGTTGAATCGAGACCCCAACATAGACAAGAAGTTGAGGAGAGCTCACCAAGCTCTGAATCTTCAGAAGAGGAAGAAGAAGAGAAATAAGTGGAAGAATCTCCACCTCAGCTTGTTCGAAATTCTACAAGGCAAAGGCAACCACCTGAAAGGTATGGGTATTCCCCTGATGATTGGAAGTGTATATTTGCTTTGAGTACTAACATTGATGAACCGAGATATGTACAAGAGGCTTTGGGTATGAATGATGCAAAGTCCTGGCAAATATCCATGGATGAAAAGATGGCAGCACTTAAAAAGAAAAATATTGGTTCAAATGGAAATGTTGAAAAGTATAAGGCACAGTTGGTTGTGAAGGGTTACTTTCAAGTTGATGGTATTGATTATGGTGAGATATTTTCTCTTTTTGTTAAAATGACATCCATTTGGTTTTTATTATCTATTGCAGTAGCTTATGACCTAGAAGTTGAACAAATGGATGTGAAAACTGCTTTCCTTCATGGTGATTTGGAGGAAGAAATCTATATGACACAGCTAGAGCACTACATGGTGAAAGGTAAAAGCAAGATGGTTTGTAAGTTAAAGAAATCCCTATATGGCCTTAAACAAAGTCCTAGGATGTGGTACCAGAAGTTTGATTCATATGTGTTGAGTTTGGGGTTTGTGCGGTCTAAATCTGATCGTTGTGTATATTTTAAATCTGATGGTGATTGTTTCCTGGTAATTACTTTATATGTTGCTGACATGTTGTTTATTGGGAAAGGAAAAGGTTTGATTGTAGAATTGAAATCTCAGCTCTCTGCAAAATTTGAAATGAAAGATCTTGGTGTAGCAAAACACATACTTGGGATGGAGATTAGAAGAGATTGTGAGAACATAAAGTTATGGCTTAGCCAGAGTAAGTATGTTTGTTCTATTTTGCAAAGGTTCAACATGAAGGATTATAAACCACTTTGTGTTCCTGTTACATTGGGAATGAAGTTCTCCATTTCACAATGTCCTTCATCCCCTTCGGAGATGGAAGAAATGAGCAGATTGCCTTACCAGAGTATAGTTGGAAGCTTAATGTATGTTATGGTCTGTACAAGACCAGACATTGCCCAAGCAGTGGGAGTTCTTTCTCGTTTTATGTCTAATCCTGGAAGAGTGCATTGGGATGCAGTTAAGAGGGTCTTCAGATATTTGCGGGGTACATCAGAGTACTCTATATGTTTTCATGAAAGAGGAGGTCAACATTCCCTACGTATTCATGGTTTTTTGGATTCAGATTGGGCCGGTGATGTTGATAGCAGAAGATCCACCAGTGCATATGTGTTTACTCTTAATGGTGGTGCAATTAGTTGGATGAGCAAGCGACAGGTTGTGGTCGCTTTGTCCACTACTGAGGTAGAGTACATGGCAGCTACTCATGCTTGTAAAGAAGCCATTTGGCTAAAGCATTTGTGTTCAGATATTGGATTGAAACAGGGTGCAGCTACAATGTATTGTGACAGTCAGAGCGCAATCTGCCTTGCGAAGAACCTGACTTTTCATGTCAAGACCAAACACATCGATGTTCAGTATCACTTCGTGAGAGATATGGTCGAGGATGGTAGGGTGAAGCTGGAAAAGGTAGAGACATTTGTGAATGTTGCAGATGCATTAACTAAGCCCGTGAGCACAGTGAAATTTAGGTGGTGTATCAAGTTTATGGGCCTCTCAGCCCCTAGCAGTTGATCCATGATGGTATCTTTCCCTTGACCCTTACAAGGTATTCGACAAGTGGGAGATTGTTGGAAATAAGGTATCTCAACCTTGTTTGGTTTATTCAGTCAAGATTTTCTTACAACCGTTTTGCATTGTCAGTGCTCTAAAAATAGAAATAGGAGTTGTCAAAAGATTCCCATATGATAGTCTATCATGGAAGGACTATTTTTAGAGATATTATGATAGATTTTATGACATCTTTAAGGATCAAAAATAAGAGAGAATATTGTGGATGTGAGAGCCTAATTTTAGACCGAAATCCGTCTCTTTAATGCTATGCACCTCATGAGAGGTTTGGCACATGGTTTTGTAAACCATAGATGGTTTCTTGTATAACCGGAGGTCTATAAATTGAAGGCTTGGAGAAGCAATTGATGTGGTGAGCTTTGCAAGTACTGTAAAGTTGGAATCCTCCTAGAATTGTTTCCGGTGATACTCCTATAAGAAACTTGCTTTACAAGTGTATGTAATCTTGTTATTAGATTTGAAATACATTGAGTGGGCTTTTGGAGTGTGGGGGTTTTTATCCAAAAGGATTTTCCCCACGTATATCTGGTGTTTGTGTTCTTGTTATGAATATGTTGCTAATATTTCTGTAACTGTTTTACTATGTTGAAAGTTTTGCATAATATATCTCCTCAAGATTAGCGTAGGAAGTTGTTCTGTTACTCTTAATTTCCTATCACATGGCCATCAACAATGGAGATGACAATAAACTGTTCATCCACTCTTTCACTCCCTCCCCACGTCTCTTATTCGAATCCTCATCTCCACAGGCTACACCCACATGGCCCTGCTCCTCTCTCACCCTCACTATGCCTCCTCCTCAGGGTTCGACCTCACGACCTTCCGCAACCTCACCATCTTCGCCCTTCCCGACCACGCTCTCCACAGCCACACCCTTCCCCATTTAATTCATTTTCACGCCTCTGCATGCAAGCTTTCTTACGGCGACTTGGTGAGTATGAGGTCAGGCGGTCAAATCCCCTCGCTAGAAGCAGGCCAGGATATTGTCATCAGTAGAAGCAGAAGCAGGGGTAGAATAGTCATTTCTTTGAATGGCCATGCCCGTGTGGTATTCCCATATCTTTATGCCTACTCCAACATGGTTTTCCACGGGATCGATCACTTTTTGGACGATTTACCTATGTAGAGGGATTCAAACGTTGGGCCTAGCGGTTACAAAGCCCACTTGACCCTAAGCCTGCGACGGGATGGTCCTATGCAATCAACCTATCCATCACGCAGGTTCATAGTCAACGCTACAAAATGTTGACCAGGGCATCTATCCTTGTACCCACCCAGCCTTGAACCCGCAACCCCTGCACCCTATTTTCCATGCCCCACCATCCTACTGCGCACTCATGTATGAAATACTATAGCGAAAATTCTTTTTATAAAAATGCAAACGAAAATTCGCGCAAGTTCGCAAGTTCGCAAGTTCGCACAAAGGCAAAAAGTATATTTTGTCGCGTCGCCGCTAGTTTTGTCGTGTTGTCGTTAGTTTTGACGGAATAGGTAACAACGTATTACGTTGTTACCTATTCCGTCAAAACTAACGGCAACACGACAAAACTAGCGGCGACGCGACAAAATATACTTTTTGCCTTTGTGCGAACTTGCGTGAGAGATAGGCCTAGCTGGTCCTATGCAGTAGGTTCGCAATTCGGAGGTGTCGTGGTTGATTCCCCATAGCGAATTCAAAGATTCGGCATTTTCAAGTGACCTATACTGGAGCCCGTTCAGCTTAGATTTGTTTCTCTTTCATTATGACATTTCTATGATGACGCCATTTGTATGATTACGCCTAATTAGAGGAATATGCATTTGAATATCAACAACTGCAATTATTTGAAATTGAATTAAGCATTGTATGTATTATGGCCACCTCATTTTCACAATCTTGTATGGAATTTTCTCAATTCAGTTCAGCATCCTGTGTTTGATGGCAGTTCAATTGTTCAGATTTTTTGGTGTTTTATCCGTCATTCATTGATTCAAGCGCTCAATTCTACATTCTACTTTTGATGGAAGGTCGCTAAATACCATGCAAGCTATGCATGTCAAATATAAGTTCTATTTCCTAATACTATAGGCACAATTTCCATGTAGTGAAAGTTATTAATTACCATACAAGTTCTACTTGTCAAACATTATTTCCATTGTGTAGTCCCATAAAAAATAGTTTCCATGTAAAAGAAGCTATTAAATGCTACACAAGCTATGCTCATCAAATATTATTTATATGGTCCAATTCCATGGAAATAAGTTTTATTTAAAGGAAGCTATTAAATACCATGTACCCTATACTTATCAAATATTATTTACATTGCTTAAACCATGGACACAATTCTCATGTAATAAAAATTATTAAATACCCTACAAACTACATTTATCAAACATTATTTCTATGGGTTAATTATGTGGAAACAATTTCTTTTTTTATTAAAACTATTAAATATCATACAAACTATACTTATCAAATATTATTTCCATTGTGCATTAAACAAAAAATGTTATTTCTATTTTTTTAAGACTTGAATTTAAATTCTACTTCCCACAACTTTGAAGGGTTTAAAAATACATCATAATAAATGTTTCAGAGAAAAGTGACAATTGATTTATTTAGTTTATTGTATCAGCTCCTACACCATTCTTAATAAAAAGTAAAGTTATAATTAATACTTTTTAAAAAATATATTATGAATTTTGAGTAAATTTGGTGTGAATATATAAATTTTTAATCAATTTTATTGATTATATATTTAACATAAATTTAACATTTATATTATTATTTTTTGAATATAATTTTTACATTTTAAATTTTTGGTTTATAAATATTTTTGGTAAGAGAGATAAATTAAATAAGTGTGAAAGTTATTAAATACTCAATATCTATGAATTGACTTTGAATTAAATGGTTTTCAATCCCAACTAAAATAAAATATGTTCTTTTTAAATCTAATTTTTTTATTGAATTTTATAAATAATTAATATACAAATCTTAATTTCATATATTATAAACTTATATTACTATTATTATGTCTTATCTATAATTGCTATTACTTTGAGATGTAACTATTAAGGGGTGGGAGGTGTAAGAATAATAGTGTGAAATGTTGGTAAAAGTGACCACCCTTAAATTTGATTGACTTTGAATTAGACACTATTTGATTGTTATAAGAAGTTTTTTTTTCGTTTACAAAAGACCATAAAAATTTATTATATCTTGAACATAAAGTAGAATTTAAAACCCATTTATTTAATTCAAAAATTAAAAAATATACAACACATCTAAATAAAAAACTTTGATATCAATACATTTTAACGTTTTTTTATATAAACTATATTTAAGTTATATTTATACTAATTTAAATTTTGTATAACCCATTCTTAATCATAAATTAAAGCCTCACACTATCTATCATATAAATCCCAATTCCTTAATACCAATATTTAAATTACTCAATTTATTAGTATTCCTAATATAAATTTATAACCAACACTCACTAAAACATATTAAAATCATTAACAAACTTCCTTCTAAAACTAATTTTAACACAATAATTTCATTTTAAATGTATTTCCTATTCACAAATTTTGTAGAACTTGTATCTAGATGTAATGTATGTAGTTTTCTCTTAATTTTTCAATATTATTGTTTGTCATTTTAACATAAATTTATATCCACCGCTTATTATAAAATATCAAATCCATTATACATCTATTTTACTCTTAATCAATTTTAACATGCAAAATAACTTTTGCTAAAATACATAATTTACACTCATTAATTATTATTTTTACTTTATAATCGTGATCTAAAATAATAATTAGGTTTCTCTTGATTAGTCAATAAACTTAATGTAAACACCCAATTTTGGTATGGATTAGTTAATTATTATGGTGTTAGTGTGTTTATTAATCATTGGTATGAGTTAAGTTTTTGTTGGTATGTGATTGTTACATTACTCAACCTTTGACTTGTTCCACTTACGTATTATGTAACTTTCAACACTTTTATCTCATTTTTTCTCTTATCAACTCATTGTCTAATCCTATTATTTCATGTTTTTTCCCAATTCCCTTTCTTTCCTCTAGTTTCCTTATCTTCCCTAATTTTTTAGTGTTCTTGGATTTTTTACATAACCACAGTAGTACAATTCTAGTCTACCATATTTGTACTACAATTTTAGATCCTATATTTATGGGACCTTTCCCATTTTTAACAAAGTCCAATGGGCTTCATTTTATTCTTCCAGCTTTAAACCACCCATTGTCCAAAGGATTGCATGCTAATAAGGCCCTAGTTCAAATTCAATAAGTCTATAAATACACAAGTGGATTAGTGCATATAACTAGAGGGAACACACAAAGATTGAATGCAATTGAGTGACATTAAAGTTGTAAGAGCATACTTTTATTACTTCAAGATCATCCCCATGTCCAAACCCAAATTCAAGCATGTAGACAAAAAATTTCCATTGTTTCTAGTTACCAAGTTCGTAAAGTCCTCTTAGAGGTAATATCATGTCAAGGACAGTAAATTCTTACTTTAAAAAATAACACATCCACAATTAAATTTGAAGTAGGCCTAATAATTCAACATACATAACATCATATATAATAATAACAACGCAAGATACAAATATTCCCTAAATTGTCTCTGTTTCATTCGTATATATCTCAAAATCAATACATTGTTCTGTTACATGAATACACACTCATACACTTACTCCTTATTGCACCTCACTTATCTCCTCATTCGAGAACTCATACCTACTTTGTGAATCATACTCTTATATAAGAAGAAAATAGATTTGTTGCACGTTGACACAACTATCAAGATCACTTCTATAATATATACAATTTCTTCATTCCACGCCGTGAAGCACCATCTGATATTGCGCAAGATCACATAATAGTTTTTGGCATAGTCCATAATTGAAGTATATTTATGAACTTCCAAGTTATGAAGAACCTTGTCCCCCAAATATATTAACCTCTTCTTCTCCACACTGGTAGGATCATGCTTGACATCATAGATGGAAGAGGGCTTGTTTAATTCAAGGATTCCTCAATGGCATCAAGTCATTCTTTTCCTCTTGAGTTTCATCAAACCAACCAACTAAATAAAAAAAATACACGATCGCATCAACTAGAGATGTTCTCAATTATTCAACTTGTGCCTTTATCTTATTCCTCCACTCCATGTTCTCTTTATTGAGTAGAATAATATCTTATGCTTTTTAGTTCTCAATCTCCTCATCATGGATTTGTTGATCTCTTATGGAACTAGGTGTGATATATTCATTGAATTTATTTACTATTTCCTCCATTTATCATTTTGTATGACAATTCATATTGCGGCCTTTGTCATGACGAGAAGTTTATTAACCATATTAATAAATATTTGCACCAAACATTAATGTGAATATGCAACACATAAAAATAAATAACAAAGTAAATAACAGTATGGGGATATTACAAGGGGATAATCAGTTGATGAATTATTGATTTCACTCCATGCTTGGAGAATTGGGGTGTATGCCCATGGGATGTATACCCTAGTTCTTGCATTGATCTCTCTCTTATTTGGATCCATTATTGAAGATTATTGAAGACTCCATTGTTCTTTCCATTTTGTTCTCTTATGTTGAAGGTGTTTTTGCATGATATTTTCTCTCTAGCTTTGGCGACTTGTCTAGGGTATTGGTGCATTTTATTGAGGGTAAAATCTACATGTTATTGAGTATTTTGAAGGGTTCTAAGTGCTGGAAATTATTTATGCAATTTACCCTAACCCTAGCGACTGGGTTTGGGATTTCGGGGGGCTGATTTGAGTGGTTTCTAGTGCATGCAAAGATCTAATATTTATTTTGATGAGAAGCTCATAATTTTCCCTTTCTACTGCATTTGGTTTCAAGTTAAAAGAGTTAGTATTTTGCAAGTTATTAATTTCCAAAGTTTCAGCTAATTTTCAGCAGTTATAATTTATTATTTTTACTTCTGCAAATTGTATTGGATAAAGGAGTGTAAATACCAACTAGATTGCCCATCAAACCCTAACCTTGGCTCACTCCAACCCTATTTGGGTTGTATTGAAGCCGACACTAGGGTTCGTCGAGGTAAACATAGGAGGGTTTATCTTCTAAGTGTTTATTTTTGTAAGTATTTAATAATAATCAGTTAATATCCTACAAGGGGATATTACACCTTCAATAATGGATCCAAATAAGAGAGAGATCAATACAAGAACTAGGGCATCCATCCCATTTCTCCAAGCATGGAGTGAAATTAATAATTCATCAAAATGCCCCTCTAAGGAAAATGCGACCTCCCTTTTATAGAACTAAGGGGTGCAATATCCAATAAAGACCGACCTTTCCCTTTTGGAGGAAAAACATAAACTCTCATTAAAATATTTAATACTAAGACTATGTGCACTTTATTTATTTATTAATTAAATAAATAAAATTAACTAACCTATGTGCACATTAAACTAACTAAAAATACTTCCTCTTGTAGCGCTAGGCATGCCAAGGGGTTACAATGCAAATGAAAAATAAATATTAATAATGTCTTGAAAAAGGGGACATTACAATCCTCCCCTCTCGAAAATTGCTTGCCCTCAAGCAATAGCAAGCTCATAAATCCATGCATCATGCCCCAAAGATAAGATGTGGAGTGGTGCATCCAAAGCCTCGATCTGGTGCCTATCAGGTGGCGAAGAGTTGGAAAGAACAAATTTCTTTCTCTCATGTCAACCCAAAAAGATGGGTCATCAATTCCATAACATGTGCTCCAAGAGATGGTGTCATCAACATGACATAAAGAAACATTAATAGGATGAGCTTTGCTAAGCTCCGAAACTGCCCACTCAAAAATGCCCTCATGAAATGAATAGAACAATTTTCCATCATATGTCTTCAATCCTGCACATGAAGCAAACTCATTAGAAAAACAAGTGTTGAGAAACACTTTTCTTGTTTCTTCTTCACGTCTCCAAGGCATGGAGAGCTCCCAAATATCCCTCATATATGGTTTGTCCCCAAAATTTGTTATGTGGCTCCCAATATTGTTGTAATCATGCATTATTTGCTCAAAAATTACAATTACAATCGCTAGTTTCCACCTCCAAATAGTTACCCATGAGCCAAAATCAAATATCAACAACCATGTCACCAGGGAAAATTTTAGTGGTGAATATTCGTAATATGGTGAATATTCCATTTTTGAAAATTTTGAAAAGGTGAATTTTTTAGCACGGGTCAGTGACCTGTTCGCCTAAAAATTACACTTTAATTTTTTTTAGGGGTCGGCTTCACCTACCCTTGAAAAATATCCCCTATATAAACCTAGATTATTCGCCAGGTAGAACACTTCTACTTCACATTTTTCAACAATATGATATATCACGTATTATAGACGCGCGACAAGGGGGTTAAGTTATTGACGCGCGACAAGGAGGATTTGCAGACAAGGAGATACTGCAGATATTGACGCATAGTAGACACATGACAAAGAGTTTGCTGACGAGCGACATGGAGATTTTTTCGATGAGCAAGAAGAGGGCAGAGGTTGTAGACGTGTGATAAGATATTTGTTGTCGCGCGTCAAAAAAATGTATTGACGCGCGTCAACAGACCTCATTGACGCGCGTCAACAGACCTCATTGACGCGCGTCAACAACCTTGTTGACGCGCGTCAAAGAGGTCTGTTGACGCGCGTCAATGAGGGTTATTTGTTGACGCGCGACCTTGACGGATAGTTGACGCGCGACAAGGAGGTACAACAGATATTGACGCATAGTAGACGCACGACAAAGAGTTTGTGTTGATGTGCGACACGGAGATTTTTTGATGAGAAAGTAGAGGTCGGAGGCTGCAGACGCGCGACAGGAGATTTTGTTGTCGCACTTCAAAAAAATGCATTGACACGCGTCAACAGACCTCAGTGATGCACGTCAACAACTGTAATGACGCACATCATTGAGGTCTGTTGACGTGCGTCACTGAGGGTTATTTGTTGACGCGCGACCTTGATGGATAGTTGACGTGCGACAAGGAGGTACAATAGATATTGACGCATAGCAGACACACGACAAAGAGTTTGTTGATGCGCGACACGGAAATTTTTTGATGAGAAAGTAGAGGTCGGAGGCTGCAGATGTGCAACAGGACATTTTGCTATCACGCGTCAAAAAAATGCATTGACGCGCATCAACAGACCTCAGTGATGCGCGTCAACAACCGTAATGACGCGCATCACTGAGGTCTGTTGACGCACGTCAATGCATTTTTTGACGCGCGACAGCAAAATCTCCCGTTGCGCGTCTGCAGCCTTCTGTCGTAGCACTTGACAATCAGGAAAAAAAATTTCATACAACCCCCAAAAAATTCACCTTCCCGCGAAACCGGTTCCGGGGGTATTCGCCAGGTATTCTCCACCTCTGATTTCCAAGAGGTCTCTTAAAATGAACCCTGCATGTCACCAAATGTATGTAAAAAATCTGAATTTTGGGAGTGATAGTGGAGCTGGTCCTAATAGTATTATCCATAAAAATGAGAGGACAACAGATAGCATAATTTAAAGTTATTTTTCCAACATGAATGATCATCAACTCAGTGAATAGAAATGGCCCCCGTATAGCTGAAATTTCATCCTCAATCATAACAAACTAAAAATTATCCACATACACAGCTGAAAATGAAATGCCTTGAGAAAAGTTCATACCATGTTCCTTCAAACTTCTCATACTTTTCATTGAAGCCCAAAAGATGGTGGTCATGTAAGCAACATCACTCATGCATTCCCAATACTTATCCTTGGTTGAATTTACCCTTGGTAGTATCTCAATCGATCACCCAAATGGAAGACATAATTGTAGCTCAAAATCTGAAAATGAACTTCTTACCATGCAAAGTGTAGTCCATGTGATCCATCCTTCTTTCACGTCTTCCCAAGAGATAGGAGTTAGCATCATTTGACAAAGGAAATGAAATTATATTCCTATATCCAAACCAAACTTGCAAAACCCAAATCCTTTTATCCTCTTACCACATGAAGCAATATGTGCAAGATAACACCATAAATTTTCTCTTCTTCTATACTCAAAAGGAAATGAGAGAGCTGAAATATAATTCATGCATTTATGAATATTATCATAGAGAAACCAAGGAACCTTGTACCTTACTTTTTGCCAATGATTTTCCCTTATGATAGGAGGAAAAACACATGAAATCATCATACATTTGTGCCTTCTAATGATGAATTTCTCATACGGACCAGCAAGCTTATTATTATGGTTTCCATCATTGGAAAGAGTGATGATCATTCTTTCTCCTTTTCCATCATGCTCCATATGCACCCAAATGTTAATAGCAAGAGTACCAATAAAAATGCAACCAATATACTCCATGTTGCACCTCATATCCATCTCCCTATCATGCTCAAAATCATATCCATCAAAACTCAAGATTTAAGGAGAAATAAAACAAGAAAGATCATACCTTGGGCTACCCCCAACATCTACAAAACTTGGAATTTCTGAGTTTGGAACAACACTTTGTTCCTCATTACTTTCCTTGTCTAAAACCCTTTTGTCCTCCCCACAAGCTTTCATACTTGGTGGATAATGACTTGGAACATCCATGAAACTCATGCTTGGGTGAAAAACCTCATTTAATTTCCCATAAGGGCCTGTTGTTCGGAAAATTATAGCAAACTACAAATTATAATAAACATTCCATGATGTCCTTCCTTTATAAGCATACCTCTTCACAAGCCCATCTTCATAGTCCTCTTGAAAACCTGCTCCTTTTGCACTCATATTCAACTTGATGCAATTAGTAGGCACTAATAATTTGTCAAACATCAAAAGATTATTACCATACAATGAATGCTTCAAGATTTCTTCTTTTTGCCACATAGAAGTAGACACAAATGATGTATTATATGAATGATTATACCCTTCTACGGTGAGATCATTGACCATGCATTCTCCTTTCCCTTCAAATGGCTCGTGGTGGGGTTGAACAACTCCCCTCAAATCTGATTTTTCCATCACATGTTCCTCTTCCATCATTTCTTCTTGATCATGCATATGCTTGACACTAATATCCTCTTCATGCCCATCAACCAAATTTGATTTCTCCTTGCACCCATTCAAACCCATGCAATCATTAGATGCCAAAAATTCATCATCAAAAACAAAATTGCTCATACCTTGGATGCATGTCTTTACTTTGCTTACACATTGATTCACAACTCTTCTTGCTAAGGAGTGAGCAAGACATGACTCCTTTTGTTCCAATCCTTCCACAAGTATGGATAAAAAAAGTTGTGGAGATTCTTCATACTCATTCAACATTAGAGACATTATTGTTTGCATAGAATCCATTACTTCATGTGAATGTTCCTCATGTATAACATCAAAGAAAACCTCAAACATGTGCAAAATGACATCAATAGAATCAAGATCTAACATTGGAATGCAAGACCTTACATGAGCCATGTTCTTCAAGATCTTAACCCTCTTATTAAAGGAGGGTTTGTGATGTCCCAAAGATTTTGAAAGCTTACAACCATGAGATCATATACCTCCTCCATAGTAGTATCATCATGTGGAAAAATTGGGGTTGCTATCTGTGTGACCTCACTAATGCGTGTAATGACCAAAAGTCTCACATCCACCTCCTCATGTCTCAACAAATTAGTTATAGCCTTGTGTGTTACCAAAGGAGATACAACTGAAAACTTAGAGCTATAATCAAATTGCTCTATCAAACATAAACAATTCACTATCTCTTCAAGACTGTGGAACAATACATTCTTCTCAAATAAAATCTTTTTGAGTCGTTTCCCAAGCTTATAGAGCTTGGTTCTCAAACCTTCATCACTGGCAATCTCCATGATCTGCACAACAATACCTGTCGAAAAAGAAGAAAACTTCTTTGATTTACCTCAAACAGCTTGCAATAATTGTGAAATATTTTTTTCCAATCTGAATATGCCAAAACAGAAATTTTTCTAAATCTGAAAATGGGAAACTTACTATAAATAGTAAGTTCGTCACTATCCCTAACTAAATTTAGAAAAATGACATAACTTGCTCAAAACACCTCAGAATTGCATGAAACTTTGGAGAATAGTAGATAATATTATGGAGCAACTTTTCCAAAAGGAATTTTCTGAAAATAATTGAAATCTGATTTTTAAAACCCGAAACACTGCAGAAAAATATAGCAACTTTAAAAATCCATATCTTTCGCTAGGAAAGTCCAAAAGAGTTGAAATTTTAGATCTTGGGTCACAAAAATATGAGAAACAATATCTCAAAACCAGATTTTGACTAGCCAAAAACCAAACCCTAATTTTTTCCCAAAAATTAGGTCACCCAGCACATTTAGGGCACCAATTCAACTCCAAGATTTATGAAATTAATTTCACCTTATTCCTCCTTGTTTTTGCCACACAAACCCCCACAAGAGTAGAGGAAAGAAGTTATGATACCACTATAATATCCCCTTGTAGGATATTAACTGATTATTTTTAAATACTTACAAAAATAAACACTTAGAAATAAACCCTCCTAGGTTTACCTCAACGAACCCTAGTGTCAGCTTCAATACAACCCAAATAGGGTTGAAGTGAGCCAAGGTGAGGGTTTGATGGGCAATCCAGGTGGTATTTACACTTCTTTATTCAATACAATTTGCAGAAGTAAAAATAATAAATAATAACTATTGAAAATTAGCTGAAACTTTGGAAATTAGTAACTCCCAAAATACTAACTCTTTTACCTTGAAACCAAATGCAGTAGAAAGGGAAAATTATGAGCTTCTCCTCAAAATAAATATCAGATATTTGCATGCACTAGAACCCACTCAAATCAGCCCTTGAAATTCCAAACCCAGTCGCTAGGGTTAGGGTAAATTGCATAAATAATTTCCAGCACTTATAACCCTTCAAAATACTCAATAACATGTAGATTTTACCCTCAATAAAATGCGTCAATACCCTAGACAAGTTGCCAAAGCTAGAGAGAAAATATCACGCACAAACACCTTCAACACAAGAGAGCAAAATGGAAAGAACAATAGAGTCTTCAATAATCTTCAATAATGGATCCAAACAAGAGAGAGATCAATGCAAGAACTACGGCATACATCCCATTTCTCCAAGCATGGAGTGAAATCAATAATTCTTCAACATGCCCCTCTAAGGAAAATGTGACCTCCCTATTATAGAATTAAGGGGTGCAATATCCAATAAAGACTGACCTTTCCCTTTTGGAGGGAAAACATAAACTCTCATTAAAATATTTAATACTAAGACTATGTGCACTTTATTTATTTATTAATTAAATAAATAAAAGTAGATAACCTATGTGCTCATTAAACTAACTAAAAAGACTCCCACTTGTAGCGCTAGGCATGTCAAGGGGTTACAATGCAAATGAAAAATAAATATTAATAATGTTTTGAAAAAGGGGACATTACAATGAATATGCAACGCATAAAAATAAATAACAAAGTAAATAACAATGACACAAAACACAAAAATTACGTGGAAAACCCCCGAGGGGTAAAAACCACGACAAAAAATGAGATATTCCATTATGTGAGAAATATAGTACAGTCCAGAATCTCCTTCCCTCACTTCTCTCTTGATCAAATTCACCCAAGGTGAAATTACCAATATGACCCACAATCATATTTATTTGACCCCACGGGTCACAAACCATATCAAGTGACGAGGTGTGATTAAAAAGCACCCTGATTTAATATATTGATTAATTAATAATCAATTAAACATAAACAACTAATTTTATATTAAATAATTAAGAATATAACTATTCTTAACTATTTAATTATAAACTAAGGTTTATAAATACTTAGTATTACGTTCTAACAGCCTTATGTGCACTATATGAAGTAGATATGTGTGCATTTTTTCATCCAATCCTTATGGGCACTATCGTTCAATTTTCCTCCAAAGTGTGTCTTTTGAATATGAGTTAATTGGCCTATATGCACTATTTGGGAAAGGAATTTTTTTATTGTTTTAAGGTCTTAGGTGGTCCCACAATGTCACCATATGGAAGGTGCTAACTATTCCCAAAGATATACATTGTAGATATTTGTTTCTCAAATGATCCCCATGTTTGGAGGTGCCTTCTTCACATCCTTTGACTTGTTTATTTTCTTCCTCTAGCTTTATTTCCTCATCAGTTTTTTACTTTTTCCTTCATGACTTTTTGCTTTTTTTACCTCCTTTCCTCATGAAGTTGTTTCTTTGCAGATTCATCCACATAGTTTTTCCCTATACTCCTCTTATTTTTTTTATTTTTCATTCACACCCTTTATGTCTTTATCATTTCTTTATTTTTCCTTTTTATTCTCCTTTTCTATTTTTTTCCTTAGTTTATTTTACTATCTTTTCCCTTTAGTCCTCCTCCTTTTGTTTCCTCTCTTTTCCCATCTATTATTGTGTCCATAATGTAACTTGTCCATTATCTACCTAGGCCTTTTTGCTTTTATTCTTCTAATGTTTTTTTTGGTTCCTCTCTCTTCTTTTTGGCATATTATGCATTTTTTTTCAGATCCTCTTCTTTCTTTCTTTGTTTATAATATAGGTCAATGTCTTGGTTAATTCATAACGCTTTACTACAATTGCTTTATTTTTTCTATTTTTCCAACTCAAAGTTTTGATTGTGTAAGTACCTTAGCTAACTCAACATCTTGTTTTAGTTGTTCCACTCTTTCTTATTTTATCCTTGTCTTTGTGATCCTATTTTGTACATTGGTCAACAAGACTTCAATTATTTCATACTTAAGGAAATTTGAATGTAATACATGATGCTTCTAATAATATTAATTTACCCATCATTTTGGATATGTTATACCTATTTTATACCTCAATTAAGTTTTCCTTTTGTTTGCATTTTTCTACCAAAGTTGTGACATCCTTTGTTTCCTATGTGAGTGCCTCTTCTTCCTTAGATCTCCATACTTCACATTCTAGACCTTCTTCATCTTTGGAATCTTCTTCTTCATCTTCGAGTGTTTCCTAAATTGTTTCTATCATATGGTATATTCCCTTTTGTCCTTGAGTTCCTATTTGTTTTCTTGAGGGGTTTTATTCTACCTTTTTTCTGACGAATCATTTTTTGTTACTATCACTATGTATTGTAGATTCTTATTAATTTTGTGTGCCACTCTTTGTCTTTTACTATAAATTTGGGCATAACTCATAGCATCTTGTATTTTTTTACCACTAACATCGTATGGAAGGGTTCTTATTTCCTACATCTACTCTTCTACCAACTACTCTTGATTATGGAGGATTGGACTATAAATTGTTGTTCTCCCTCAAGGTTAATCCTTGGACTTAACTCTTTTCTAGGCTCCATGAAGCTATTGTTTTAACCATTTCCTAATTAGTGGCATAATAAATAGTTAATTAAGAACAAGTTAAGAATGTTTTAGGATGGTTATTTGAATTAATTAATGAATATTAACCATGCAGTTTCAAAATAAAGCATTAATACTTACAACTATGCTAAAATTATATGACGATTCCTAAAACCACATAAAGGATAAAAACTTGAGTGTGCAAAGTGGTGTGCAAACTAGGAGAAAAAAAATCTTATGGGTCTAGAAATTCGTCGTATTTTATTCCAAAACTAGAAACAACTCCAGTGCGGGACTATAGAACTACTATACAACCTTGATTGATTCTATATAGTCCTAACTTCTTTTGTATGGTTTTGAACTTGTATAGAATGGGGGTTTTCAACTTCGCCCACCCTTCACTTTCCTATAGATGAGTGTCATTATTTTCTTTAGGGCTTGCATAAATTCAACATCTTGTGTAATAACCTACAACAAGTATAAGCCCTAAATACATGCAATAAACTTCATGAAAGGATTTGATACACAAAAAGAGAAATCAATGTGTGGGTGAGGGTGGACTACCATTGGTGGTCCACCCTTGTTAAACCAATCCAAGTGTTGTATTATATCCCCTTAAGCAAGAGCAAGCCTGATATAGTTATCCTAGTGTAAGTATAAGTATGTCTGCATATCTAAGCAAACCCCCTATTGGTGCCCTTGTGTATCTTGACACAAAGATAGAAGGATAACTATATATTAGAGAAGATACCCAATGTGGTAGTAGTGTGATGTGGTGTGCTTAAAATGTTGAGAATATCCCTTTTGTCCTTTGAATAATTGTAGACACCCGTTTATGATACCTCTTGGTGTCGCACCATGGTGGATATCCTTCATTGTCATTTTAATTTAATATTTAATTCCTATCTAAAGTTTTAAGTCCCTTAATATTTTTTATCCCCCGTTACTCCTTAGTTCGTCCCTGTAAAATCTTCCTAACCATTTACTTACCTCTATCCTATCCAAAATCCTAAATTGGCTAAGTAGTTTCATCCCCTCATTTTCAAAGCCACATCCCATAGCTAATCTTGCACGAGTTATCCAATATCAACCCCATTTGGAGGTGGTTGAAACATGTTCCAAGCGGGTTCCCTGAAATTTTCTGAATCGCTAGTGACCCTATATATACAACCCATCCCATATGGTTTGGCAAGATGTATACATTGCAACGAAGCTATGTTCCTTTGTAGTTTGAAGCAACAACCAGACGATATTCTCTCATTCACCTTCTGATGATATAAGAAGTTATACTCTTCCTGCAAGCACATCAACATTCATCAAGCTTCTTTCTCCTTTCTTTATACGCATGTTGATCATGTTATCAAGGTATTTATCTGTTTGAAATTCTTTATCATTATACCATTCTTGATCAGTCATCTTAATAAAAATAGTAAGTTGATCAGTTCTAATTCAACCACATCAATTCATTTATCTACTTATCTATTATACACCAATCGCTATGATTTCTCGAATCACCAACAATTACTGCTTTATTTGTTTTCCTTCGAATTTATTGCATACTTCTATCATATCTTTAAATTTCCCTCCTAATAATATTCTTTTCCAAGCATGGCCATTGTGTAGATGTGTCTACCTGGAATTCCTCATCCCATAATTACAGTTCATGACCTACCGATTTTCCAACGTCTATTTCATTGGGAACAATCTAGAATTGCACATGAGATCAACATCTATGTGATCGTATTCACCCCAAACCCTAACATCATAAAATATCAACTTGAAATCATCAAGGAAGAAGTTAACGTTTCCAAAGAAGAGGGAAACGCTCTCTTGGACGCAATCAACACAACAGGCATCCATGTAGGCCAAGAAATTCCTCCTCCTTCACCTAGAAATTAATCTTAGTAATTGATTTCTTATTGCTATCATATTATTATCGTGTAATAAAACATTTAAAATATTACATACATTTGTATTTATTTTCTTATCAAAATATTAATTGACATGTGAGTTGACACCCAAGCAAGGAATTCCAACGAATCTTGGGACTGGCCTTTTCTAGGAAGCTCACTATTTTTTCATCTAATATATTTTTGTTCAATTTCTCTTATTTGTAGGATTTGTACCCATGTTGGAGTTTGGAGCGCCTAAACGCAAAAAAAAGATCATTACATTGACTATCCTTTACACGTTGCCTTAAACCCCATCTTGAACGAGGTATGGTGGTCTTTATTTCATGAAGTTAATTTGAATTAAGATTAAACTATTACATTCGGGCACGCCTGGTAGGACCATGTTCCTTTTGTTTTATTTTGTTTTCATTTATTTGGTTCTCTTCTCTATAATCGCCAGTGATTTCAGTGAATCTCCAGCAATTTCCTGAATCGCCGACAATTCCTGTTAATTATTTTTGATTACTCAGTCAGTTTCCCTTCTATCAATCTTCTTTTGTTTTTTATTTTTCATCTAACCTTGTAGGCACTCTTCTTTGGGTTTGCTACTTCTGGATTCAAAAATAATCTTAAAAAACAAATTTGGGAAAAGTGAAACTATGAGTATTCCTCTTGTGATTTTCATTTTCTATTTTTTATTTAAAAGTTCTGCATCATTGGGTTTTTTCCTTCATCCAACAAACATTTCATTTTTGGGCTTAAAATGGATTTACATAGCTTGCTTGACAATCTAGTCTAATTAGGTGGTTAAACATTTTGAATTCGCATCTTCTTTCTCAGACACAACCGAACCACGTACAAAAACTAAACATCTTAAACATTTTCCTCCCAGGTGAAATTATTGGGATTTCATCACCCAATAAGGAAACTGAATTGGTGTTCTATCTCAGATAACATTTTTTTGGTTATTGGTATATTGGTCAAGCACCCGACACCCTTATCGTTACGGAATCGTGAAGTGCAGGAGTAGGCCCCTATATCACACCACATACCAATAACCATCACAGATTCGAGCCTCACGTACCTTTGGGTATATCGAGGACTCCATCTAAAACTACCTGAAACCAGCCTTAGACTACTTTTTAGGTACCTTCGTTATCCAATTTTGTCCTTCAAACACATCTTAAACTTAATCAAGATAATTAAACTATGTTAGCTCAAGTAAAAATCTTTTATTTTTCTCTCAGTTTTTCCCCTTCTACATGGTTTTAACTTTTCAACACTCTCGAAATATTAACTCATCCACATTTGTCTCTACTATGATAGCACCTCCATCTCACACAATGGTGAACATATAGGATTCACCTCACTCTAAACTATCTTAATCACAAGTCAATCCACATCGTACACCCCCCTTCGTATGAGAATTTATTTCTAAACTCATGAGTCATCCAATTTTTCCTATGATTTTCGAAGAACATTTTGACCAAAATCCCATCTTGCCACTAGAGTTGTGTACGTTCTAGATCCTTTGAATCACAATGTAGTAAGGGGGTCATCACCCCCTGATCATCAAGCAGTCCCTCCTATCGAACACACTCAAAATCACCCCAACACACAAATAGTCCCTTTCAATGTTAATCATCCATCTTCTACCCAACATCTAATTGCGCCTTCTATTGGAGGTCACCAAACTTATCCTAATGTGCCTCCTTCATCACCAGTTCAACAACCGCATATCGATCAACTTCTTCTTCCAAGTTATCAACTTGTAGTCAGTCAGCTAATTCCCTATTCCATTGCTTCCACATCTTCTACTCCTCCACCACCACCATCCATTGGTCTTAATATTAATCCTACATCATCTCAGATCGATGTCCCACAATCTCGTATTATACCTCCTCAAGATAATGTATCCTTCTCTCCTCAATCACATCTTACTCACCTTCAAAAGTTGGTCATATTTATTCCCTCATCTTTACCACATATCAACACTAATACAATCACAACCATTCAGGCTCCCCCTCAAATGCTACCCATTGCATCTATTCAGTACATTGGTAGTGTTCCCCTTCAACAACCCTAAGTTGCAATCCTACTTCAACACGCATATCAACCCTATGTTATTACCTCGATACCTCAACATTATTATTATAATCCTCCTCAATTTGTTCCTTTTCCACCTCAGACTACTAATCAGATTCCCAGGAAATTTCCTCAATTCCAACACATCCCTTCTTCTCACCCTCTTTACCAGCATGTTCCAACTCACACACCTCATCAATCTACTCAAACTAATACACAACCCTCATCCAACCTCTTACAAGCACTCATGAATAGGATGGATAATCCAAAACCCTCCTCATCTGTGCTTAAAAAACAATTATCCTATGAACAAATATGTAACAAACCTATCCACCCATTTTTTCTCATTCATCACTATCCTACTCTTTGGGAACTTCCAAAATTTATGAAATTTTATAGCAAGGAAGATCACCAACAACACCTAAGAGCTTATCGTCGCGCTTGCTATCTTATAAATCATGAGGACGTTCTTCTTCTCCGTACCTTCCCAATGTCTTTAGCAAGACCTACTCTCGACTGGTACGGGAACATTCCCCAACACTCCCTTTTCACCTTCACGTAGCTCACACAAATGTTCTTACAACATTTTCCCATCATCTCCCATAATATATCCATCACCAACCTCTGCGCTATTAAACAATTTGAATACGAGTTTATCACGGACTTTGTCACTAAATGGCATAGCGGTATTAATCAATTATCATTTGCTCTACACCAAACCAAGTTAATTGAATTATTTTCTCGGTCCTGTGCTAAACACATCTCATCGACACTTCAAATCCAATCCTTTCAGACTTTTAAAGAGGCCTTCACCATGGCTCGTAAGTTAGAAACCCGAGCTCTCTAAGCCCTCTACCAACAAATACAAATCCAAAGACACGGCACATGTTGTTGTTATCAAAACCTCAATTCATAATCCATCCAACACTGCAAAAACTCAAAGGGCACCTATACCCCCCCGCAATCATCCCCTATCAATAACACAGTTTAAAACCAGGATTCTGGATCTCAAAATCCTGGAGCCCATGTCATTAATGTCATTGATTAGATCCAACCTCCTAAAACTTCCACATCCACATCTACTCCTGACAATCAATCGAACATCTAGACATCTACAACAAATGCATAGATGACAACCCTAAGATAGAAATTGGACTCAATCATTTATTGTAACAATTACACCCGCAACATACCTCTTTCTCAAAATCCTTGATTCTACTTCATCAAAAACATGAAAAGAGGAGCATCCTGTAGAGATTATTATTATTCCTACCAAGGGTAAAGCCCTTTAGCATCCAATCAAAAACCCTCATAGACCCATACAAAAATCAATGGTTCACCCACATAAGAAAATTGAGTTTCCGCTTACTAAAATTGGACCTCCTAAAAATATTTTTGTCGCATCTTTTATTCTGAGACCTTGCTCCTCATCCTAGAAGGCTCCTATCATCATGAAATATCAGCCTACTCATAAAGTCACATCTAAATCCATTTCTTGTGACACTTCTTTCGTATCCTGCCCTCTTAAAATAGTCAGGGAGGATCATTCACCTGTACCCCTACCCTTGCCAGTCCCTGAAGGATATTATTTCACTGCACTTCTTAAAAATCTCATTAAATCCTTATCCATAACATTACCACCTATCAAACCCTTCAATCCTTATGGATGGAAGCCTTCCTGGTACAATTATAATGCCATCTATGCTTATAACAGGATGCCAAGACATGACACAGAGCATTGTAAAGATCTTCAATCCATACTTCAAAAGTGGAAAAAAAACAGATGATATTTTAGATCATTCCACTCGTCCATCCAATCATCCAAAAGAGAAAATGAAAAATCAAGTCAAAACGAGCCAAACCTAGAAGCTCCTAAATTCAACACATCTAAATCAGTAGTAGGACCATCTCAACAAGATCATACCCCTTCTAACAAACCAGCCCTTCAAATTGATGTTCTTCACCTCACCATAAGAGCTCGAGCATATGACCCAAGTTAAGAAAAACCTAAGGTCACTTTCGTTAGAGCTCCATCTAATGACTCTCTACAGAATCCACCACAATTTGGTTCTTCTGAGCCTTCTAGATTTATTGAGAGCTTTTTAAAATAAGGACAAGGTGTAGTTAGAAGCTCTTGGTTTTGGAAGGGTCATGCAAATGTGCCACATTTCGCCAAACACGTATTTGATCTAGATGTTTATTGGTGCATGGAAGATCGAATCTGACACATTCATATGGAGGGTTCGGGGAGACTTCATTAAGATTATCTTCACCCTAGAGGATGTACACATTATTTTAGGACTAGAGATGGGAGGGGTATGCATGTTTTTTTGATGTACTCAAGAAAAACACAAAGTGTAGGGAACTAGCTAAGTGGGCCACTGGGGCACACTGTTACCATCCACAATCACTCACAGTAAGACAAAGTGTAAGATATAGTTAGTCCATTCTACATGTCTAGAAGGCCATTATATAGATAGTTGTGACACAAATTATTTGTCAAAAATGAAATGGAGTGTACCATTATTTTCTATAGTTTTATACCAAGTTAGGATGGAGCAGGGCACTAGATACAGTTGGGGTATAGGGATCTAAGCATAGTTAGCACATGACTTATATAGGATTTGGGCCAGACATGAATTGGGCATGTGGTTGGTTATCGTACAACTCCTTAGATTTATGAGAGATTTCCCATGTATCATCCTATAAGGACACCTTTACATATTGCAACATCCACACCAAGAGTCTTGTAGTGGGAACGAGACTCGTAGTTAAAAATTAGATGATATATATGACATTACACACTATGAGACGAACTAAGATAGTGTGGAGATCCTATGTTGAGACAATGGATAGGTGGCCATTTTGGCCAACCACTATGTTGGTAGAGGGTATTAGATACATCAACGAGAATTATCTATGGTGGATAGAGTGTCACTTGTAGAGAGTATATGGTTGATTTGGGCTACCCCATCCTATAATAGTATTGCCACTACCGCCCTACATGATTAGGTATATGAAGGAGCCATGAGGAAAATGAGGGGAGGGACTAGAGTATGTGGTCCCACCTTTAAGACCATGGAGGTAGAGACGTTAGACATAGGGACAAGGCAAACGACATTGGACGAGGGTAGAGAGGGATGTTGAGACACAACCATATGTGTACATCATTGAGGATAGTCTTGATCATGATGCCCCTGCAGGAGAGGATGACTTAGCAGTATTGTATCCAAAGGTATAGAGAACTCGACATTGGCACCAGGATTGGAAATTACATTGAGAAAGTGGGGGTTATTTATCATTGACAAGGGTTCAGATTATGGATATTATACTTAGGACCTAGAGGGTGGCACAGTATGCATAGATGAGGAAACATGTTGTAGTTTTAAAGGGGTCGAGGTTAATAGGTTGTTGCTACCAAAGAGCTTGCCAATATTAGGTGGCATGGTAGATGGGGTGACCAGCCAAGACATTCATACATGAAGTTTTTTTATTATTTTCTTTCCTACGGTAGATATACATTCTACGAAATAAGTGGTCTTGTGTACGTACGCGTGCACGTGTGCGCGTGTGCGTGTGCGTGTGTGCGTGTGCGCATGTGCGTGTGCGTGTGCGTGTGCGTGTGCGTGTGCGTGTGTGTGCGCGCGCATAGAGGCTAGATAAAGAGTATCAAACAGTCATTAAGACTGTGCATAATGTGATCCTAGATGGAGTCCTTAATAAGAGGGATATAACCTTGATGCCTAATCTAGTGGTGTCCTCAGTTGATGATCATGTGGGTTCATTTAGAATCAATGGAGAGGTGACCTGGGATTTGTAACGACAAAGGGTAGCCACTGTAGTGGAGTGATGAGATATAGGATCCCTTCTTTAGAAGTCAAGGAACATGTGGCCTTAGTAGCGAAGTAGGCAAGGACGCTAGCTAACATGTAGGTTACAACAACTAGACAATGGAGGGATGCTAAGACTATTACCACTTTACATGTAGAGATGGTGGACACACGGGGAGAGACTAAGGGTACACAATCTAGGGTACCCTCATTAGCTCAATTATAAGGGTTGGTAGTTAGACTCCATCCCATAGTATTGCATTTTCTCCTCCTATGCAAGGAGATGGGAATGCCTGAGTGACAAATGATGTATGATATATTATGATGTATGGTTTACAATTATGAGATATATTTTATTTGTGGTTATGAAAACATTTGGACTTAGTTGTACAAGTCTATGATATTTATCAGATGATTTTATTTATATTGAATGTTCATCTATGTTTTCATTTATATGTTTGCACATATGTGATGCCATTTAAGGCTAAAAATGAAAAGGCAAATGATAAAGCACGGGATAAAATGAACATCTAATAACAAAATATTTAAATCAAAAGATGTGTTAGAAATAAGTAGGTAAAAAGATATCTAATAGAATTTAATAGTAATCAAAGAAATTAAAAGATATGGCTAAGATAAATAACAAATTAAAAAAATATTTAAAGAAATTAAAAGATGTGGCAAAGAGAGTAAAGAATGATAAAAGGACATCCAATGCAAAAAGATACAAGATCTTATAGACATATAATGTGGTCAAGACAAGTTTGCTCTAAAATGCACAAGAGAAAGAGTTGAAGCACTGAAATTTGAACTATATCCTCACCAACCCTCCACTTGCATCCTCTAAGTATAGCTTTGAAAAAGTCTCGTGGAGAAGAAAATTTGAATTCCAACTCTATATCCAAAATGGCATGAGGCACAACAAAACCATGAGGTTCTTTCACTCATTTATTAGCTAAAATTTATAGACCTTATAAGAACTTAAATCAAATTTATGGACTTAACACCCCAACTATGATAACACAACGAAATAGGTTTCCTAAATTCTTCAATATTAACTTAACTTGTTCAAGAAATGACAAGATACGATAGACAATTCACTCCATTAGCCCAATATTTCATAATTGTTTATTTTAAACATTGAACTAGAGAGAGATGGTACACCTAGTGTAGCATATATCACTTTAGCACCTAAGCATGGAATGACTTGCATAAGCTTCAAAGCGAATTGTTTTGGTATTTATCTTATATATTATTTTTATCATGTTTACCAATGAAGAGGCATAAATGAGATATGCGGCATTTTTAATATAACTTGATGTCATATTTATACATTACCACAAGAGGTTAGGTATGTAACAACTAATAGATAACCACCATATACACCTCGAATATATCTTAAATATTATAAACTAAGTATTATTGGTGACTCTAAATGGACATTATATTTCCAATACCCTCCACAAGGTCCAATTAGACAACATTATTACAAACATCTTCAAATTAGGGGCACATCAAACGAATCCTTTAATTAAAGTATGTATCATCAACTTCTTCTACTTTTTTTATATCTTTGCCATTTTAAAAAAGTTTCAACAAAATTATTTTTCGACATTTTTAGTTACTAGAATACGGGCTCCTCTAAAACCTTGCAATATGCCTAGGATTACCACAATAATAACATACAAAATGTGGTTTACCATCATCTTTTGTGCTCATTTTGATTTGTATTGTCATTTGCCCTTATGTTGAGCACACTACAAGTATTGGTTTATTCTCCATTTTGCATTTATCATTTAATGATCTGAAATCTTCTCATTTTTTTTTACAAATAACAAAGTTCCCATTATTCCTTCATAAGCTTCAAGATAACTTAAAGCAAAAAGTTTGTTTTTCAAATAACGCATCCTAGTCTCATTCCAAACAAACAATTAAAGATTTTGTCAACCATGATGCTTCAATTACAACAATAAACCTTTTTGCATGCTTATATTTTTTCCCAGAGTGAGCTCACATCTAAAGAAGAATAAAAAACATTATTTAATATTGGTTTATTTTTCATTGTATGATTTTTTTTTATGAAAAGGATGTTATATTATATTAAATGCAACATGATACAAGATGATTTCAACAAAAAAGTGGGTGGTATAAGAGCACGCCCCAAAGCCACAAGCACACTAGGCTATGCCTATGAAAACAACAAAATATCAAAATCCTACATGAGGAACGGGCCCAAGACAAAAACCAAAGGAACTCGACGTTATAGCAAAACACAAATAGGAGGCTTAAAGCGCCCCTTCTTCTCCTTAGATCTCGTGACAACAGTCCATGATGCGTGTTGGGAAGCCAATTCAAGTGGAGGATCCTGGCAAGGACTATCCTGACTAGGGTCAGAATCACTAGACTCAAATACATGTGACCGTTTGGCATAACCGCCAATAAGGGGAATCTCAACATTCATAGCTTATCAATTTTCGAGGGGAGAATGATCCTTGACTTCCAACGCTGAAAATGGTTGCCAACCTTTAGGCCGCTAAAACACACCTTTGTTCTTCTTTTTATTTTGGTTGAGATACAGTGGACAAGCCTCTTGAAGGTGCCCAGTTTGATGGCATAACAGGCAACAGAAATCCGTATTCTCGTAATCTAAAATTTGTATCCACTTGAAACTATCATGGTTTAATTCCAATTTGTCTGGAAGACCTTTTGTTGAGATTCACCTCAATGCAAATACGAGCATAAGTGAATAACCTTTGCTTAGACCGCTCCTCATCCATTTTTACAAATCGACCAAGAGCATTACTAATAGCAGCATAGACCACAGGGTGCCAAAAGGGGAGAGGAAGATTTGGGAGACAAACCCAAACCAGCATTTTTGAGACCACCATAGTAGAAGGATCAAAATCCAAAAACCATGGAGTAACAAAAAGCCCAACCCTACCCCAAAACCAGGTACCTTCATTAAAAACTCATTGATAATCCGTAGGAGAGAAGAAACGAACAGTAAAAACACCCTTCGCACATAGTTGAACCTCACAGTCACTACTCCAAGTAGAGTAGATCCATTTATGTAGGTCGTCGAATCGAGGCCAAAATCAATTAAACCAACAAATAATGGAAGAATCTTTTAAAGTAGAAATAGACTCATTTACCTTGGAAAAGGAAAGCTTGACCACAAGTGTAAGCTATGTTTTCTCCACTAAATATGGTGAATCAGGTGCACCCAAGGGCAAGAGCGGTCTTTGCCGATAAAATTGGCTTGGGTTTTGGTTCTGTCCCTGAGGCCCAACTGCCACAGTCAGGTAGGATCTGTTTGGTGTCATAGACGAGCAAGCACGAGAGGGAAAAGCAGAACCAAAACCCACTAACTACTACTAAGACGGTTCTAAACGATATTTATCCTCTCCTTGGATTCATACATTCCTCTTCTATGCCACGGGCAACATAAACATGCTAGCAAGCCACCACATTTTTTGGGTCTAATACATTGACTAGCCACCATAATTTCATTTCACTATACTATTTACAACTTTGTTGTAACATTTTTGTGCTCTTGATATGGTTTTGAACAATAAAATGCATTTCTATAAAATTTTACATCTTAGTATATGTAGCAACTGTTGAATGTAATACTTTCAAGTTTTAAATCAATCATATGTTAGCATTTATTTGTCTTGATAATTCTAAAGTTCGACATTAGAAGAAAATGAAATATTCTTTTTATGATATCAAAATTTTATAATATAAAAAACACAAATAAATTAATACCATAATAATTAACTAAACCATACAATGATTAACTAAGCTCATACCAATAATTATTTAACCGCCAAAGACACTAATAACAAAGTAACTATTTTGATACCAATATTAAATGTTTATGGACCAAACAAAATATTGACCATATTTATTTTTTAAACATGCTTCCAAACAAATTCTAAGATATTTTGCTAAGGAAAGAGCGTCATACATAAATGTTTTTTGTATTTTTAGTCAAAATATTTGCAAATTTTTGAAATGACTCTTGACTTGCATATTTAACATATGATCGTCATTATATGTGTGCGCATACCTAAACATCACATATATTTACACGGTCAATTTTTTAACTATTGAGTCAAATTTTCAACAAAATTTTCTAACAAATGTTACAATATAGTGGTAGGCTCTGCAACTTGCAATCCATAAATCCAGGGTTCAAGTCTTGTTGACTTTGGTTAGACTCTTACTATACATACATACCTATATAATAAGAAATGTCAAAATACATGAAGATTGCCTTTAATATTCTATTAATATTATTATTTTACATATTTTGAAAGGTAATATTAAAAATTTACCACCGAAAAATTATTTGACGGGTATAGGTGACTGAAATTCAAACATTGGATGGTAGGTATGACATCAAATTGACCACCTTTTCTTAGAGTTACAAATCTATTGGTCAGTAAAAATAATGGCAATCACAAATCACAAAGTGACACATACCTTATCTTATGTTATACTTCATTTAAAAATAAAAAAATCTCTTAGTGTCTGCTTTGCACCCTTACAACAATTTGTTAGTATGACATTTATTGAATGCAATAAAATATAATAATATCTTATATTCAAAAAAATGTTTTCCCTATAATGTAATTTCACTTTTATGGCAAACACACAAGACAATTAAACATAGTTAATTTCAACTACAATATCTTTGGCACAAATAAGCCACTACATGACACTTGTTTTTGTTAAAACTATTCACATCAAACCATTAATATTCTTTGTTTAAAACATTATAGAATGATGCTTGTTCCATGTCCCCTTTTCAATACTAAAACTTTTGCAATCTACTCTATCACTTATAGTCTCAACTTATTCTCTCTTCGGAAATTATGCCCTAAGATTTCAATCAAGCTTGAACCTTACCTACACAACTTTCATACCATATCAGATTCATACAAAGAGCAACAAATACGATATAGTCTATAGCTCGAGGTCATATTTATACATTACCACAAAATATTAGGTGTGTAACCTCCAATACCTAATGACTTTATATAATTCTAATAACACCTCAAATATATCTAATAATTCTGTCCTAACTAATATAAACCAAGCATAATCTACTACCTCTAAATGGACATTACACATCTAAGAATATTTGACATACACGCCTTGTCCTCTATGAAGTATGATTATATCTCATGCCAATCTCCTATTATACCAAAGGTAAGGGAGAGTTTATTGATAGCAAAGGAAGCTCAAAATAATTGCTTATCCCAACGTACCATAAGATTACATTAATCGGATCACAACAATAACCAGAGATCATCACACTGTTAACCAATGATCAAAGAGCTTGACAATGTGTTCACTGTAACTAGGAAACACATCAGAAGTGTGTTAAAAAGCTATGAAATGGCTCTTGGAACTCCAATAAAGCCCGTGATCTCTAACATGGTCAACAAAGATATATTGTATCAATGACCACCATTTGCAACTCTAATAAAGACTCTCGAAAATGGTTGACAGAGGTCTCAATTGCAATTTGCATCTACGATCACCACTAAGGATGACAATAAGCAAATAGACATGAAGAACTGCAGGAAGCAGCTTGTGTGTGTAAAAATAATCAGCCATATAGCTTTGCCTGCACAAGAAGTGATTTCATAGTATTCGAAACTGAATATTGTCTTTAAAAAAACAAGAATATTAGTTTATAGGCAAAAAAAAAAAAAAATCAATACTGAGAATAATAATAAAAATGCACATGCCTAGTAATTTTGGTCATATAAAATCATATTCTGAGAACCTTAAACCACTAGAACCAAAAGATGGCATCCAGAAACTTACACTTGCTTCTGTGTTTGGCTTAATAAAATGAATGATAAACAGAACAAGAGACTGTGTAACACCATGGAGCTTAAATACAGAAGCTAAATAGACTGAACACATAACAGATCTGATTCAGTGATTCTAATAACATTGACTTGAGGTGTCTTATTGATTTAGGGGCAAATCATCCATGATTTGCTTGCGCGATCAAGGTTCCTTGGCATAACGTAATATTACTTTTGGCTTTTTGAATGGAAGTTTTACAATGAAGATTACATTCGTAAGTGACAAAATTCATTAATATATTACTACTTTTATGTACAATATAGTACAAAATGCTTCAAACAATGCTCACAGAAGCCCTCGAGGTTCCTACAAATACGACACAAAAACTGTTCTGTGTGTACAGATGTGTTGGCATAGGTATCATGGCAAACATAAAAAAGTATCATAAAAAAAGTAAAATAAACGCAAATGAAGATCTAAAGTTCCCAACAACTAATCAAAAATGCCTTCTAGTAAAACATTGGAAATAAGTCGGGCATTTAGGCATAAATGTATGGTGCCAAATAACATAAGAAAACAGTTCATAACACCTCATCACCACATTATTCAATAACTGCATGAATTTTCGTTCCACGCATTCAACATGGCGCAAGCAATGTAGTTATCGCAACCAATAAGCTTAGTACACAATTATCCATACCGTTGTTACCCATGCTTTCACCTGAGAAAAAAGAATAAAACAACACAATAGACACCTTTTCAGATTTTTTAAATAATGATAGACCTAAGCATTCAGCATTGAAAAGGACCAATAACTACAATGAGCTTTCAAGGTGTACAAATAGCCATCCAAACTAACAAAATTACCTGCATGATTATTAACAGAACTTGTTAAGCTCTAGCAAGAAGCATAGTTTAGTGGAGCCGAACAGGAATTATGCTTCGTGATCATCCATAGTATAGTTTTAACGAAGCTTCTCCTGTAAAAAGAAAAAAACATGAGCAAATACACTCATCTTGTCCAACTCGTACTTCTAACTAATGATGATACATCTGCTTATTCAAAATGGATAAAGGCCAGTGACTGCAATGACTTTTGAGGTTAACAAGCAACAATTCAAAATAATAAAATCTAGATGAGTTCCACATCTAAAAGATCTTAATAACGACCCCCCTTACAAGAAATAACAAGAATGACTACCTGCCTGGAATCAAAAGCAGATTCATATGTAGTTTACATGTCTGCATCAGAAATGCTAAAGAATGGTAGGTAATGAGATGTCACCAAAGTAAGCAGTGATAGCCTTCAACCTCCCATTAACATAATTCTTCTCAATCTGTGGTGCCAAATTTCAGTTATGAGCATAAGATCTTATTCATCACTTGACCATTTTCTGAAAAATAAACCAATTAATAAATACATGTTGGAGAAAATTCCAATATCAATAACATGGGCATGTGACAAGATGCATCAAAATTAGAATTCAGAGGCTACATAAACAAACAAATTCAGCGGTGCTTTATATACAGTAATTTTCATGATGGACACAACCATATAACTTCACACCAGAAGCAAAGAAAAACTTAGTGCAAGTCAAATTTCAACAATGTTTATAAACAAAACACGATCATTAATTGAGTTGAGGCATAAGAACTGGTGAACACAGAATTGGCATGCAATAAGATAATTCCCTGCAAGCTATTTTCATAGCCTTCTTCCCTTGTTCATCATGTTGCCAGTGCTTTCCAAACATTCCCGTAATTGTTTTGTAACCAGTCATACATACATTGCATTGAAAGTTAAGAAAAAAAATTCACATCTTCACCCCTATCAACTATGTAATTAATTTTCAGGAAACACTATGCTGTTGCCACACTTTTCAGGCTTTCTGCATTTTTTCTTCACTAGTGCAGAGTGCAATACTTGCACCTGAAAACAGCATTCTAAGATAATTAAGTGCAAGAAGGTAAGAATTACAAATTAGAGCAAGCACATTGAACAAAGTTAGTACTATGAGAAGTCTCTATGTGCCCTCAGTGTTATGACATACACATGCAGCCACTAATGGATATTGAGTGGAAAGAAACATAAGTGGCACCAATATTAGGAGTGGTTCTGCTCTGAAAGGTTTTACATGGTCATTGCCATTCCCCTACTACAAAAGTTTAGCAGGCATGTCAACTGATGGGTAAGACACCCTTAGATCTTCCTAAGGTTGCATTGTATAATGTAGGAATAAATGAATAAGACTTCCCCTTTTTATAAGTGTTTTGTATGGTTATGCGGTTGTAACCGCTAACTAGTTTTGTAACCGTCTTTGCATAATAAATACCCGGACACACAACTCATTTGTACAGTGTGCATTCCGGTTTCTCTTCATTCCATCTTTGTACATTCTATTCTTTCTTTTTCCTCTCTCCGCATATTCTAACAGTGGTATCAGAGCGTGGGGCAAGCATAGAGAGGAAGTGAGATATTTTCGTGACAGTCCCATTAGGGCACGTGAAAGAAATCAAAACTTTTCGTGAAGCTCGAAAACGAATCATAGACTTCCGCATTCATCTTTGTCATTACCAGCGATCTGAAGATAAAATAGAGGCGCAAGGGCATAACGAAGACTGAAGAAAAATCGCGGGTTTTTCATTGATGGACGGGTTTTTCATTGACGGATTTTAGAAACGACAGCATAGAAAAATCTGCAGTCGGAAATCAAGGGCGCGCCATTAGGGCACGAAAAATCACGCTGTACAGTCGCGAATCAGAAGAATACACTCGCGTTTTTCTGATATAAAAAAAAAACAAAAAACAAAAAAAAACAAAAAACGTCACGAAAATACAGTCGCGAATGGCACGTTTTTCAGGAAATTAACAGTATTTTTGAGCACGAAAATACAGTCGCGATTTGCGCTAATATGCTGCATTTTACAGTCACGAATTGCTAGGGCACAAATATTTTTCAAAGACACAGAAGCAAAAAGACTACCTGCGCTAGGGCACGGAACTGTGCAACTGGTATTTTTATTTTATTTTATTTATTCATTGCCAAAATACGCAGTTGTATTTATTCTATTAAAATGGAAATGCCCATAGAAAAATATTCTGGTCTAAATTTTCATACATGGAGAGTGAAAATACAAATGCAACTTATGAATAAAAATTTGTGGGGCATTGTAAACGGGAAAGAGACAACACCTACCGATGCATCGAAATTGTTAGAATGGCAAAGCAGAGATGATAGAGCGAAAGCTATTATTGGCCTTGCTCTCTCTGACTCTGAACTTCATCATGTAGACCTAGACAAATCATCGAAGGACATTTGGGATACTCTAAATAAATTATTTGGAGCGAAAGCAGTCAATGCCAAATTTTCCCTGAAACTTCAGTTATATAGGTTCAAAATGGATGACGGAGTCTCTATGTCAAGCCACATCAATAATCTAAGGTCCTTAATCAGACAACTAGCAGAAGTGAAAGCTGCAATTGAGGACGAAGATGCCAAAGCTATCCTATTAAATAGTCTGTCTTCAAAATATAGCAATGTAGTTTTTACTCTCAGTCAAATTCAATCTCAATCTCTGGATGATATGATAGCAGCTCTTCTAGCTGAGGAAAAACGAACTATAGAGGATGCAGAAGGTCATTCCCAGCAAGAAAGTGCCTTCTATTCTAGAACCAGAAAATATCATAGAAGATCAGATAAGTCGGAGATTGAATGTCATTATTGTAGGAAAAGAGGTCACACAGCATGGGATTGTCGTGTTCGAGCCAATGATGTGCTCAAGGGTAAAGTCATATCAAATACAGCCAATATAGCCATGGTTGAAGACCCACCGGATGCAGAAGGTAGTGAGGACAGTGACGAATACGTGCTATAAAGATGCTCTAAACTTTGAAGGCAAGAAAGGATACAGGGTAGATGAAGCTCGGTATGGATGGTTGCTCAGATAGTTTGGGAGACTGTGGATCTTGGGAATTATACCCTCACGAGGGTCATGAGACAACTTGATGGAGCTTGTGGATGGCTCAGTATGGATGGTTGTCCAATAATTCGGGAGATCTGTGATTCGGGAGTTTGGGGAGGTGGAATCCGGGAACTCGGGAATTCAGCTCGGGAACTACACCTTTACGAAGGTTACGAAGCAGCTTGATGGAGCCCTACCTTATCATAGCATTGCTTTCAAAGTGAAAGTGTTTGAAGATAGCGTAGTTCTGTTTTGTTAGATTGTTTGTTTTTGAGTTATGTAGGGTAAGTCTTAAGAGGGGGTGTAGGAATAAATGAATAAGACTTCCCCTTTTTATAAGTGTTTTGTATGGTTATGCGGTTGTAACCGCTAACTAGTTTTGTAACCGTCTTTGCATAATAAATACCCGGACACACAACTCATTTGTACAGTGTGCATTCCAGTTTCTCTTCATTCCATCTTTGTACATTCTATTCTTTCTTTTTCCTCTCTCCGCATATTCTAACATATAACATTATTTACAGTTTCACGTTACATTTTATCATCCTGCTTCACAATGGCTGACAATGGTAGATCTCAGGTGATGTTATCTTCAGCTATAAAATTAAAATTGTATTAGCTCTCAAGATGTGCTCTTCTAGTTAACAGGGAAGAATCAATCAGATATCTGTTCATAACTTCATAAGGCCATCATACAGGTATTATCCCGTGGAAAGTCGATCCTCTAACAAGTTATGAAAACCAGGGTTAAAGTTTTGCCTTTGAACCCCATGGCCTGTTAGCATATGCAAAGAGAAGAAAGAATTCAGAAGGCAAACTGCACTGTTAAAATGACACGGGCAGAGGTTTATTTATATGTGAAGAGGTGGTTGAACAGTTACAAACCGAACTACATAACTGTTTTTACATGCTATATAAAGTGTTATATTTTAACACCCCCTCTTAATGATTAAACCGGAAACAAGACAAAGTTTGTCCCGAAATTTTACAAATTTCCTAAAGCCCATATGTTTAGTCATTACATCTACAGACTGTGCCATAGGTTGTACTTCAAAATCATCAGTCCATGACTGTGTTGCGGTTGTCGAATGAAGAAGAACCGCAAAACAAAAATCTGGTCCCATGAACAAAAGATATGGCAAGTGGTCCGCTGGTTCTCTATTACGTGATTCATTGACCAATGATGAATCACCAATGGCTAAGAGTGTCAGCCCCATCTACAAAGTGTTGAAATCAGAACCTTGAAGATGTGGATTGAAAAATCTATTCCAAGCTTGTGTAGCATGTTGGAGTCTGTACAAAAACTCAATTATCCTGCAATCGAAGTCACCTCGATCATGTCCTTGCAACACCATGTAGTGCTCATCCAACTTTCTCAATAAGAGAAATGTGACCATCCGTGCGGTAGGAATTAGAACCAACTCCGCAATAGTAGGAGAAATAACCATCTCCGTCTCAACAGTGGTAGGAGTGAGAATCAACTCCTCATCTATTTGCTCATCTATCCCCCTCTGTTGGGAAAGATCCTTCACAACACAATGAGCAAATTGTTCATACTTTACTGTCCTTTGAGCAATGACCTCTGAGTGAGTGGCTGGGCATGCCATCTCACCATCCACCGTCAGTGCATTTGGAATAGTGGAGTCTCCGTCCACAACAAATTGTTCTTTAGAATGAGGAAATCCATCCTCTCAAGGCATGTCCGCCTCCCGTACACCTAGTATAGTGGATACTCCCTCCACAATAGGTGCATGTAGGTTGACTGTATTCAAGTCAACAGATTTGTGGGGAATGACTTCCTCCCAAGGCATTACAGCCTCCTGCACATCCTGAATGGTGTTGTCCTCCAAACGTGCATTCATGTTGATCGCAGCCGGATCAACAAGTTGATACAGACCACCTTCCCCAATACCAAGGGCAATTATCCATCTCTGTTTGACATCAGAGACAAGACACTTCTTTCCACATAAATCTGCGGAAATATTGGGATTTTCAATCAATTGACAAATAGATAGAAGATTCTTTTGTAAAGAAGGTACATATCTAACATTCCGTACCAACAATTTATGAGCATTATTCAATACAATGCATATATCTCCTATCCCTTCTACTGCAAATGTTTCAGCTAGTACTATTGATTCAAAACATATATTTGCAGTAAATGAAACATACCAGTTCCGATGACATGAAAAGTGTGCAGAAGCACCAGAGTCAATGATCCAACAACTGGTACCAGTGTCATTTGAGCATGATGTCGTAAGACAATAAAGAGCATGCCCGTCATCCGAATCCCGTTCTTCTACAACTACTGCCACATGTTCCTCATTACATGGCTTTTTGTTCTGCTGTGAAAGATCATACTTCCGCTTCTGGCAATCCTTCTTGAGGTGCCCAACCTTATGACAATAATAGCATGTGACCTGATACCGAGTGGAAGACTCACCAGATTGACGTTTCCACTTTCCCTTTGACTGAGTGACAAGAGCACTCTTTGAATGGTCACAATTAGATTCTGCTTGAAGTTGTCTCCGCTCCTTTTGCAATAGGTAGGAACTGACCTTGTCAAACGTGAGTGTTTGACTTTCAGCCATTAAATGGAGTGCCTCCACAAATGACTCATACGAAGAAGGTAAGTTGTTCAAAACCAGAGCCACCATATCATCATCGTCCATCTTTTTGTTGATGGAAGATAACTGATCTCGGAGATCTTTCATCTGAAGTAGGTGCTCAGACAGCGATCCACCTTCTTGTAATTTTACGGAAAAGAGCATATTCTTCAGGTATCAAACCCGACTCTTTTCTTATGTCTGATATTTATCCTTCAAACTGGTCCACAACGTGCTTGTTATAGTAGCATTCCGCACTACCGATATCATATCATCCGGTACCGACAACTTAAGAAGCAATAATGCTTCCTTATGACGTTTGTCATAATCCTTGAAGTTCGTCGTTGGACGACTTTCATCACCCTTGATTATTTTATCACAATCACGAAACTCTGCGACCGTTGAAATCTTAGGACTCCAAACATTGAAATTAGTGCCCGTTAATTTTTGTGTCTCCGGCAAAGTCAAGTTTGAAATATTTGCCATTTTATTATTCCAAAGTAACGGAAATAATAAAATAAAAGTTTGCGGACACTACAAAGATTGGGAGCGATGAAGGGGAAGCGGCAAAGCATTGGCACAGAACGGTCGCTTTTTTCAAAATTCAAAATATGCAACGGTCGGTCAACCTCCCCCCCCCAAAGTTTCAGGTAATGCGCTCGATGTGGGCCATGGTCTGTCGGTTGCGCTTCAGAACCGTCTAGGGCCCAGAATTACAGAGGATCTTCACGTTCCCAATGCTAACTCCCTGTGCGATTCGCCCAGTCAAGATTATGTTCAGACAGATTTTGTCTCCGTCTCTCTGGTGGATTCGACCGACTTGGCTACTCAACTCATCCTTCTCAACGACAAATTTATTTTTGCTAAGTTCGTGGGCTGCCATCTCACGGTTGAAGGTATACGTAGCTGGTGCGACACTCAGTGGGGCAATGGTCTCTACGTTCGCTTCCTCGAAAAGGGTTTTTTTTATCGTTATCTTTCGAAGTGCTACACAGAGGGACGATACCCTAGAGAGGAAAGGATCTCTCTTCTCTGATTCAGGTCTTCATATTCGTGAGTGGTCTGCCCACTTCGATCCGGCACAAGCGGCAATGGACAGCCTTCACGTTTGGATTAGACTGTATTCTCTGCCCTGCGAATATTGGTCCTCCATTCTCAAGAAAATTTGCTCCAGCTTAGGCCGTGTTGTACGCATTGACCCTGTCACTTTGGAAGGTACTCTCTCTTCCTTTGCCAGGATATGCATCTCTATTGATCCCTCCATTAAACTCAAGGAATTCATAGTCATTTCCACCCCTTCGGGTCAATGGGTTCAGAAACTGGATTATGAGGACATTTCCGACAGTTGTTTCAAGTGCAAACAACCTGGGCATCTGCATAAATCCTGTAATAATCCCCTTGTTTCCAGCGCGGTTGCCTGGAGGAAAAAGATTTCTCCATCTTCGGCCTCCCTCTCTCTTGGTCCTCTTGCTTCCAAGCCTGTTCTTCTCAAGGCAGTTGACCCCTCTGGTCCCGCTCCTGTGTCTGAGCCTACAATGCTCGATCCGAGCACTATCTCCTTGGTCAAAGAAACAACATCGGTAGTTCAGGATTCTACTAGAATACTGTCTCTTTTTCAGAAAGGTATCGCGTTGGGCCTCAGTGCTGATGCTACCTCCCTAGAACAATGGGTAAATGAGAAGGATGAGGTGTTTCTTTCTCTCAATGGTTCTTCTGAGGACTTTTCTTCTAGCCCGGATAATGCTCTGATCAATCCTTCTTCGACTAACTTGCAGCAATGTTCAATCCTGCCGACTCCAGCCATTCTAAACTTGGACAGGGGGCCAAAAGCTCATCCTAGCCGACCCTCCAGAAACACCATGTCTCTCAAAGACATCGCTGCAGGTAAGCAGTTACATCTTCGTTCCTTTTTTCCATCATCAAGTAGGAGAGGCGGGTCCTCTCTGAAGATCCAATGATCCTCTTCTCTTGGAACGTTAGGGGTCTAAACGCCCCTAACAAACGTCTGCTGAGATGTTATGCTATTGATACAAAAGCTTTCTTATGTCTTATTCAAGAAACTAAGATGTCCTCCAAGGATTGTAAGTCAGGCTGGTTTCGTAAGTGGAAAGGCTGGGAAGGTTGCTTCTCGGACTCTCTTGGTGCCTCTGGCGGCCTGGGAGTTCTCTAGAATTCCAATTTTTGTCGTCTTGAGATTTTATTGGTCGATCCCAATTTCATTTGGTGTAGAGTTTTCATCAAACATACAGATGAGTCCTTTCTTTGTAATATCTATGGTCCTAACTCCCCATTAAAAAAAAGGGAGCTTTGGTCGAAGATTCAGACAATTCTTGCTCCTGTTTAGAATTTCGAGACTGTAGTGGCCGGGGATTTCAACGCTACCCTTTCCGATAAAGATAAAAGAGGAGGCATCCATTGGCAGCCTCATTCCCAAGTGGACTTCACCTCCTTTGTTTCCGATGTAAAGTTAATAGACTTGGAACCCAGCTCAAGGTGGTTCACTTGGAACAATCGGCGTATTGGGTTTAGCTCTATGGCAGTCCGTTTGGATCGTTTTCTAGTCTCAAAGGACTGGTTGCAACACAACTTTCTCATTAAATGTTTTGTTCTTCCTCTCTTTGGATCTGATCATTTTCCGGTCTCCCTCAACATTTCTTTCGACATCCCACCGCGTCGTTCCCCTTTCAAATTTGAGTCCATGTGGTTGCAGGATCCTTCTCTTAAGCCTCTTATTCGCTCTTCGTGGGATTCTTTCGAGGTGGAAGGAACGTGGATGTTCAAACTCTCTAAGAAGCTCTCTTTGTTAAAAGTTAAATTACAGGAATGGAATATTTCCTGTTTCAAAAACATTTTTCATGAAAAACAAAGAGTTGAGAATGCCTTGCGCCTTCTCAATAATTCGGTCTTCTCTAGAGGTATGTTTAAGGAAGATTTCATCAAAGAAAAATCTCTTCTCAGCATGCTTGGTGATCTTCTACTTAAAGAAGAAATTCATTGGAGACAGAAATCTTGCAAAATCTCGCTGGCTGATGGAGACAAGAACACTAAGTTCTTCCACGCTTCTGTCAAAGCTAGAAGGAATTTCAATTACATCTCCTCTCTGAAGTTGGCTGATGACTCGGTGTTGTCCTCTCAATCCTTGATTAAATCAGAGTCAGTGTCGTTTTTTCAAAAACTTCTGAATGGTGATGAGGCCACTCCTCTGGCTGAATAGCGTTCTTTCCTGGATCAGATCCCGAGTTTAGTTGATGACAATGATAACATTAAACTTCTCTCCCCTTTTTCATTGGAGGAAGTTCGCAGAATTGTTTTCTCTATGCAAAGGGATAAAGCACCTGGTCCAGATGGTTTTCCTGCCTCGTTTTTCCAAGACTTCTGGGATGTCATCGGGGACACCGTGTGGCATACCGTGGAGGAATCCAGATGTTCGGGCAAGCTCCTTGGTGCTCTCAATCATACCTTTATTTGCATGTTCCCAAAAAAGGCACAAGTTGTCTCTCTTGATGATTTCAGGCCAATCTCCCTTTGCAATACTTCTTATAAAATTATTTCAAAGGATATAGCGTCAAGGTTGAGTGTTCTTCTGCATAAGCTCGTAGCGCAGGAACAAAGCGGCTTCATTCCAGGAAGATCTATTGCTGACGGTATAATCATTTCCCATGAAATGATACATACTCTACACACCTCCAACCACTCTGGTATGATGATCAAATTGGATTTCAGCAAAGCCTATGATCGTATTAATTGGCACTTCCTTTGTAAATCCCTTCAAGCTATGGGCTTTGGCAATCACTTTTGCAATTGGATCTTCAACTGCATTTCTTCACCTCGGTTTTCAGTTCTGGTTAATGGCTCTGCAGAAGGCTTCTTCAGCAGCAGCAGAGGTATAAGGCAAGGTGATCCTCTGTCCTCCTTCCTTTTCATCCTGGTCGTTGAGGCTCTTAGTAGAAGTATTAAAGCTGCTCTTCAGGCCGGGGAGCTTAAGGGTTTTAAGCTAACCACCAACCTTCCCCCCCTTTCGCACCAACAGTTCGCCGACGATACCTTTCTTTTCAGTCAAGCGTCCATTCCAAAAGCTCGTTGCCTTTCCTCCTTACTGGACTCCTATTCTATGGCCTCTGGACAGGTAATCAACTATCACAAATCTGTTGTTTTTTTTTCAATGTCACTCCCAGGCTTCAGGGCCGGATTAAGGAAATTTTAGGCTGTGCGGTGGGTTCTCTCCCCCATAAATATTTGGGGATCCCTCTTTTCTGGCAACGGTAAAGTGAATCTTTGGGATGGCCTTCTCAACTCTTTGTCGGCTAGATTGCTTTCGTGGAAAGGAAAATGGTTGTCCCTAGCTGGTCGTGCACTCCTGATCAACTTTGTCCTCCTAGCCCTTCCGATTTATATGTTGTCAGTATTATCGATTCCCAAGACAGTCTTGCACAAAGTTGAGAAAATAGTCAGAACCTTCCTTTGGCGAGGGAATAATGAAGAGAGCAAATTTCATCTAGTGAAGTGGGAGACTGTCAAGCTCCCCAAATCTCTTGGTGGTCTGGGCATTCTTGATTTGGCTCTTCAGAATCAGGCCCTCGGTGCCAAACTTGTTTGGAATTTTATCTCCAATTCTAAACAGTTGGCTTTTCAGGTTCTTTCACATAAATATCTCAAGACGGGTCGTCCTGAGCTCCTCTCCAGTATCGAGCTTCCCAAAGGCTCTCATAGTTGGAACTTTTTTTGCAAGTGCAAATCAGTGATCAGAGACTCTATCTCCTGGCAAATCAACAATGGTCAATTAGCCGCCTTTTGGGAGGACAGCTGGAATGGGTCTCACCCTCTAAACCTCATTCCCAATCTCAACAGAGTCATGAATGTTTCCAGTGTCACTTGGGGCACTAAAGTAGCTGATTTTGGTCATCAACATCCGAATAGCTCTCCATCATGGGAGTGGGAAAATCCTTCGACCATTGGAGCTTCCCTTCAAGAATCTTACATTCTTTCTGAAGCACTTAGGGCCAGGCATGCCCATTTCAACACACGTGAGGACAATCTGATCTGGCTCGGCGACAATTCTGGAAATTATAAAGTTAAAGCCAGTTATGATCATCTTCTTTCCCAGTCTAGATTGGGTTCTCCCAGCCCCTTGGACTGCTGGCACCCCAATCTTCTGCCCAAGGTGTCTTCAGATGGTTGGTTCTCAAATAGAAAGTTCTTACACAGGCAAGGAGAAGAAATTGGGGTTATGTTGGTCCCTCTAAATGTGTGCTTTGTGGAGTAGCCGAGGAAGATCAGGATCATTTGTTCCTCTTTTGTTCCTTCACCTCCAACTGTTGGAATTGGCTTCTTTCTAAATTGAATCTTGTCTGGGCTCCTTGTAATAATATTATTGATACGCTCCTTTCCTGGCCCAGGATTGGTAAAGACAGTTCTCTCAGCTCCATTTGGATCATAGCTCCTTACTACCTCATTTGGCACATTTGGTGGGAGCGAAATCTTCATTTTTTTAGAGAGTAGTATGTTGAGATCCTTGCTTTTCTAAATAAGCTGAAAGTAGCCATTTCTGAGAATGTCAGCAAAAACAGTCTCTCGCACCCCACTTTCTCTTCCTGTAATGCGACTATCAGAAATTCTCAGCCTCTCATCAGACTCCCCAGTCCTGGTTCAATCATCAAGAAAGGTCTTTCCCAAGTTGAGAAATTAATCAGAAGGAAAAGGGTCAAATGGCGCCCTCCCCCTATGGGCATGTGGAAACTGAACTTTGATGGGGCTTCTAGGGGTAACCCCGGTAAATCAGGTGCTGGTTGCATTATCAGAAGTGATTCAGGCACTCTCATCTCCGCTGGTTCATTCCCTATTCTGGATTGTTCCTGCAATTTAGCTGAAGCACAAGCTCTTCTAGAAGGTGTCAAATTGGCTGTCAATCTAGGGTGTGAAAGTCTTTTTATTGAAGGTGATGCCCAAATCATCATTCACGCTATCTCTCGAGGGTCTTCCCCCTCGTGGAAATTAAATCCCTTCATCTCTAACATTCTTTTTTGGCTTGGCAAATTGCGCACATGGCACATCAATCACAATTTTTGTGAAGCAAACCAAGCAACGGATCTTCTCGCCAATTACGCCATCGATCACCATGCCGCCACCGTCATTTCGAGACACGCTGAAGCCTGGCCAGGCCTCTCCTTCATCTTGTCACACAAACTGCAGGATACCCGATCTCAGCTCGGATTTACTCTTCCGCGCATGTAAAACCTTTTTTAAGCACGGGTGCAAGATGGTGGTGGTCTATCGCCTCGCTCTATGTTTTTTCATGATGTTTGTTAGTCAGATTTCTCTGGTCATGGCTTTTCTTGGTTTCCCATTTGTCTTCCTGAGGAGCTCTGTTCCTAATGAAGCTTCTACCCTTGACATCGATAGGGACCGTCTCTCAGAAATATTTCGCTACTCCCACGACGAAGTTGTTACCATCAAAACTATATTGGGTGATGCTTACCGTTTCAGGTCCAGGGGCGCCCGCTACAATACAGAAAGTGCCTCGGCTTTTGTTTCATTCTGCTTATTGTTGCATAGGGACACTGTTGTAGTCGAGTTTGTAGCAAACGATGAGATTTATCCTGCATACAACGTTGGTCTTCACGATGAACTGACTGATTTCTCCCTCCCCGACCCTCCCCTGTGGGTTGATGAAATGGACGAGCTCGCTATTAGTTCTGGACGCAACATTCTATGGCTCTGCGGTCAATATAAGGACCTCCTCTGCTATGCTCAGCATGCGCAGTCACTGTTTTCGGCGGGCCGTCTTGACCACAGGTTCCTCCCCGAAGTGCACATTGATGAAGCTCAGTATCCTGTTCAAGCTGCGACGGAAAAATGGCAGGAACTTAAAACCAGGGCTAATGGAGCTTTCCACCTTCTGCGGGAGGCCAACAGGCGAGCGGGCACTCAGATTGGCTGATTTCTCGGCTTTGGCTTTGTTTACTGGTTCGCTGGTTGAGTTTCTGTTGTTGTGCTCTGGTGCTTCCTCCCTTCCCTTCCTCCTGCTTATTTCATTGCCTTTCTTCCTCTTCCCCCTCCCTTCTCCTTCTGCTCCCCGTCTTCCTTCCTTTCTTTGTATGGTTGGGGCCTAACCGCCCGGTTCATAGCTCCGGTCAAAAGCGTTTATCAATCAAAAAAAAAAAAAAAAAGTTTGCCACACAAATAAAGTAATATATTATCCCACGTATTACTTATTCCAACAAGTAATATTAAATTACGCAAATCACCCAACTATATTTGCTTGTATTAAAATATTATTATTTATTCCTCCCAAATTGATTATTGAAAAGCAAGGTGAATGCCTTTGTTGGAAAAAGTGAATATTAATCTACTCTTCACGACTCAATATTATTCTGCCCAAATAATATTATATCTTGCCCTCATGACTTTGCTGTCACGAACTTCTTCAGGGGTATTTGGGACTGTTCTGCCCACAACTCGTGCTTTTTCTTCCACACGACTTCGGATTTTGGATTTGCAGATGGGCTTTGCACAAACGGGACTGTTTTTCGTGCTTTTTCTTCCCACGATTTCCGCAGTCACGTTTTGCTTTCAAATGACTGGGTTTTTTACCTCCTGAGCAGCCACGTTTTTGTCTTTACACTTGGACGGTTGTCCTCGATTTCTCCTACGACTATATCTGCCACGAACTGTTTCTTTACTCTGCTTGAAACGACTTTATGCCCTCGAATGTGGATTGGTTCACGTGTCTTTTGCCCGCCAACAAGACAGTCTTGACTGATTGCCTTCGAACTACCCACGAGTTCTTCTAAACAAACACAATAACAACAGCGAAATAAAAGTCTTTGCTGTCGAAGCAGCGACTCAAAGATCAGTTTTCTTTCCCTCAAATGCCCTAACCTCCCTCCAATTCGTGCCCTGTTAGGGCTTCCTCAAATTCTGTGTCAATCTCCCGTACCCTTCAAGGGCTTCCTCGGGCAAATCGCTCTGATACCAATGTTAGCATATGCAAAGAGAAGAAAGAATACAGAAGGCAAACTGCACTGTTAAAATGACACAGGCAGAGGTTTATTTATATGTGAAGAGGTGGTTGAACAGTTACAAACCGAACAACTACATAACTGTTTTTACATGCTATATAAAGTGTTATATTTTAACATGGCCTAGAACCCTATTAAAGAAAGCATCATTAGGAGAAAAAGCATGAATAAAGTTCATCAAGGAATTAGACTCCTGGGAATTAATTTGCATCAATTCTATTAAGAAGATATTAATGTAGAATGAAATCCTATCAATGGAACATGTCACATATGGATCAGCAACTTATAACCAGTACAAATATCTTAAATACATCTATTTGAAAAAATTGATATCAATTTCAAGTATTTTATTTTGGATTTTACACATATCACATTCATTAATAACTACATTGCCAGGGTTCGTCCCCCAGCCCCCCGAAGCCTGCCTGATACATATCCAGTACGGATACGTCGGGATACGGGTACAGATACGTGATGGATACGTACGGGTTCTTCCCGGGTACGTCCCCTAGCCTACGTTGACAGGGTTTGTCCCCCAGCCCCCCGAACCCTGTGTGATACGTATCCGGTATGGATATGTCAGGATACGGGTACAGATACTTGATGGGTACAGATACTTGATGGGTATGTCCGGGTTCTTCCTGGGTACATCATGAGTACGTCCAGACGTATCTGGGACGTACCCGGGAAGAACCCGGACGTACCTGCGGCCTATGTCACAGAAATCACTGAATTTCATCCAAAAAAATTTATGGGTTTGATTTTATTCCTTCAAATTTAATAAAAAACCCTTAAAAAAATAATCAATTCGGCAATGAAAATCGTAGAAAATTTCCAGCGTGAACATCTTACACTGGTGCAGCTGTTGCCCTAAAATTTATTGATAGCATTATGCCCTCCCATGGTTGTTCGACTCACTCCCTTCTCACACATGTCTGAGAGTATGAAGACATAGGGATTCACAGCTTTATTTTTCTGCTATGCCTTCACGATTCTGCTCAAGTGTTGGTTTACGGCGGTTGTCTACACTTAAACCTCATGTAAACTATTTTTCATTTGCATTGTAGTCAATGTTTTAGTTTCTATGCTTACGTTTAGTTTTTTAGGTTAGATATTTTTATGTTTTCTTACAAAATTATTAACTAAACTTACTAATAAATTTCTACTGCTACCGATTTAGTATTTAATAGTAAGTTTATTTAATGATTTACGTTTTTAGGTTACGGTAGAAATTTATTAGTAAGTTTATTTAATAACTTTGTTAACAGTTTATACATTTTTATAAATTTTTATATGTATTTGAAGCTCATAATTTTATTAATAGTTTATAAACTTTTATAAAATTTTAATAGTCTTTACATTTTTATATAAGTTTATTTAATAATATTATTTATATTTTATAAATTTTTATTATTATGTATATATATATATATATATATATATATATATATATATATATATATATATATATATATATATATAAATTTTTTAATATATATGTACGAACGTATCCAAGACGCATCGTACCCAAGGGTTTTTTAAAATTGACGTATCCGCGTATTGAACCCGTACCCGTATCTTGGCAACATAGATTAATAATTCCATTATATGACGTTCATATTTGTTGAATATATATAATGAACCGGTATGGTTCTAAACAGTTAGGAGGTTGTAAAACAATTATAACTAAAGATCAAATGTAACTACCTCTCATAATAAATACACCCTACCTGAATCATTCGAGACAGTGCAATTTTGTGCAACTCTGTCTTCTTACTATTTATTTGTGCTTCTAATATTAACAGTGGTATCAGAGCCAGTTAGTCATCATTGAATGAAGCATTCATGAGAGGAGAGGTCGACAGTATGGTTGACATGGGCAGAAGATAAAACATGGTTCGCCTAAAAACGTGGGCTCGTGTATATTGTTCCCAGTTGTGTGAAGGAGGGTAAACATCTAACGTGTGAAGGAATTCGTGGCTGTAAGTGTCATAAATCGTGGGGTAGAAAGGATACGAATCCAGTCGCAAATGCAAAATCCCAAGTCGGAAAAAGTGAACTCGTGTGAGCAGAACCAAGTCGTGTGGGCAAAATAAAGTTGGGAGCAAATATTTTATAAACTATTTGTAGAATTTTTTCCTCCCTGCCACGTATTTGCATAAAGTGACTTCTTTTTATTAAGTGAGCAAAATACTTTATTTCCATTTTTATTATTTCCATTAATTTGGCATAATAAAATGGCAAATTTTTCAAATCTAATGATGTCGGATTCACAAAAGTTAACGGGCACTAATTTCAATGTTTGGATTCATAAGATTTAAACGCTTGTAGAATTTTGTGATTGTGATAAGATAATCACGGGTAGCGAAAGCAGACCGGCTACAAATTTTGTGGATTATGACAAACGTCATAAGGAAGAATTATTGCTCCTCAAGCTGTCGGTGTCGGGTGATATGATACCAGAAGTGCGGAATGTCGTTGTGGCTAGCACATTGTGGGACAGTCCGAGGGATAAGTATCAGACGTCAGAGAAAGGACGGGTTTTGTGCCTGAAAAATATATTGTTTGCTTTGAAGCTTACAAGGTGGATTGCTATCTGAGCACCTACTTCAGATGAAAGACCTTTGAGACCAGTTATCTTCCATAAATAAAAAGGTGGACGATGATGATATGGTGGCTTTGGTTCTAAATAGCTTGCCTTCTTCGTATGAGTCATTTGTGGAGGCACTTCACTTAATGGCGGAAAGTCAAACTCTCATGTTTGACAAGGTGAATTTCTACCTGTTGCAAAAGGAACGAAGATAGACACGTGATCAAGAGTCCAATTTTGGACAATCTGAGAGTGTTTTTACTGCTTAGTCTAAAGGAAAGTGGAAACGACAGGTTGAGACATCCTCTTCCTCTCCTAAATATCGAGTGAAATGTTATCATTGTCACAAACTTGGTCATGTGAAGGATTGTCGGAAACGACTCAATGCCCTAAAGAAGCAGAAGGGGCAGGCACATGTGGCTACAGTTGAACACGAGTCAGAAGATGAGTATGCTCTCATGGCATCTTGCACAGGTAATGGTAACCCTACTCGATGTTGGTTCTTTGATTCCGGAGCATCATAGCATTTCACATGTCAAAAAGATTGGTATGTCAATTTTAATTCTTGTTCTTCTAATTCAGTTACTTTAGGAGAAGGAAAATCACATATTGTAGAAGGTATTGGGGATGTTCGTATTATGCTAAATAATAATACCAAACTGCTTGTAAAAAATGTTAGATATGTGCCTAACATGAATAAGAACTAGTTATCTATCAATCAACTAACTGATAATCCCAATATCTCTGTAAACTTTTCAGGTAAACAATGTATTGTGTCTGACAACAAACAAAATAAGGTTGTTGCCCTGGGGATTGGGCATGGTGGTCTATATAGACTTGTTGATCCTGCCACAGTCAACATGCATGCCTTAGTTGTGGAAGGCAATACCAGTGTTTTATGGCACGAAAGATATGGCCATCTCAACCTTCAGTATTCAGCCCGCCTTCATAGAACCAACATGATTGTTGGTTTGCCTCCTATTTAGGAGAAATTAGGACATGTGTGCTAGTTGTTTTGTAGGAAAGCAAAAGCAGAAGCCTTTTCCCTCTAAAGGTGTTTGGCATGCAAAGGGGCTCTTGGATCTTGTATATGCAGATCTATGTGAGCCATCATTGAAGACTCCCACAGTCCTTGGTGCACGTTATTTTCTCTTGGTGGATGATCATTCTCGGAAGATGTGGGTCTATTTTTTAAAGAAGTCTAATTGTTTTGCTTCTTTTGTCAAATTCAAGGCCTTCGTGGAGAATCAAACTAGCTGGCGGATCAAGACTTTGAGATCCAATAATGGGGGTGAGTTTACCTCTAAATAGTTTGTAGATTTCTACAGTAAAGAAGGGATTCAACGCCAATTGACAACCCCTTATACCCCGCAGCATAATGGGGTGGTAGAATGGAGGAATAGAACTATCATGGAGATTGCTAGATGCATGATGCACAGTTAAATATTGGGGAGAAGTTGTTAACATAGTTGTATATATTCTCAATCGGAGACCTTGCAAAGCTTTGTAGGACATCACACCGAAAGAGGCTTGGTCCACCATCAAACCAAAGGTATTAGCATTTCGTGTCTTTGGTTCAATTGTTTATACTTTGGTTCCTACAAATAAGAGGAGTAAGTTAGATTCCAAATGTTCTAAACTAAGTTGCCAGGAAACGGAAACGGAAACGGAAATGGGTACGGGTACGAAACGCGGAAACGGCAATTTTCAAAAAACCTTGGATACGAAACGTCAACGGAAACGTCCGTACAACATACATACATACATACATACATCCATCCATCCATCCATCCATCCATCCATCCATACATACATCCATACATCCATCCATCCATCCATACATACATCCATACATCCATCCATACATCCATCCATCCATACATACATCCATCCATCCATCCATACATACATCCATACATACGTCCATACATACATACATCCATACATATACATCCATACATACATCCATACATATACATACACATATATATATATATATATATATACTATATATATATATATATATATGCATAGTGCTCATTTTATAATTGTAGACCATAAGAGATGATTGATAAAGCACTCAAAATATTTTGAATTCATTGAAATTTGAACCTCTAAGTTCTAAAGAGTCATCATTCAACATGGTTACAATTTTCAAGGATTCACATATACATAATAATAATCTAGATTCTAAAATATATCATCTAGCTTTCCTCATAATCATCTACATGAACAGCACTAGCACCGAAAAGTAAAGTCTAAGTAGTTGTATTAGGGTTAGGATTCATTTAATGCAAAAAATTTTTCATTTTTTAAAAAGTAAAGTCGGTTTTTTAAAAGTAAAAAGTGCAGGAAACGGCAAAAACGTTTCCGGAAACGCCTGTGCCGTTTCCGGAAAACGGCACAGGCGTTTCCGGAAACGTTTTTGTCGTTTCCCCCCCGTTTCCTTTGCCTGAAACGTTTCGGAAACGTTTCTAAGGGGAAACGGGACCCCCCCAGGCGTTTCCTGGCATCATAGGTTCTAAATATTTTTTTGCTGGTTATAGTGATCAATCTAAAGCCTATAGATTGATTGATACTTCCACTAATAAAATCATTATTAGTTGGGATGTTGATGTAAAAGAAATAGATTCTTTCTTTGGTTGTAATCAGCAAGGGGACAAACAAAGGGGCAGCGATCAATAAGAGGTCATAACAAAGTTTAGTACTCTTTCCTTGCCTGATCATGAATCTGGTTTTTCTCATATTCCTCCACAGACCCCCGGACAATCTGTACAATCTCCCACTGAGATTGTTGAGTCTCTAAGAAATCAAATTGCATTGGTTTCTCCTCCGGAACTTCCGTTGGTTTCTCTTCCAGAAGCACCACAACCAGCCACCACATCTTCAATTCAACGGAGGCCTAATTGGTTTTACTCCACTATTCAAGATTTGAGGAAAGAAGAATTGTCTCCTCTCTTAGATGGACGGTCTCGACGAACTGGTAAGGAAATTGATTATTCTGAGCACGCTCAATTTGCTCTTGCTTCTGATATTCTTCATGTTCATGAGCCACAGAAATACTCTGAAGCACAAGGCATACCGGAATGGGAAACTGCCATGCAACTAGAATATGATGCCTTGATTAAAAATAATACCTGGAAGTTGGTGCCATTACCTCCAGGGAAACATTCCATTGGCTATAAATGGGTGTATAAAATCAAGTGTAAAGTAGAGGGTACTTTGGATAAGTACAAGGCTCGACTCGTTGCGAAAGTATTTTCGCAACAGGATGGGATAGATTATGAAGAAACATTTTCTCCTACTACAAAGATGGTCACTTTTCGGATTCTTCTTTCTTTTATAGCTCAGTTTGGATGGGAAGTATATCAGATGGATGTCAAAAGTGCTTTCCTAAATGGGGATTTGGAGGAAGAAGTGTATATGACACTGGCTGAGGTTTTTCAGGCCGGAACTTCCGTTGGTTTCTCTTCCAAAAGCACCACAACCAGCCACCACATCTTCAGTTCAACGGAGGCCTAATTGGTTTTACTCCACTATCCAGGATTTGAGGAAGGAAGAATTGTCTCCTCTCTTAGATGGACGGTCTCGACGAACTGGTAAGGAAATTGATTATTCTGAGCACGCTCAATTTGCTCTTGCTTCTGATATTCTTCATGTTCATGAGCCACAGAAATACTCTGAAGCACAAGGCATACCGGAATGGGAAACTGCCATGCAACTAGAGTATGATGCCTTGATTAAAAATAATACCTGGAAGTTGGTGCCATTACCTCTAGGGAAACATCCCATTGGGTGTAAATGGGTGTATAAAATCAAGTGTAAAGCAGAGGGTACTTTGGATAAGTACAAGGCTCGACTCGTTGCGAAAGTATTTTTGCAACAGGATGGGATAGATTATGAAGAAACATTTTCTCCTACTGCAAAGATGGTCACTTTTCGGATTCTTCTTTCTTTTATTGCTCAGTTTGGTTGGAAAGTATATCAGATGGATGTCAAAAGTGCTTTCCTGAATGGGGATTTAGTGGAAGAAGTGTATATGACACAGGCTAAGGTTTTTCAGGCGGAACTTCCGTTGGTTTCTCTTCCAGAAGCACCACAACCAACCACCACATCTTCAGTTCAACGGAGGCCTAATTGGTTTTACTCCACTATTCAGGATTTGAGGAAGGAAGAATTGTCTCCTCTCTTAGATGGAAGGTCTCGACGAACTGGTAAGGAAATTGATTATTCTGAGCACGCTCAATTTGATCTTGCTTCTGATATTCTTCATGTTCATGAGCCACAGAAATACTCTGAAGCACGAGGGCATACCGGAATGGGAAACTGCCATACAAGTTAGAGTATGATGCCTTGATTAAAAATAATACCTGGAAGTTGATGCCATTACCCCTCCATGGAAACATCCCATTGGCTGTAAATGGGGTGTATAAAATCAAGTGTAAAGCAAATGGTACTTTGGATAAGTACAAGGCTCGACTTGTTGCGAAAGGATTCTCGTAACAGGAGGGGATAGATTATGAAGAAACATTTGCTCCTACTGCAAAAGATGGTCACTTTTCGGATTCTTCTTTCTTTTTGCAACTCAGTTTGGTTGGAAAATATATCAGATGGATGCCAAAAGTGCTTTCCTGAATGGGGATTTGTAGGAAGAAGTGTATATGACACAACCTGAGGGTTTTTTAGGCTCGTGGTCGTGAACATCTGGTATGTGAATTGATTAAGTCACTGTATAGAACGTCAAGCGGGCTCCTCGAGCGTGGTACATCAAAATAGATAAACATCTCAAAGATTCAGGCTTCACACAGAGTCATTTTGATCCGAAACTCTATGTCAAAAGCAATGATGATTACATTCTGATTCTTATTGTGTATATGTTGATGACCTTGTCATCACATGCAGTGGAGATGTTGCGATTCATAAGGTAAAATCATATTTATGTGCTACTTTTGACATGACTGATTTAGGCCTCCTTGACTATTGTCTTGGTGTAGAATTCTAGCAACATGATCACTTGATTTTCAGTTCTCAAGTTAAGCATGCCACGAATCTGCCACAAAAATTTCAGATGTATGATTGTAATTCTTCTTCTACACCTATAGAGGTTGGGCTAAAACTCTCAGCTCATGATGATTCACCACCGGTCGATGAATCATTACACCGGACAATTGGTGGGTAGTTTGATCTATCTAACGACTACACCATCGGATATCTGTTTTTGTTGTCAGCTATCTCTCTCGGTTTTTTATCTAAACTGAAACTCATTCACTGGGGAACAGCAAAACGAGTTCTACAATAGGTCAAAGGAACTCTTGACTTTGGCATTTTTTATAAGAGAGTTGCAGATTTTAGGTTGATTGGCTTATATCGACTCTGATTGGGGAGGATCTGTAGATACTCGACAATCTACCACAAGATATATCTTCTCTTTTGGTTCAGGAGTTGTTTCTTCACAAAGTAAACTTCAGCCCACTATTGCCATCTCGTTCTACGAAAGCAATATACAAGGTTATTGTTAGTGACCAGTCACGAAGCAATATGGCTTTGTCGGATTCTGACTAATTTTCAATTTCCCCAGGCCATTGCAACACCTCTATTAACTCTTTTGTGATAATCAAGGGGTTCTAAAAATGGTGAAGAATCTTGTCTATCATGCCCGCACTAAACATATTGAGATTCATCATCATTATATTTGCCAATTGGTTGATTCTGGTGAAATCTCTCTGCATTTTTTGTCCTTCTGTAGATCAGCCCTGCTGATGTAATGACTAAACCTCTTGGTCCTTTGTTGTTTGTCAAGTTTAGAGATAAACTTGGTGTTGTTTCGAGGTTAGTCATTAAGGGGGGGTGTTGAATATATTTAATGAACCGGTACGGTTCTAAACAGTTAGGAGGGTGTAAAACAATTGTAACTAAAGATCAAATGTAACTACCTCTCCTCATAATAAATACACCCTACCTAAATCATTCGAGGTAGTGCAGTTTTGTGCAACTCTGTCTTCTTGTTATTTTCTCTGTGTTTCTAATACTAACAATACTACCCATAGAATGATGAAAAAATCTTTCCAAGGAAAAAAGGACCTCAAACTCTATGGTATGACCAAGATATTACTATTTTTTATTGACTTTTCAAAGTTATAAAGTTTTTTTTTTTAAGTGACTATTAAGTAGATGTAAAATTTATGGTCAAAATTACCATGTGACAGTCAAATGGACATCAAATATAATATACAAAATAAAACCTTACACAGTCACATCATCACATCCCACCCCTTGTTGTAGAATGCCTATCGGCGTTAAAAAAAGCATCGCAATGAAAACCACAACAGATGGAATCTAAAAGGCACAAAAGTTACATCCCGTATAAATTCCTTGATACTTTCACAAAAAGTTTTCTTCTTTCCTTTTAAAGTGCTGATATACCTAGAGCCTTGAATGACAAAAAGAAAAGGAAGCCTCAGAAAAATGTTTTGAATGAAGCAACGGACTCTAGTTGGACTATAAGTTAATTGACCTACGAAGATCCTCATGGTAATAAAGTTAAAAAATCAATTGGAAACAAACACGAGAAGAAATTTCAAGAAAAGCATCCACTTTGTACAAAAAATAAAGCCACGAAGAACATGAAAGCCAAAGCAGTAGTCTTGTTTTTACATGGTGACAAACTGTTGGTCCGAAAATCTGTCGCGTGGACAGATCTATGGATAGACGAGCCAACAGTGTGCAGGGCTTAGCCCCTCTTTGAGACAGCAAAGCGAAACTGGTTTATTGCTATTTCTACTTAGCAGGAACCTATGCAAGTCTCACAGATTCTGCCTTCGGGGGTTGGGATCTCATCCCAGTAGAGTGTTCCAGGCTGCGAAAAGAAAGGAATGAAAGAGGGAGAAGAGAAAGAACAGATCCGAAGGGAGAAAAGAAATGAATTCCAAAGCAGAAAGGTCAGAAGATTTATGTTTTTAGTTTGGTAGTAAACAGAGCCAAACCTACTTGCATAAATAAACAAAGCAATACTGATAAACAAATGACGGAAAAGTAGATATGAATCCAACAGATTAAACACATACAGATCTAACGTAAGAAAGATCTAATGTATAACACAACTATTGAGCACAAAGTCTGAATAACTGTATTACTGTTCTTTTCTGTTACAAGAAAGCTCAAAGTCTTTCTCTCCTCACTTCTATTTCTATCTAAAAAATGTTCACCCTTTGAATACAACAAGTATTCTCATATTTATAGAAAATGAGGGAGAGAGAAGGCAAAATGGAGCCAACCACTTATTTACAAGATATTTACAAAATATCTAAAAGTCATGTTGACTTTGACAACTTGGTGGATGACATCATCCCATGATGCAACATGGATGATGTCATCATTTGTGCCAACACATTTTAGACATTTCGAAAAGAAAGTCGGAGAATAGAGAGAAGAAGAAGAAGAAGAAGAAGAAGCTACTCATCATCATCAATTCGTTGTTTACAGTGCTGACGGGGATTCCTCCGGCGAAGTGCAGGGCACTGCCTATTAACTTGTCCATCCATGGACTTCTTGTAACATTTTGAGTCCTAACCCAGAATTCCTCCATGTCAATGTGACCCAATTCTGAGTCTCTGACATCCATACTGCACTCGGCCTGTGATTCGGGCATCCTAACCCTCTGATATTTGTATTTCATCTCTTCTTCTGTCAGCTTAGCTTTTCCTCTTGGTTTGGTGGGTTTCTTGCTTGACGTAGACATGTGTTCTTTCGAACTCAGTTGCTGATCTGCACGAAGAAGAAGTGAGACCCAATCCAAAAAGGTTGAATTAGTCATTTGATCTTCCATTGGAAAGCTAGCAGAAGAAACAGTTAGAGATTTTAAGGCTCAGGGCGCAGGAAAAATGCAACTGGCAGGCCAAATAGATAAGGCGCACAGAAAAGGAATGTTGCAGAGGTTATACTGGCGCCAAAGGCGCATGGCGCATGGATGAAGCAGGTTGCATTTAGCAGGGCGCACAGGAAATGCGTGTTACATTGGGGTTTGGTGCGCCCTTTAGCGCATGGGAAGGTTGTGTAACATTAACAAATGGTGCGCCAAAGGCTTTGGCGCGGCGCATGAAGGTCTTACACAACATCATGTTACTGCAATGGAGGGTGCGCCCGCGCCTTTCTAACTTGATGCGCGAATAAGGCTTGTGTTGCATGAAAGCTGGGTGCGCCCTTTGGCGCATGAAAGCGGGATGTAACATGGAAAGGAGGTGCGCCAAAGGGTTTTAAGGAAGCGCGGGATTGATACTTGTAGCATGCAAAAAGGGCGCGCTTTGAGGGCGCATGAATTCAAACTGCAGCAGGATGGAAGGGTGCGCCCTTTGGCGCGGGTTTTGAGGTTGTAACATGGCGGGTAGATGCGCCAAAGGGGGCGCAACTGTTTTTATTGCTACAAGGCGCGCCAGTGCGCCACGAAACTACACTTAACTGCTCAAATATTTTCTTACTCTTTTTTCTACTTCAAAAGGATGCTTGGACAAGTAAGGTTTCACAAAGAGGTTTCAGCAGACCAAGCCATGAAAAACAACTCCCTTCCAGCAGATCTGGAAAGAGGGAGGACGGAGAAAAAGAAAAGGAAACAGGACAGCACAGGGGGGACTAGCTCAAATATACTCCATTAAAAACCGACTAGCGGCCCAAAACAAAGACCAGACCAAGAACACAAAAGCACAAAATGGAAAAGAGGGAGAACCTCTTACCTGAATATATATCAAAAATTGAAGAGCGGGTCCACAGGTCGATGACAACGACAGAGCAGAGCTGACAAATCCAGAGCAATCACGTGCTTTGATTAAAAGGAATGAAAATGACATTGGGCGCGCACTGATATTTATAGAAAAATTTGTCATTAATGCGCCAACTACTTTTGAAATGGCGCATGAAAACTGCTGTCGACAGGGGAAAGTGTGCGCCCTTTGGCGCACGGAAGTATTCGACAACAGAAGAATGAGCGCGCCTTTGGCGCACCGTATACATTGTCGACATGAAGTTATGTGCGCCCTTTGGCGCACCAAAACTTGGTGTAACACATAGATTATATGCGCCCTTTGGCGCACCGAAAGACGTGTTAACATGGAAAACCATGCGCCAAAGGCTTTTAAGGGGGCGCACCAAAACTTGGTGTTACAAGGAAAATTCATGCGCCCAGCCAAAAAAGGCTCAAAAAGACTAAGTTCGAAAACTAGATTTCCCGGGAAGGGACTTTACGACGTTTCGAACGCGGGGGATCCCTAACAAGGGATCGAAACAAAATTTTCCGTATGGTTATCTGTAAAATTGCCCTTGTCAATTTTACGGGATAACAGCTGGCTCTTTCTGGGGACTATCCCTGAGCGAATTCGGGGGTAGAGAATCCCAGTTCACATGTGCCTATCCATTGGGTATGGAGTCAAAAACAAGGGGGACCAGAGGGAGAACAAAGGAAACACAAAACAAACCGAAAGCAAACACACGACAAAAGCAAACACACGACGAAAAGCAAACTATACAAAGAAGAGAGCAAGCTCTACTTCCTGAAGATCTTGAGATGTTGCCCGCTATAGGGAAGCGGGAGTTCAGCTCCATCCAGATACGAGAGATAGAAACTATTCTCTCCATTGAGTTGCTTGATTTTGAAGGGCCCTCTCCATAGGGAATCAAATTTTCCATGCATGCCCTTTGGCTCTCTTCGCTTGTCCCACAAGAGGACGAGATCTCCCACTTGAAAATTTCTCTGCTTGGCCTTCTTGTCAAAAAGCCTCTTTACTTGATTCTGATGTTCAGTGATCCTGTCGACCACTCTTACTCTCTTTTCTTCAAGTTCCGCCAGATACATAATTCTCTTTTCTAGAGAACTCTGAAAAGTTTCATCTTCGATCACTCGTGCCAAGCGTAGAGCAGGAAGTTCAGCAGAAATGGGAAGTTCGGCATCAGTGCCATATAACACTTGAAAAGGTGACATGCCGAGATATCTCTTGGGGGTAATGCGGTCCGCCCACAAAGCGTCGTACAAAGACTTGTGCCACATCCGCTGATTCTCATCTACTAATTTCCGTATGATGGTCACCAAGTTCTTATTACTAGATTCCGCCTGACCATTTCCCTGGGGGTAATAATCCGAGGCATGTGCTAAAGTTATCCCATATTCATAGCAAAAACTAATAACTTCTCGGGAGGAGAAGTTAGAAGCATTATCAGCAACGATTTTGTTTGGAACGCCGAACCTGACAATGATATTTTCTTTGATAAAACTGCAAACCACCTCAGAAGTGGCATGCTTGACAGGTATGGCTTCCACCCACTTGGTGAAGTAATCCGTTGCTGTAAGGACATAGCTATGTCCAGCACTCGATTGAGGATTGAGTGCGCCAATAAAATCAATTCCCCATTGCCTGAATGGTTCATTGATGATGACCGGCCTTAAGGGAAGGGCAGCCAATTTGGGCTTGCCGACAAATTGCTGACAGGGCTCACACTTTGCCACCTAGGTAGCCGCATCTTGAAAGAGCGTTGGCCAATAATACCTGGCTCGAATGATCTTATGTGCTGTCACGGAAGAAGAAAAATGGCCTCCACAGGCTGAATTGTGAAAACTTTCCAGCAGTTTTACTTGCTGGGGCTTGTCAACACATCGCAGGAAGACACCGTCTATCCCGCGCTTATATAAACTGTCATCCCAGATGACATATTTAGCTGCCCTGAGCTTTATAGTGCGCTTCTCCCTCGCAGTTAGGTGCATTGGGCATTCGCCGTAGGTAAGGAAGAAAGCGATGTCGGAGTACCACTCATCACTAGTTGCAACAAACAAAACTAGAGGCAGAGAATCAGGCTCCTCTAGAGGGCTTTGCTCTTTGTCGGTACAGTTCTCTCTTTTATCAGGATCTTCTGAATCTTTGTTTTCAGCCATTAGCTGACACAGGCCCTTACCCCTTACCAGCTTGGTTGGTTTAATATCCAGGTCATATTCCTGGACCTTTGCGATCCAATTCCCTCTCAAGCTTCCTAACTCCTGCTGAGTTAGAATTGATTTCACCGCCGTGTCAGGGACCAGCACTACCGTATGTGAGTTCAGAATGTAATACTGAAATTCTTCACTGCTTTGACAACGGCAAAGACATGCTTTTCCAGCTGAGTCATTTTTAGTTCGTGAGGCTTGAGAGGAGAACTCATGAATGCGATTGGAGATTCAATATCCTCCGAGTTCTTTTGCATCAGGATTGCAGACACAGTATGTTCGGAGGCGTAACTATACATGATGAAGTCCTTGGAGAAGTCGGGACATACCAGGACTGGTGCATGGGCAACAGAAGTTTTTATTTCTTCAAATGACTTTTTCCCTTCCTCACTCCATCTGAAAGTTGGTGACCCTTTCATCATGTTCAGTATGTGGCGAGTCTTTTCAGCAAAATCAGGAACAAAACGCCTGAGAAAGTTCACCTTTCAGAAGAAAGAATGAACACCAGTCTTGCTTGTAGGCAGAGTAAGGCTCTGAATAGCTTTAACCCTTTCAATATCTATCCTCGTTCCTTCTTTGCTAACCACATGGCCTAGCAATTTCCCTTCCGTAACCCCAAAAACAAACTTTTTGGGATTTAGGGAAATTCCATGTTCTCGGCACCTGGCCAGTACTTGCTCCAAGTGATCACAATGATCACTTCGTTGTTTAGAGAACACGGTTAAGTCATCTAGATAAACTACAATGACTTTTCCCATCATACCTTTAAATGCGAAGTCCATGGCCCGTTTGAAAAGTAGCACCAGCATTAGTCAGGCCAAAGGCATCCTGCTGTAGGCAAATGTACCCCAGGGAGTAGTGAATGCTGTTTTGAATTGATCTTCAGGCGAGACTTCAATCTGATTGTAGCCTGAAAAACCATCAAGCATAGACAGCATTTCTGATCCAGTTACTGCTTGCAGAACTTGATCCATTATCGGAAGAGGGTAGTTGTCTTTCAGCGAAGCTTGATTCAAGTTTCGGAAGTCTGCGCATATGCGTATCTCGCCGTTTTTTCTTGCGCACTGGCACAATATTCGCCACCCAAGTGCTGTGTATGGATAGGGAAGATGATTCTTGCATCCAGCATCTTCTGAATTTCTGCCCTGGATGGTGCCCGAAATCTTCGGATTATAGTGCCTTCGCTTTGACGGAAGCTTTGACATGTCTCAAGGGGAATACGTGCTGAAAATCCTTTGCTTTGGCTTGAAGGACTTTAAATCGGCATAGGACCATGCCAATACATCCATATATTTCTTCAGCAACTTGACAAATTTCCGCTTCTCTTCAGGTGTGCAACATTTGCCAATGTTTACAAATCGCGGGTGTGCCTCCGAACCTATATTGACCGGTTCTGTCTCTGGAGATGAGTCAGGATCATCTCGCCTCTTCTTTTTCACAAAACGGTCATGCCTGTCAAACAGGCGCTCCAGAGAAACCAGGCCCTTTGGAATTTTATTCCCTTTGAGCTGACATATGCCGTCGTTCTCCTTTGTTTCGTGGTTTTGACTGTTGATCGATTCACGGCATGTAGAGGTGGATCCTTCGAAATACAACTCGTCAAAATTTTTTGATTTTTCCAGAAAGGCAATGAGTTGATTATCGTCGTTGAATACTTGCCAATGCTGAGAGTTGTCTGGTACGCTCGGGCGGAAAACCACCTCAATGGTGTATTTGTCCGTTTTCAAACCCGGGTGTGGGAGCATGAGAGATGCTGAAACGGCCAATGAATCGGCCATGTCATTTTGAGCTCTTGGAATTGCTCCTATTGAAAAAGCATCAAATTCTTCGATGTTGTCCCATACTGCGTTGCGGTAGTGCCTGAGCCTTTCATTTCTCACTTGGTAAATCCTTTTGACCTGATTTACAACTAGCTCGGCATCACCTTGTACTTTTAGATTTTTTATTCCTCTTTCCTTTGCGGCTTGCATACCAAGTAAGAGAGACTCATACTCAGCAATATTGTTAGTGTTGAAAAACTGCAATTTGAAAGAGAGAGGAATCACCTCCTCTTCGGGAGATATCAGCACAACTCCAGCGCCACATCCACTAGTCGCGCAACTGCCATCAAATTGCAAGGTCCAGATCTCATTAAGGTCCTTTTCTTGAACAAAAACGCCCTTTGTACCTGTCTCGGTAGATAAGAAGTAGTTCCCCAACCCTGATGATTCAAAAAGGATTTGAGCTTTGGGATCTTCAGAGCTAGTGACCAAGTACTTCTTTTTGGGATTCCGGCTCTAAAGTTTGCATTACGCCTTTGACTGGAATTCTAGCTTTAGACCAGTCCATGTGAATTTCTCCGCCAACTTCGCTGCAAAAAACTCCTTCCCAGCAAAATTCCATAGGCTGCTGGAATGTCAGCGACGAGAACGGTCATCTTTACCCTCTTTTCAGGGAATGCTGCGAACGCAAATTGCGCGTCTTTGATTTGGCCAATCAATGGCACTTGCTTGGTTTCCAATGAATAACATCTGCCGAAAGGTTTGGTAAGAGTGAGGCCCAAAGCATGGGCGACTTTCGTCGGCATAACGTTGTCAGAAGCTCCGGAATCAATTATACAGTTGCTCAACTTATGGCCGTTGATCAGAAGAGAGATAGAAAGGTTCTATCTTGCCTGATGCAGATGTTGAAGCAACATTTATGTGGGATTCAAGAGGAGTGGAAAGGATTCCTTTTGGGGAAACCTGTTTAGATGTAACAGCTTGACTCTGAATATATTTAGTTAATCTTACAAGCTGTTCGGGATTTGACTGAAGATACTCAGCTTCAGACATTTGGATCTTGGTCTTTTTAGCGTGATCTATATAATATCAAACGCAGCCAAGGGTTGCGTTGGTGAGGGAATGAGTCCTTCACTGCGCGATGGTGGAACAGGGTTACTGATCTTGATAGGAATATGAGGGGGCTGATTCGGAGGAGAGATGGGCGGAAAAGACTTCTTTGCAAAAGACTTAACAGGGAATTGAGTAGGAAGAGGATTACCTCTTCTAGCAATGGTTGGAGGCACGTTTGACACGACCTTCTCCTTCTGCACATGGGCAGCAACTTCTGCTTCTTTTCCTTGTGAGCGGGTAAAAACAGCGTAGGATTGCCCGCTTGCATAGCCCTGAGTACTCTCTTCTTCATCAGATTCATCCCCATCAAATTCCATGTATCCAATAGTGGAGTCGCCAGTCGGCTCACCGACATCTTGATCATCTTCGTCTTGAGGCGAAGATTCTTCATAGTACTGCTCTTCCTCTTCAATTTCGGCCAAAGCATTGACCGGAGGAGCTTCAAGCGCCAGCCGTGGAGCAGTTGCAGGTAGACGCGGTCTTTGTGAAACGTTATTGGGAACGAAACTCCTTCGTGGAACGTCCCAGTATGAGGAACTGGGAGAGGCCTGGGCCAACTGCTTCTTCAATGCGAGCAGATCATTCGCCATCTTTTGGAATGCCGGATCAGACGAAGTAGCAGGCGAGGGATCTGAAGATTTGGACTTTGATGATTCCTTTTTCAACTCGCCAGATATTATCAAATTGTCTTCTATCCGAATGGCAGCAGCCTGAGCGAGCGGCAAGGTAGCTACTCGCTCTTGAAGGAGCAAGAAGCTAACTTTTGAGCTCATGGCGTTCACGAAGAAACACTTCTGATTCTCCGGTGTTGGAAGCATGGCGACAGGGACACGGTTGATTAGTGCATTGAACCGGGCGATAAAATCGCGCATGGTCTCGTTGGCCTCTTTCTTCAGATGAGTGATCCGTGATAACAACGCAAATGCATCCTCTGAAGGCTTGTACCTGTCTTCAAAAGCCTCCCGCAAGGTGGCCCAACTGGTGATAGATCCAGCCGGCAAATGTTGAAACCATTCAGCTGCAGGCCCTTGTAGAGTTTCCAGAAAAAGGCGAACCGACACATCTTCGTGCGTCACATCCAAAATACTGCAAGACATGATGAATGTAGATATGTGGGAATCCGTGCTTTGATCTCCGCTCCCGTCGAATTTGGGAAAATTCTTTCGGTTTCCGTGAGGGAGCGCGTGAACTGGATGTGGCAGTGCGAGAGGACCCATAGCATTTCCCCATGGTACCGCCATTTGAAAGGCCGGAAAGAGAACACGGGCTGGAAGGGTGGTTCCACTGAGCAGCAAAGCGCTACAAAGGGACGTGGAGGCTCCTTGTGAAAACCGGCTCTTCCGTGGGGGTGAGGCGCTTCTAGTTGACCGATCAGCTGAACTTAGTGATAAAAAGCGCGTCGGTGCTACACTGAAATTGTGCCTTTGAAGCCGATCGAAAGTAGGATCGACTTCTCCACGAGCTCGCCTGCCACGCGTAAATGGCTCACCTGCCAGCGTACCTTCCAGATCTGAGACGCTGTGGTGCAGATTTAAAATTTATTTTTTGTGTGTACTTGCTGATTTTCTGGTTTTTCTGTCAAAAACCAGCAGCAGGCACTTTTCTGAATATTTAAAAACTATCCTCTTTGAAAAACCGATTGCGGTTAATGACAAATAATAGCGAGGATAAGATGGCAGGGAAGAATAGCAGGCTGATTTTCAGATCTGATTTTTAATTTTTCAGAGGGTTTTGAACTTTTTGGAAAATAGTCAAAAATTCAGATCTACGAAAAAAATGTTAATTTTGATAAAAACTCAGCGAACTAAAGATCTGTAACTAGGCCCGATCTACGGATCTCAGAAGAAAATTTTCAGTTTTAGGCACTTTTGCAAATTTTTTGGATTTTCAACAAAAAGTTCAGATTTGCAAACTGGCAGCGATTTTCTTATATTTTTCTGATTTTATATTATACCACCACCATAGATCTGACAGATCTATCCGTTCCCCAGCGGAGTCGCCAAAAACTGTTGGTCCGAAAATCTGTCGCGTGGACAGATCTATGGATAGACGAGCCAACAGTGTGCAGGGCTTAGCCCCTCTTTGAGATAGCAAAGTGAAACTGGTTTTATTGCTATTTCCACTTAGCAGGAACCTATGCAAGTCTCACAGATTCTACCTTCGGGGGTTGGGATCTCATCCCAGTAGAGTGTTCCAGGCTGCGAAAAGAAAGGAATGAAAGAGGGAGAAGAGAAAGAACAGATCCGAAGGAGAGAAAAGAAATGAATTCCAAAGTAGAAAGGTTAGAAGATTTATGTTTTTAGTTTGGTAGTAAACAGAGCCAAACCTACTTGCATAAATAAACAAAGCAATACTGATAAACAAATGATGGAAAAGTAGATATGAATCCAACAGATTAAACACATACAAATCTAACGTAAGAAAGATCTAATGTATAACACAGCTATTGAGCACAAAGTCTGAATAATTGTATTACTGTTCTCTTTCTGTTACAAGAAAGCTCAAAGTCTTTCTCTCCTCACTTCTATTTCTATCTAAAAAATGTTCACCCTTTGAATACAACAAGTATTCTCAGTATTTATAGAGGATGAGGGAGAGAGAAGACAAAAATGGAGCCAACCACTTATCTACCAAGATATTTACAAAATATCTAAAAGTCATGTTGACTTTGACAACTTGGTGGATGGACATCATCCCACGATGCAACATGGATGATGTCATCATTTGTGCCAACACATTTTAGACATTTCGAAAAGAAAGTCGGAGAATAGAGAGAAGAAGAAGAAGAAGAAGAAGAAGCTACTCATCATCATCAATTCGTTGTTTACAGCGCTGGACGGGGATTCCTCCGGCGAAGTGCAGGGCACTGCCTATTAACTTGTCCATCCATGGACTTCTTGTAACTTTCTGAGTCCTAACCCAGAATTCCTCCATGTCAATGTGACCCAATTCTGAGTCTCTGACATCCATACTGCACTCAGCCTGTGATTCGAGCATCCTGACCCCTCTGATATTTGTACTTCATCTCTTCTTCTGTCAGCTTAGCCTTTCCTCTTGGTTTGGTGGGCTTCTTGCCAGATGTAGACATGTGTTTCTTTCGAACTCAGTTGCTGATCTGCATGAAGAAGAAGTGAGACCCAATCCAAAAAGGTTGAATTAGTCATTTGATCTTCCGTTGGAAAGCTAGGCAGAAGAAAGAGTTAGATATTTTAAGGCTCAGGGTGCAGGGCGCATGAAAAATGCAACTGGCAGGCCAAATAGATAAGGTGCACAGAAAAGGAATGTTGCAGAGGTTATACTGGCGCCATAGGCGCATGGCGCATGGATGAAGCAGGTTGCATTTTATAGTAGGGCGCACAGGAAATGAGTATGTTACATTGAAGGTTCGGTGCGCCCTTTGGCGCATGGATGAAGGTTATGTAACCATTAACAAAATGGTGCGCCAAAGCCTTTGGCACGGCGCATGAAGGTTTTACACAACATCATGTTACTGCAATGGAGGGTGCACCCGCGCCTTTCTAACTTTATACTTGCGTGAATAAGGCTTGTGTTGCATGAAAGCTAGGGTGCGCCCTTTGGCGCATGAAAGCGGGATGTAACATGGAGAGGAGGTGCGCCAAAGGGTTTTAAGGAAGCGCGGGATTGATACTTTGTAGCATGCAAAAAGGGCGCGCTTTGAGGGCGCATGAATTCAAACTGCAGCAGGATGGAAGGGTGCGGCCCTTTGGCGCAGGTTTTGAGGTTGTAACATGGCGGGTGGATGCGCCAAAGGGGGCGCAACTGTTTTTATTGCTACAAGGCGCGCCAGTGCGCCACGAAACCTACACTTAACTGCTCAAATATTTTCTTACTCTTTTTTCTACTTCAAAAGGATGCTTGGACAAGTAAGGTTTCACAAAGAGGTTTCAGCAGACCAAGCCATGAAAAACAACTCCCTTCCAGCAGATCTGGAAAGAGGGAAGAAGGAGAAAAAGAAAAGGAAACAGGACAGCATAGGGGGGACTAGCTCAAATATACTCCATTAAAAACCGACTAGCAGCCCAAAACAAAGACCAAGAAACGCCCAGAACACGAAAAGCACAAAACAGCGAAAAGAGGGAGAACCTCTTACCTGAATATATATCAAAAAATTGAAGAGAGCGGTTCCACAGGTCGATGACAACGACAGAGCAGAGCTGACAAATCTAGAGCAATCACATGCTTTGATTAAAAGGAATGAAAAATGACATTGGGCACGCACTGATATTTATAGAAAAAATTGTCATTAATGCCGCCAACTACTTTTGAAATGGCGCATGAAAACTGCTGTCGACAGGGGAAAGTGTGCGCCCTTTGGCGCACGGAAGTATTCGACAACAGAAGAATGAGCGCGCCTTTGGCGCACCGTATACATTGTTGACATGAAGTTATGTGCGCCCTTTGGCGCACCAAAACTTGGTGTAACAAATAGATTATATGAGCCCTTTGGCGCACCGAAAGACGTGTTAACATGGAAAACCATGCGCCAAAGGCTTTTAAGGGGGGGGCACCAAAACTTGGGTGTTACAAGGCAAATTCATGCGCCCAGCCAAAAAAAGGCTCAAAAAGACTAAGTTCGAAAACTAGATTTCCCGGGAAGGGACTTTACGACGTTTCGAACGCGGGGGATCCCTAACAAGGGATCGAAACAAAATTTTCCGTATGGTTATCCGTAAAATTGCCCTTGTCAATTTTACGGGATAACACAAACCCAAGTCCTCATTTGGAGAGGTATGAGGAAGGACCACAGAGCAGATCTGGAGCAGAATAGAAGTTGCATCATTGGCCTATGAAAAAAATATCCATAAATACTTGAAGCTTCCCGAAAGACGAATGTACCATAAAAAGGTGAATTTGAGATGCCCACAACTACGTTCTCTCAGGCGGTAGGAAATATGAAATTAAATTCTGCATTTTTCCACATTTTAAGTAGCAGAAACATTTCCTTGTAAAATAGCAGTGTAATTTCAGCATCAGAAACACATTACTGCGATTTCTGACAGCAGTAACCCAAAACATGGGCACCTCACGGAGTTCCTTGAAAGAGAGATTCAATTAATCTTGACATTTTACTAATGAAAAGGAAGATACACCCACTCATCTAAAGCAGTGAGAAATATATTTATGTCATATGAGGACATTACAAGGAATGTCAATGAACAAAATTAATACCTGAAGTGGAAGAGGAGGAGTGGAATCCAAAGCTAGCTCAGCAAGTTGATTCAAATCCACATTTCGTGGCAAGAACATGACAATATTTGGTGCGATCATCTGAGCAGCTTTGAAGAGAGAAAAACTGCACATTCAATCCACAAGCGTCAGAGATACATGGCACCATAAAACCTTTATTTTATCCTTTACTGTCTATATTTGGTGAACTTGACAAATCTACATATTTTCCTGCCAGAAACAGATACGTATCCCATGCCTTTTAGAAGTTTGTCCTTATAAATATGTGAGTATTGTACATTAGTATGCACAAGTATTCCTGCATATTTTGAGTCTATATGGATATTTGTTAGCCCACACAATGAATTTTTGCAAGTACATAGATGATATAATCCTTGTACAAGAGAACAATCACAGAAGTCCCACATTATAAAATATGTCTATAAGAGGACCTCTATGCTTGTGCATGGAGAGAGCATAAATATTGAAACTTAAATAACAAATAAATAATTGGAGCAAAATTAGATGCCTGTTTTGGGAGAAAAATAAACAGCGAAAAGAAAGCACTAACCCATCCTTAGGTCTCAGCATATCCTGAATATTGTAGCTTTCAACTTTCAAATAATCGGGTCCTCCCCAAGGAGGAGAGAGAAACACCACATCTGCCTGTTACAATAAATTTTACATCAAACAAATCTTACATATTTAGACCAAAACAAGTTGCAGAAGTATGAAAACTGTAAAAAACCCCTTCTAGCACATATAAATACATTAGAACAAATTAAAGTAAATTCCAAGTTATTTAACTTTCGTGAGGGCATCTCCAGTTCTGCAAAATGTGAACTTTGTAGAAATGCCTCATTAGGTGTGTATTGAATCCAAGCATGTTACAAATGTTCTACATTGGCTCCCTTACTACAAGTTTTGCTTTAGTTTTTGTCCTGAACGCAAGCCTTGAAGAAAAAGATAGGTGGTAGGATTGTTTTGGAAGTATGGGGTCTTGCATGTAACCTTGGACAAGGCATGAGTTTGATATAAAGAAAACAAAGACGACATTCACTAAGAGAGGAACTATGAGACAGAAGATATTAGTTTATAAAACTGGCTACAAATAACCTATGCCTTAATTGGACATAATCTAATTATAGTAATGCCACTCAATTGGAAAATCAGATCTGAAAACATAAGGGATGTAACAACTCTCCCATTTACCTACATCAATATGCCTTTGCTATGTATTCGCAACTTTAGATGAAAAACTGGGTACAGAATCACAAGATGCTGCCGAAGCTTTGAAGCACCAGGTGTTCTGCTGCCAAGATGAATACCACACCAAAGGCCCCAAATATTCCATCTCAACTGACCGCAGAAATTATTTTAGCACAACTGACTGTGGAATAAGAACCTAAATTTCATATTGGAAACTCCTAGGATACTCAGGAACGCTATACAGGCTCCCATACCCACGTACGAACGTACCAGGTACGGGTGTGGGTACTGGACAGATACGTCCCCAAAATATGACACGGTGCCGGGTACAGCCCAAGTACGGCTCTGTCATACCAGGGACATTTCAGTACCATTTCAGCGATACTCTTCATTTTTAAATGCCTTTTTTTTTTAAAACACTAAAAAAAGGGTACAGATCTGTGGGACATTTCAGTAAATTTGATTTCTGCAATAGCCAAACAGGATCTCCCTGTAGTCTATCTTCCCATGTAGATGTAATTCTTTTGTTGTCTATCTTCTAATATAGATGCACATTGGATTTTTTGTGTCTGTCTTCAACCTTGCTTTTGTTACATAACTTGCTTATTCTTCCGTCACACACGGTAACTGGTACAGCCCGTTAGCCTCTCACAAGAATGTTGATGTGAACTAAGCTCTTATTAACTTGTGCTCTTCTTTTTCCAGCAAAAAGAATTGTACAGGTTTGGGGACTGAAGGTGTGGTTTAAAAGAGTAAATTTGATTCATGCAATAGCCAAACAGGATCCCCATGTAGTCCATCTTCCTATATAAACTTATTTTAAATATTTATCTTTTATGGACTAAAAATGAGTATTATGCATTTTCTATATATGTTTATATTTTTTCAATAATACATTATACAGACGTTTCCGTGTCATTTCGTAACCAAGGGTTTTTTAAATATTGGTGTTTCCAAGTTTTGAACCCATATCCATTTCATGGGGACCTAGGAAAACATTCCAGCCCGATCTCTAATCTTGAGAGGATTGGAGATGAGTTTCCTGATCAATTGATGTGGCTTCAAAGTGACTTACAAAAAAGAAATTATTGCAGAACTAAACAACCAAATTCAGGTGCAAGAGGTGAGGATTGCCAAACTTGAGGAGCCTCAAACACCCCTTGCAGATGGAATACCCATATGAAGTAGAACTAGTAAATGAACAAGAAACACAACATTGTAACACCCAAAACCAAAATACAAAAATAGATTTACAATAATTGTTGGACTTTTGAGGTGATGCAGGTTAGTAATGAGCAATCTTAAGATACCAATGCATTTAGGAGCATGACATTGTATTACATCTTAGGAAACACATACTACAAATCCAACAATTACCATATGGCAACAAAGATAACCCACAGATATGAGCAAAATAAAAATTACTGTTAACCGAGCTAAATTGCTCATAATGGAAAGAAAAGATACTTTCAATATCAAAACTCATGCTTAAGCACTTGGGTCGAGTCTGGGTTCTGAATCTTTGATCAATGAAAGAGAAAAGGCAGAATGGAAAATATGTATGGGATGGATCTAATTATGTTTTTATTATGAATCAGTGGTCAATGAACTAGACCCATGATGTGAGTTGTTTCATTCCACAACTAAACACATACTCTTATAAAATCCGTTGGACAAGCAGATTCACACCTCTTACAACCTGTGCAGTCTTCTGTTTTTGGAGCAGAAGCAATTTGCTTAGCCTTACATCCTTCGCAAGGTATCATTTCTAATACATCTGTGGGACATGCTAGTACACACTGGGTACTACTAGTTTCAATTATTTAGGTTAAAAGAATGGGGAGAAAAAGATCTATTGTCATGCAATACTAGTTGTTCAAAGTTTAAAAGAAGAAATCAAACCACAAGTAGAGATAAAACATTGAAAAAGTAACTACATGAGAAAGCAATTGGCAAATATGTAATATCCATGGAAAAGTGCAACTTGCACTAGGAGGCAAAAATAATTTTTTTATAAACAAAAATAAAAGAGTCACTTTATAAAAGTGACCCCCATGGTGGATGAAAAAGACAAAAGAAAGGCAAAAAGCATATGGGCCAAAAGTTATTCCCACTAGAAAAATGCGACTTGCATAAGGAAAGTGGTGGATAAAAAAGACAGAAAAATCATTTTAACAAAGTGCACCCACCACATGATGCAACCCATATGGAGTAGTGGTCACTTTAATATTAATAGTGGTCACTTTAATATAATATTGGAGGGAAAAGTTGATGGGAAAGGCATTTAATAAAGAGGAAAATCTGATTGGTTGAGTGGAGGTGGCCATTAGGCCCAATTCTTCTATTTAAGCAATGAGATTTGCTTGAAGAGACACACTTGAATATTTCTCCATTTCTGATTTTTGTATGAAGCTTCAGCGTTATGAAAAGATATATCTCTAAAGACGAAAACCTTTAGAAATTCCCTCTTGAGGACGAAAACCCTCCAAGATTTTGTGAGGATTCTCTACACAAGGGTTTACATTGTGCTTCAGTGGTTTAGCAAATATTTTCTGTTTATTTCCAGCAGTTGGTTGGAGAAGGTTTGCAGATTTTGTCAAGGGTTCAAAGGGAAAATATTGCAGTTGTGTTTTTCTTCATTATTCCAACCTTTGTTTTAAAAATCATGATTAATCGGAAGTTAATCGCGATTAATCATTTTTTGCAGGTAAAACGATTAAAAGTTCCAAAAATCGCGATTCTTGGCTTTCCGATTAACCGGCAATTTTTGGCGATACAAAACCCTCGAAAATCGTGGAAAATCGTCACTAAACTCGTGGAAAATCGTCGCTGAAAATGTGGCTTCTGTTTTAATGCGAAAAATAACCAAAACGATTTGTTTTTTCTCCTATTTTCTTTTGTTCGAATCGTTTTGTGCTTCTGCAACTTTTATTTCGTCCATTTCAAGTCACGTAAGAGGGCATTCGACTTGCTTTCGAGGGCACTTTTCCATCGCTAGGGTTTCCTGCTATTTAGTGGCCAGTTCGTGACCATTTCGTGGCCATTTCGTGCCCTAGCAAGGAAGTATTAGAATCACAGACTTGTGGTAAATTTTTTTTCCTTTTTTTTTAAGATTTTCAATATTATAATATATATTACTGTTACAATACCCAGACTTTACATAAGCTTCACTAAATAGTTAATAACTTAATAGTATTTATTTAATATATTATTTCGTTTTTGTTACTTTGTATATATTTAATATATTACATTCTTTGTATATATTTAATTAATAGCTAACTATCTGTGTTATATAAAATAACAGTTATACTGTATTTTATATGTTATTTAATTTTATACAATTTATAACGTGACTGTGAGCAATAGTATACATTGTTTTTACATTTAATTTAAGTATATTTATGAATTTAAATGTTTTTAAAAGTAGCGATAAAGTTGCCGATTAATGCCGATAAATTGTTGATTCCCGATTTCCGAGTCAAAATTTGGCTTGCCGATTAATCGCCGATTACGATTTTTTGAACTATGATTCCAACCCTTTTCCAGTGAAGCAGCTTATCTCTAGAATAAATCTGGGTTGTTTGAAGGTACTTCAGATCTATTTTGTGTCGTTACATCTTTATCTGATTTTTGTACATCAAAGCAGCTTGTTTCAACATTTTTGGATGATTAAAAAGTGTCATTTTCAGTCAAATTCAAAGGCAGCGTATCTGCAAGTTTTCATAAATTATTTCAGTCTTGTTTGCATCAGAAATCTGCATATTCCTTCAGATTTTGGCCTTATAAAATCAGTACTTCAGTTTTGAGTGGAAAGATTTAAGTATGTTGGCTGATTTGTTTGAGTTTTTCACATAACCCTAGTCGCATTTTCCAAGTTAAATTCAGATTTGCATATAAATAAATTGCGGCATCTTTATAAATTGTATTTGGGAATTTGGGATTGGCCTTAAATCCATTTGGGGTCAAAAATGTCCATTTGGGGACATTACATAGGGTAACTCGCCTAAGGCTGGAAATGAAGATTACAGCAACAAAGTGATCCCTCAAGTGGGTGGAGACTCCTATGTTGAAGTCTTCCCTAGTCTTGGTGAAAGGTTTCATCCTCACACAAGGCTCTCCAAGGGTTTTCGTATTTGGGAGAAGAAGAGAGATGCATCAAAAGTAATATTTCCGAAATAATAGAATTCACATTTGATTATCATGTGGCCAAGCAACCTCTTTTTATAACCATAAGGGGTCCTACATCATAACTTATGGCCGACCTTACAATAAGTACCTTTTAATCATCTAATTTGTATTTGGAGCCTAAATGCTCAAAATACTTTATATTCTAATTGAATAAGTCTTTATATTGGAGCGCTTGGCTTCCCAATAGGAATACATGATAATAATGAAAATATCTACTTCAAATCTTCCCATTGCTTCTTTCTTTAAACCCACGGGGAGGAAGAATGGGTTACGGTCTTTAATTCTGCTTATCTCCAAAAAGGGACTCGAAAGGGAGGTAGAAAGTTCTTTGATGGAGACCATGAGAGCTCGTCTACATAAAAAGAAAGCTATTATGGATCTCAAAGACTATGGTGTTGGTGAGGGTTGGCAAGAGACTATTGGTGTTGGTAAGTCCTCTTCGACCAAGAACTCTAAACAAAGAATGTTGAACCGTTGGTCTCCTCCAAAGGATGGAAGGCAGAAACTTAAATTTGACAAGGCTTACACGAATAATCATTTTCTCTATTTTCCTCTATGTTAAAACATTTTCCTCTATTTTCCTTTATTTTAAATATGAAAGATCTTGAGGGAGACCATGAGAACTCGTGTGCAGAGCAAAAAGGTGTATCTCAAGGACTATGGTGTTGGCAAGGGGTGGCAAGAGGCTATCAAGAATCACGGGTCCTCTTCAACCGAGGACACCAACAAAAGAATGTTGACCCAATCATTTCCTTTGAAGGTTGGATGACAGAAACTTAACTTTGATAGAGCTTCCAAAGGTAATCCTAGGCCCTCGTGTGTAGGGTTTGTAGTCTATGACTCTCCGAGGGAATGCCACAAGGTACAATGTTGGTTTTACAAGGATTAACTCAAACAACACGGCAAAGATTAAGGCTCTCCTATGGGACTCAAGCTAGTGATTGAGATGGAAGTTCCAAGGATTGTCATGGAAGGGGGTTCAAAAATCATTATTGACGCCACAAAGAGGGGCCAGTGTGATAATTGGAGAATGAAGGGTATAAATAATGAAGCCCTAGGGTTTTGGAATGTTTTCGTGGAGTCTTGCTTTGTCGATTGCTGCAGATAAAACTAAAAGACTAGAGCAGCAGACTGGCTGGAAAATCAGGGAATATTTTCCCAAGGGAAAGTCTTAAAGAAACTCGTAATGATGTTAACAATGTGTTCGAAAGAACTGTTGTCGGGGGAAGAGACGTTTGCTCTTCCATTCATCTTGATGCTTTTGAGGATTACTATTTTGACTAGTGAGGAAATTATTAAAAAAAAGTTTACGACATAGAAGCAGAAACAGACAATTAATCGCAAGTACTCACCAACCGCCCCTAAAACCGTGCCAAACAGAACAGCTGAGCCGAGTTTGCCAAAATCATGGTCAAAGGTCAAAATCACATTAGTAATTAAAAAACTGCCAAATATTACAAGTTATTCCCCATTTTTCACATTTTTACTCCCGAGTTTTTTCCCCTTTTTTACGAATATTCCAGCATCTTTTGTTTGCCAAGTTTTTCCCAGTAACTGGATTCCATTTACACTTTTAGTTTGTTGTGCCATGGTTGTGTAAATTAAATTCTATTATGGTTTACAAGGAGGTCTTCGTGATTTGGTGGTTGCACCAATGACGCAAATAATGAGGGTGACATTAAGTGTGATTCCTGTCTTCACTCCAACCTATCCTAATCCTTTATTGTTTTTATTTATTTCCACAATTGGTGTCGTGCTTGGTCTGATAATTTTTGTCTATTTTGGTGAACTTTGCTTTGGATCAATCTTTATTCTGCATTAGTGTCTGTAGCAGTGTTGCTGTGTAAAGGCGTGTTGGGGGATGTGTTGATGGCAGCATTTTTGAAGCCATTTCACAGAGTTTTGGCTTAACTCCTCTCTTCAACAGATAGGGTGGGTTCTTTATGAGGTTTCAACTTGTTGGAGGCATGTTTAGATCTAGAGGCAGTGCATTTTCCATTTGATTTTTTCTATATTTGTACCACTTCTGCTTATTGCTGCACATTTTGTCTAGGTGCTGGTGTCTCTCTCATTTTCATGATTTTTTGTTTTCATGTCACTATTAACCTTCTATGTTTGATACACATATTTCAGAGCTACTGATGAGTGTGACAGAACTGTTGAAAGGGCCATATGTACCCTTAAGTGGGGCTGACTTCTCACTCATTATTATGGCCATGTTTGGCGGCTACGGTCAAGGTATTGATGATCTAATTGGTCTTCTGTTGTTGCGGACTCAATGAATTGGTTTTCCAGATGGGTCCTATGGATTGTGATGGCGCCATGGCACTATTTCTACATGTTACTTTAGCTTCTGTTTTCTCTCCCTAGGCCCGTGTTATCTTGGGGTATGGACTTCTTTGACGCTTTCTGTAAAGCATTTCTCTGTACGTCCCTAATTATTTTAATTATTCCCCATTTCTGGGCTGCTATGGATGCTACAAGGAATGATACTCATATCATTCACATTCGAACTCCTCAGATACTCAGAGCTTCAACACTTATCACTCGCTTAAGGCAAGAATAACTGGGATGGTTTTGAATCAGCAATGCGTTGTTATTGATAATAGATGGAGCAGCCAAGTGAAGGGAAGAGTGTGATATGATTAATCCCATTCTCATAAAGGAGAAGGAAGGTGTCTCCAATTGCCATAAGTGCCCCAGGAGAAAGAAGCAGATTGTGGCTTTCCCTCCTAATAAAAATTGTGTTTTGAAGAAGTTGTTTGTTCTTGAAGAAGGTAGCAGCAATGCCAATAAGAGAAAGAAGACTCGGGCTTGGTGCAGCATCCGCAGTATGAGTATTTTGCTTTCCATAAAGAGTTGGAGGATCTTGAATTTAAATGTCCCATGTCCAAGACCTTGGATCAGCTTTGGGACTTTGTCTCTGACCTTTCTCCACTCAATCTCACTCACAGTACCAAGTTGAGAGGAAGCACCACTAGCACTAATAAGAAGATGACAGCCAACAGGCGACAAGGATTTTGTTCTTTTCAAGTCAAGGGAGGACTCTGTTGCTAGGAAAAAAGGAAAGAAGTTTGATAAGAAGATGGGAGACAGCCAGAAGAGGACTAGCCTATCAATTAGGGAAAAAGTGATAAGTTCCTCAAGATTGCTAAGCATGTTGAAGAAGAGGCCTTTCATGTCACCTTGTCGAATTCCAATGCGATCAGGGAGAGAACTACTAGCAACTCTTTCATGGTGGTGGACATTCAGACTCTGGATTTTGCCATGAGTAAGATGCGTGAAGCCCGAGAGGCTTTGAAGATGACGATCATTGATCTGGAAGATACCTACAATATTTTGCATTAGAAGTTCTGCTTGCAGCGCTATGGGAAGGAGGGGAGATAAGATCAACACCGGGATGGATGTGGATCCAATCTCCAAAACTAATTTTTATGTAATGGCTTAGTACTGTGATAGGGCTGGTTAGCATGGCAGTTTGTAACAAAGGACCAGACACTTTGACCTAGCCATTAGTGCAACTTTTTGATCTTTTTTTCTCTCCCTTTAAGCTCTTCATTCTTTTGGTTTGTGGATTTATTCTTACCGGGGTTTTACCCCCTTTCTTGGTTCAATAAATTTACATTAAATAAAAAAAAATTGTCAAGTTTATTAACTAATTTTAAAAGTCTAGTAATTGTCAAATTAATAAACTATTCTAAAATGTAAGAGCAAGTAAATCAAGTAAATTTCAGCATAGATTTTTTATTTGAAAAGATTAAAAGTTATCTTTTGTGCATTAGAAGGAGGCTCCTACTGAAAATAGGTGTGAAAGTTATTATCATATTACAAATTTTTAGCTAAATAGATAAATATAGTTTTCTCTATAAAGTTTGTTATTTTTTTCCGTTTTTTATAGTTCGATTTAGAATCTTAATTCTTATTCTTTTATATTTGAAATATGAAACTATTATATACATAAGTAGATTTATAGTCTCCAATTGAAAAATATGATAAATAAACAAAACATATTACAATTTCTAACATAAAGCAAGGAGTAGCTGCCGTGTGGCACTTGTATTTAGTTGTGTTCATTTATGAAGATTATGGCCACGTAAATTTTCATAGATAGTTATTGCTTGAATATACAGGTGATTATTCCAGTTGTATAGAGATTTTTTTTTGTAGTTGATAGCTGAATGAGTGACTAATATTTGGTCTGTATTTTCAGTTGCTGTTGTCAGTCATCCAGCAGTTGAGGATTACATATCATGAAAATGAACTGATAACTTCAAGGTAAATGAAGTTACTCATAGTTATTTATACGCATCAAATTGATTTTGCATACTTCCATTACTTTTTGGGCTATGCTAAATTGCAATATAAGTTTGTTAATGATTGTAGAAACAATTGTAAAGACACAAATATGCATTGCATACTTGTGCATGTTGTGAAAGTAAGAAAAAACATACCTTTAGAGAAGGAGCAAGTTGGAAAAAATCACCAACAATGAAGTCAATATAATCAGCTACTCCATATATCCTTGCATTATGATGAGCATAACCAATCTTTTTTGGGTCTATATCTATGGCAATCACATGATGACACCTAAGGACAATACCAGAACAAATAAAATACCATTCCAGTCCATAATTCTACAATATATAAATACAAATCGCAAAATAAATGATATCAGTAACGAATCATCAAGTACAGGCCAAATTCCATACTCTCTCCACTTCAAGAGAAATTATAGTAGCTTGCAAGCTTCACATAATATTCGTATGTCACTTCAGTGCAACCAATTTAGCTAACAAATATCTGCATATCAGCTTACAATACAAAATGCTCTATATTTAAGAATTTTTTCAGAGACTTGCTTTACATGCTTGAAACATAAAGAACACAAAAATTTTGGGGTTAGCATGAATACATAGAATATAGTCATAACAATGCTCCTCCGCAGTCAAGAATATGAAGTCATAGGCTATTCCTTTCATCAATCCTATTTTTTCCATGTTTTCCATAAAAAACTATATTTTCCCACCTGGACATAGAATAGTGTGTCTGGGTTCCCAAGGCATCCCATACAGTTGGAAAGTGCATGTGAAATAAAAAGCTACAGGATTTTGTTCATCTTATTTCATTAAGGTTCTTGGGCTGTGAAAAAACAGAATAAACAATGAATCAGTGCAGAACCAGACCTAAACCATGATTCTCGACCAGTTAACTAAATTGCACATAGGTCAAAGTCCTGAATTTGTTCAATATACATGCAGGCTTTAGTAAGGAAAGAAAGAAAGAAATCATATTAACATCCATAGATGACCAAAAGCAAGTCAATGGAACTCGAAACGTACATTCAATTACAACAAAGAAGTACTAGTATAAGTAGTTGATAAATGTAATCATAACAAGGGGGTAAACCTAGAGCCATAATTTGTATACTCGTACTCGGCCAATACTTGGCTGACCAAAAAAATTGACTTGGCAAGACTCGGCAACTTAAAAAAATACATATGTTTCTTTTAATAAACATAAATTCTAAACAAAATATAGTTACAAAATGTATCAAATTTTGGGTAAGTGTTTTATATTAGATTTGAATACAAATATAGTACAAATCGCATCATCATATGAATACAACATCCAACTGATAAGTCTTCTGAATTTATGATGATTGTCAATGAAAATCATCATCGTAAATTGCATATCTATGCAAGCTACAAATTACAATACTTTACATTTTCCTTTTCCCCATTCTAGAGAAATTTTGGGGAGAGGATCTAGTGACTCTACTAGTCCCCACACTTGGTTGCAACTGCTCACTCCTAGAAGGCTGCAACTGTGGCTCCACCCAAGTAATAGATGGCAGTGAATCCTCCTATGTGTGTTCGACATCATCTCCAAAGATGTCATCCAATCCAATACCTCTTGTTTGTGCTTCTCCCTCCATAGCTTCCCTCTCGAAAGTAGCAATCTCATCCTTTGTGAAGGTGGGAATTTCCTCTTCTTGTGCAATCCAGTCGTTGTATGGTCAATCTCATCCAAATCAATAGGCTCCTACGGTGTGTCCTCCACCTTTCTTGTGTGACACTGAAGATTGTATTGCATAAAAACTAGGTCATTGAGATGTATTTGAGTCAACTTGTTGCACTTCTTCGTGTAAATGGTCTCAAACAAACTCTAGTTGCGCTCACATCTACAAGCACTACAAGGTTGAGATAATCAAAAGTTTATAAGTAATTAATAATTTTAAATTTGTAACTTGTAACATATAAGTTTATACTCTAATTTTTGTTACCTAGTGGTTGGTTGGATCTCCCTTAAACAGCTAACTCCGAAGAAAAGAGCCTCTCGTGGCATGCTTATAATTTTGCACCTCTAAAATAACAAGGTCCCTCACCTCAACCCCTGGTGTCATCCTTTCAATGCATGTTGAGAGGCCCTTCATAACCTCTCCACTAACATTTATGAAGACATCAGGGAAAAAAACTTGGGGTTGAGGTAGCACCCTGCTACATGAATGGGTTGATCGAGTTGAGTGTTACACATCTGATCAATAAGCTCCCAAAAGGCACCAAATTTGGTTATAGCCCCCTTATAATAGTTTTGGATGGCCTTTTTGGCCCTATCCATGGCCTTATAAATGTATCCCATCGGGTTTTGCTCCCCATCAACAAAGCACAAAACCCTCACCAACGGCTCTAACACTTACAAACAAATTAAACTTTAAAATTACAAAATTAGAAACAAACTAAATAATAATACATTTTAAAAATGAAAATAAAGGAAACAATTTGAAATTTAAATTGAAGTTTGAAGTTACCTTAATGATCTTTGCAACTCTCTTTGCAAATATATCGTCAAAAATTGTCTTTGTCGTCCTCTCTCCATCGGCTTTCTTTGAACATTGTAAATCTAACCATGTTTGGCTCACAAACGTTTGCTTCAATGATGTTGACAAACTAGAAATACTAAGCAACAATAGGAAGTTAGTTGTAAACCTTGTGACATCCACTAGCACAAGCTCTTTCCACTTGCTACGTTTTTTCTTCAAGTTGAGAACCCAAGGGTGATTAAATATATATTTGGTTATATTTCTTGCATCTTCGACAACCAATCTCACCCAATCAATTTTGCCTATGTCCTCCAAAAGAAGGTCAAGGCAATGGACCGCATAATAGTTCTAAAAGAGTGATAGAAGCCTCACATGTAGTAGTCTCCCAACCACCATGATCCAAACATGGATCTAGAAATATCCAATTCTATGTATTCTCCTTATTGAAACTTGCAGTTCATATCCTCGGCATGTATTTTGGAGATGGTCAAGTTAGGTTGGTGGTGATCCGAACACCTTCGAATGACGGGAAAAGGCCGGTGTTGTTTTGTTATGTTGATAACCGAGAGACAGTGACGCAACTGCCCCGACAGTTGCGAAACTACCGCTCTTCACAGAGCGGCAGTTGCGCAACCGCCGCATGCAGGGACCAGCGGTTGCACAACCGTGACTTTGCGGTCACCGGCAGTCTTGTCCCCGACAATGCCAAAATAGGAATACAAGCAGTTGTAAATGCGTAGACTTCCCAGAACGGTTCATTTCGCATTTCCCTCCTTCCACGGGCAAAGCATCTATAAATACAAGTTCGCTTATGCATTCAAACAAGTGATTTTGAGTGAATTCAAGTGTGAGCAAAGAGAAGTTAGAGTTTTTCTTGTTTTGTTCATTTATAGTTGAGGATTGTAAGCAAGCAAATACAACTAGAGGGAGTTTGAATCCTTCTTGAAGGCTACTCTTTGGCAGTAGAATTGTATTTTAGAGAATTACATAATGGAAGGGAAACAATTTGCTTACCCAACTGGAATTTTTCCCACATTGGGTTTCTCCAAGATAATTCTTGTGTCTCCATTGTCTTCTCTCTCATATTTAAAGAATTTTGTGAATGTTTAGTGAAAATTATATTGGTTAAAAGGAAATTAGTCAATTTATCAGTCATTGTCACTAAAACAATGATTTTTTTATTGTTTAAGAGAGGCAATTTTACGGATCACGCCAAGTATGTTGTTGCCCTGTCAATGACAACATGCACAAAATTTTGGATACCTATTCCTAAGGCAGCCTCCTCTAACATAAGGCTCAAATTTTCTGCATTCTTTGTCATGTTAGATGTATCAATTGATTTCAAAAAAACCATCTCACCATTTGAAGTTGCAAAAAAATTGATGAGGGTGTGGTTTCTTCCATCTATCCAACCATCTGAAAAAATGGTGCATCCATATTTTTTCCACTGCTTCCTTTGATCTTCCAAGATTGACATTGCATCTACAACTACACCTTGGAGCAATTTTCCGCTTAAGTCTCGTAGAGAGTGTGCCTTGTACCCTTTCTCTATGACCGTCAATGTCATCCCCAAATACTCTTAGTATAGGCTCTTCGCCACATTGAAGGGAAGGTTGTTGTAGTACCAAAAATTTGCACATGCCTTATCTACTTCCTTGTGCATATCTTTGTTCCAAGTTGTACCTTGCAAGGAAAGTTGTGCCCCAAGTATGTTTCTAGGTATAAAAAAAACTATATATCCCTTTACTCGAACTCGATGAACCGATGTGCCTCCTCATATCCGTGGACCACAACTAGAGCTCACAATCATTGTTGCATCACCCTTTGATTCCTCTTCCATTTCAAGTCTAATGGTTGCTTGCATCCTTGCCCTCTCTAGTTTCTTCTCATCCAACAATGTCAACTTTGCCTTCATCTCTCGTCGTGCCTCTTCCGTAACTTTTGGATATGTTGAGATGTTGCGGAAAACAATAGATGCAAAATGATACTTTAAGTGATTAATGCCTCCAAAAACCTCCTCTAGCAAAAATTGCAAATTACAGTCCCTGAAACCTTTCCACATACTTCCAAGTGGTGGTACGAGTATTAGCCTGATGTTGAACGAGATGTTGACCCAGATGCCATTGTATGCTAAGTTCTAATCTACAAAACTATGCACGTTTTAAAAATTAGAAAATTGTAAATTTAATTAAAAACAATATTATAAATTGTTTAAAAAATAAAAAACAACATTAAAACCCTATGTTACCATAATTGCAAATTTGTAATTGTATACCCTACAAACAAGAATAAATTCCCAAAAAAATTAAAGAATTACATTTAAACAATACGTTATGGCAATTTTCTTCATTAACAATGATAAACAAACATAAATAACAATCAAATTCATTTGGAATCGAATGGAATGCATTCAAACTTGCAAATCATATTTGGATGCAATATATAAAGAATTTAGAAAGAATTAACCATTCTTGAAAAGAAGAATGAAAAAAAAGGAGCTTTCCTCCAAATAAAATTCTTCAAATTTGCTCTTCGAATTCACTATAAAAATCTCTTCAACTCATGCAAAGGATGCTCAATAGCTGTGTAATTACAAGTGAGGGAATCTGAAGCTTTTATAACACAGCATCATTTTTTTAGCTTAAAATCCACATTTTTGCAGCATCTCGCATCCCTACCACATCTAGTGAGTCTGCAGGGGAAACTCATCGAGTTTGGGCAAGTCTATGAAGAGTAGTCATGCGAGATTTTGAGGAAAACCCAGCAGGCCTCTGTGGCAAGTTTATGGCTAAAAATCAGCAAGTACTCACCGGGTATGTAAACTATGCCTAGAGCAGCTATGCCACAAATCATAACGACAATATACCAATACAAATAGTCCTACAAGGGAAGGTTCTCTCAATGAAGCATGGTGCAAATGACGATAAAAGTGAGAGACAGGGACAAGAAACCACCAAATCAAAGGACAATATACCAATACAAATAGTCCTACAAGGGAAGGTTCTCTCAATGAAGCATGGTGTAGATGAAGATAAAAGCGAGAGATCGGAACAGGAAACCAGCAAATCATAGGACAATATACTAGTACCAAGCACCCCAATACCATACTTGAAGAATTCTACTTGGAACCCCTCCTCATCCGATGCCCTGCTACTATTCATCACTCTAACTGCCTCTTTGATATTTTTGTACGTGAATAAGTGGCGGGAAGATGGTGGATTATCAACCTGGATATGTGGCTATCCAGGAATATCATAAAGATTGGAAGTGTGAGAGAACATGGATTTGGGGCTAAGCTCTAAGGGAAGAGGAGAATGTCGAGGGAAAATAGTACGCCAAAAATGCTTAGGAGAGCGTCGGAGAGACGCACATAAAGTCCTTGTACATTGGGAGATAAAGAGGCATGTTTTTACGGCGAAAGAGACAACAGTAGGAGGTTTTCAAGGTGGGATATGAGGGATGGACCTAGGTAAAAGCATGTCGTAATTAGCAATGTAGGGATTTGCACTCATCATCATACCACTTGTTCATAGGGCCAACTTCTTGTTGGTGGGAAGAAGAGGAAGACCAAGTGGAGCTAGGGAAGGACATGAGGGCAACTTCCCAAATGATGGAAGATAGGCGGGCATACTTGGCAGCGCACTATCTAGAGAAAAGAATCGGGACTCAGATGGGAGAAGTTGCCGAATGTGGCAAGAAAAGGTGTTTGGATCCCCTTTGTCAAACTCAAAACTGGTGCGAGGGAGACCATGAAGGGGAACAGTAACAGGAGGGGGAATGCCAACACGGAGGGATAAAGAGAGAAGAGCATGATCGACATGGGGAATGGGGGAAATAGAGAAATGATTGACGAGTGACAAGGAGTTTTAGCTAGAAAGGACATAATCCACCACACTCGCACACCTACCATGAGGTCGGCAAGTGAAGAAATGAGGATCAAGAAAGCAGGCAATCCCATTGAGGATCAATACCTCATGTGGGAGGCCATGAAGGGGAACGATGATAGCAAGAGGAATGCCAACATAGAGGGATAAAGAGAGAAGAGCATGATCGACAAGTGGAATGGGGGAAATAGAGAAATGGCTGACGAGGGACAAGGATTTTTGGCTAGAAAGGACATAATCCACTACACTTGTGCCCCCACCATGAGGTCAGCAAGTGAAGAAATGAGGATCAGGAAAGTAGGCAATCCTGTTGAGGATCAATAATTCATGTGATTCAACAAGCTGCAAAAGGTGTCGGCCATAAGTTGTGAGGGGGCATGAATCATCCTCCAAAGTTCTATGCAAACCAACTGTCTCTGGATCCACTACCTAAGTGCAGAACATATCCTTTGAGCGATCGTGGTGAGGAACCTAAAGGGTTCTAGTGTTGGCGTTAAAATCACCCAGAAGGATGGCTTCCACAACCACTAAGTATTGAGCAATGTTGTCGTACAAGTCGATAAAAGGGTCATTGTCAAGACCATTATGGATGGCATAAGGGGTGGAGGCTGGAGGGAAGTAACATATTGTAATGTAGATATCCCTGGACTGATGGGCAACACCCTGAATATTGACCCATATGAACCTGGCAAACTCATCTTTGGCCTCTAAGGTTTCTAACCTATTAACAATTATTCCATTAATGCTATCAGTCGATGCAGTCGATGCATGCTTCGGTCATTTTGGATGTCTACATCTATTGCGTGAATTTTAAGTATTGTATTTTATGGAAGATTTAAACATGGTTTAATGTCGGTGGTTTGACAACTTAAATGCCAAACCACTGAGTGTAATTTAAATAAAGTAACTTATATCTTTGACCAAGCTGATCCAATTAAGGTTGCCTCAATAAAAGTTATCTGCACAATACCAGAGAAGTCCTGGTCTTTATGTGTGTGGAATACTTTCTTAAAAAAGACTTCCACATTAGTCAAAGGGACACTAGATAGTTACATTCATATAAGTGAGGCCAAAGATAGATTCAATCACGGGAAAAGTAATTCCTGAAACATTACCTCCTTCAGTCGTTTTGGATGTTTGCATCTAGTGCATTAATTTAAAAGCGTTGTATTTTATGGAAGATTTAAACATGGTTTCATGTTGGTGATTTGACAACTTAAATGCCAACCACTGAATGTAAATTTATTTAAGTAACCTCTATCTTTAACAAAGCTAATTCAATTAAGGTTGTCCCAATAAAAGTTATCTGCACAATACCAGAGAAGTCCTGGTCTTTATGTGTGCGGAATACTTTCTTAAAAAATACATTCATGTTAGTCAAAGAGCCACTAGATAGATTACATTCATAAAAGTTATGCCACATATCGATTCAATAAATGAAAAAGTACTTCCTGAAATACTCAGTAAGTCGCTTCTAAACCTCTGATGTTTTCACAAGACAAGAATGCTAATACAAGAGAAAATCATCTATCAATTTTGGACGCATCATGTGTTATGCACCTTATCTGCAGTTATACGGATTTATTATTACAACACGAAACATACAAACTAACATCAGTCATATAGGTTAAAACTAGCTCCCACCTAGAAGAACACAACTACTTACTTCTGGGCAAGCTGAATTGAATTGCCACCAACACCAGTGAAACAGTCTATAACTGTACCAGTCCCACAGCGTGCTGCATGATGTTTTGCAATAACTTCAGGAGTAACTGAAAACCAGCCTTCCTCATCCAGTTGAACGCCTTCGTCAAATCTTGAAAAAAGCTGATATCTCTGACACCAATATTTTGTACTACTGGTACTCATTTCTTCCACAGCTCCAGGCAAGAGGAGTTTCTTTAAAGGTTCTCCTACAATTCAACAAAATGCAATTTTCCATGTGATTTAAGAATAAATATTCTTGTTCTGTTGAGTGTGTATTTGGAAGAAGCATCAAAATGCATACCCAAAGCAACCTCCAATGCAAAAATTATTGGTTACAAGCATTGAAATTATGAAACAAGATGAGGCTAAGAAACAAATCACAGTAACCACACAGAAGTATGAAAGCGGGGAGGTTTAAAATTGAAGAAAAATATCAGAACCACATAAAAAGAAAATAAAATAACTATGATAAATGCTTAGTGGCAGAACTATTATTTCAGAAAACAAAAAAGCTAAGAACAGAAAGAATAAGGAAGGTTAGTAAGGGGAAAATATACCTACCATCCATATCAATAGATGACAGCCTTCGCAACCTTATTCTCTTCTTTTTCTTCTGTCCTTTTGGTGGATAGTCATTTACTACACTAAAAGTCTCAGACATGGAAGCATCTTCAAGGGTTACTTCTGCTATAGGATCGATATAAGTCTCTTTCTCTTGAGTATGAATCTGTGTAACCTCTTGTTGTAAAGTGCATTTCCTCTCAATGTTACCCTCATCGTCAAACCAAATATGAGTACCACATGCTTGTGGAAGAACTTTTAAGCTGCATTTCAAACATCTTTAAAATAAGAAACAAGAAAAAACATTTTATAAAGACAATTATTTCAATCCATTCATGATCTCGTAGAAGCCAATTTACCTTTCTATAGTATTTAGGGATGACTTCAAAAGAGTCAAAAAATCTGAGCCCTTGGATAAGCAGCAATCACTTGATTGTTCTAAACATTGAGCAACATCTTTTGTGCTCACTGTCTCCATAGATGGTAGCTCCAGCTCAGTGTTGGCATTTTGCCAGTTATCAAAGAAAGTATGTGTTGGAAGGTTTTCTCCATTACACTTGCCATTACCAGTAACATTTTCAGATTCAATACTGTCCCCCATGTAAAGCACCTTGCCTGCCTCAACTTTGGACTTATTTAATGCATAATCTGCATTCTCTTGACACCCCTCACTATAGTTTTGATAATCTAGTGCACCCCTTGTATTGTCTTTACTATCCGTTGATTTTGATTGTGAACATCCGTTATAGCTTGTGCTGCTTGCTTCACATGTCATAGCTTCTGCTGCCTCTCCGGTAACACATTTATCAGTTGTTTCTAATATAGAAGGAAGATTGGTCAAATGCTCCAATCTTGGAAGATCCCATGATGTTTCCCAGGTTTCGGAATTACAATAGTAATACCTTTGATAGTAAGTATCCCAAATAGGTTTCCAATTACCCATAGCAACATGTTGTGTTTCTTGTGTAGAACCGTTATTGCGAAGGAAAGCCTTATCAGGCTGAGACATTTCCACTTCCAGCATAGGAAGAGAAGAAGGAACTCTAGAGCCATCAATCTCCAAGTTCGCATCAATATCTGAATTAGCACCAGCATTGTACAAACTAGTTCTGTTCTGTACACAACAAGCAAGATGCAACTCAGAGTGTTCATCTAGTCCTCCAGCAAAATTCTGTGCTTGGTCCAACCCTACCTCTTCATCATGAATCTCCTCCACTGAAATTTCAATTTCTGCATTGTGATCAGCCAGTAAAGCATTTTTGACATCATTCAAACTGTCGGTTTCCATTGATGCCATTACATCATTGCTTGAAATAATACTTTCTCTACACAAGGTGCTACCATTTTGACAAGACAAAGAACATAGTCTGTTTATTCCATTGCACACTGTTTTATTTGGAGGATCTGCAATCTTTTCACATAGTTCTGCCCAGGCTAAATGGGAATTTTGATGAATTACTGTTTCATCAATAACATCATCATTAGATGCATCTTCCTGCATAAGGGGAAAGTCCTTATCTTCTCTAATTTGAGCTGGCTTGCATTCCCTTGGCTTTGCTGATTTTCCTTTCTTTCTTTTACTGCTTGTATATTTTTCCTGCGATTATAGAATAAGCGCAATTAAATTTATAGAATTATTGTGGAAAGCAACACTCATCATACACAGAAAACATATGCAATGCAAGGCACCATAAAGAGATGTGACAGGAGAGCAAACAATGTCAAAATACTGTGCCTAGTAAACAAGGAATGGATAAGCACAGCAGTATACCTTGGAGCTTGCACAGAAAGAGCTAGGAAGGCCCAATGCAACCATCTCATTTATCAGATCCATGTCTTCCAGAAGATCAGTACGATCTGCATTAGTATTGCACACAGAATGTCATCACTTTGAGAAAAATTTCCAAAAGCATACATATCAGACATCCAAAACAAGACATATACTACAGACTTTTTTTTTCAATGATCTCCATAGCAGGCTGACCTGAGAAATAAGCATTAGTACTCTTCAGCCAAAGGATTCATAAAGCTTTACACCTGAGATATACTTTGGATAAAAATCTACAACAATGTTAAAAGAAATAAGTTTTCCTTTATATAAAGGGCATCATATCAAACCCTACAATATTTCATAGTATTATTTGCACAAAAGTACACAAATGTATTTTTTCCTAAGTAATGTTGTCAAAAGCAACCGATTATATTCTCTGAATTTCAAATGAACTGCAAGTCCAATGACTGGTCCGAATTGGATCGTGAAGAATGTTGTAAATATAGTTGATTGATGTAATTAAAATTACTTCTTAGTTTGTATGACTAATACAGTAACTAAGACATGCTCATGCACACTTCATAAGGCATAAGTAGTACAAAAGCAAGGAAACAGGTGTAGGAAGGTTTTAGGATGATCCAGACATCCTAAAGCCCACAGCATGAACAGATCAGCCATACTTAATGGATTTGCTGTTCGGCTATAGCCTATGGTTGAACTTGCCTGACAGGTCTCTCTACAGGAAACCAATATCTACACAGTACACAGATCACTATACACTTCAATATTTGCAACAATCAAAATTGCAGAAAACAAAGGCACTAAAAATGGATGGATTTTCTGCAACAATTCCATTTGGTTATCCACTATAAAAGAAGTGTGACTAACAAACTGGTTGATATGTTGTATAGACTACCTTTGGTTTCAGCTTTTGGCTCATTAACTCGGCTTCAACCATTTGTCCAGGAGGCTAAGAAGAAAAATATGAGCAAGATTTTGAGGAAACTTTGTGTCCCAAAAGATGGAAAAGTTCATCGAATGAGGGAAGGCGTATACTTCAAAAGTTGGTGGTCATTTAGGTATGAAAAAGACCTTGGCACATTTGCTAAGGTATGTGCTTGGCCATAAAGGTAAGATGATGTTGCGAAATTCATAAGGGGAGTTGGGGTTTGTAACATAGTAGCATTCCATTTACACAGCATTGGCATGGCATGGAACAGGCATAAATGGAATTCAATTACCAGGGTTTAAAACAGGAAAAATTAAAAACCAATATAATATCCATAGAAATAAAAGAAAAGACTGATTTTCCAGCTTTACTTTAAATATAGCATGAAGAGATACAAATAAATGTGATACAAAGATAAATGGCAATTACAAACAAAAATGCACATGGTGAAAAGCAATATTGTACTTTTATCTTAGAGGATTTATGCAAACAAAAGGCTGGCTGTAAAACTGTATCGTTGTGCAGCACAACCTACTATTTTAGGGTCATCCTTGTGTTTTTTTTTTTACCTCGATCCTCATTGCAGTATAAATTTTAGGAAAAAACCTCACAGGGATTTCAAATTTAACTTGTAAAATAAATCCATTCAAAGTTAAAACTTTTTTGAAAAAGTTGCAATGCCCAACCCTAACACTAAAATAAAACTTTTCAGTCTACTCGTGTTCAGAATTTTTCTGCCTTTCAGTGTAAAAGTAAGCCAAAAAGATAGGTATATAAAATAAAAAAGATGACAGATTTTTCAAAAACTAGAGAAAAAAATGCCAAAAAGTTAGGTATATATAGAAAAATGATAACAGCTTTTTCAAAAGCTTACTCAGAAAATAGCTTTTTCAAAAAACTCAAGAAAATTTCAGAAAACGGCATGGAAAATATGGTGGGTGTTTTTCAAGAATAATGCTACTATGGTGTAATGTCCCCTCTTTCCGAATAAGCTTGGACAAAGACCTTTGGCCCTTTTTGTCTCCCTGATGGCCAAGGGGGGGTTTCTAGGGTGACTAAGCTTTATTATTTTATTATATTGTGCTATTGTTTTAAAAATAATAATATTATGAAAAGCACATATAATAATAATAAAGTTTAATAATAAATTAAAATGTCAACATCAAAATACAATTAAAAGTAATTGTATTAGAGAGGGGAAAGTGCAACTTGCCTTGGGATTCATTTTTGGGAAATCGTGCCACTAAGCCCAAAAGAGGAAAATGCGACCATCTTAGAGGAATGAAATAATTTGATTGACTGGGTTGGAGGTGGTAGTTGGACTGATTTCCCTTTAAATAAACAAGTCGATTTGTATGGAGGCATCCAGGTTTTTATTATCATCTTTTTGCATTGTTAAGAGCTCTAGCTTTTATCATAAATTCCAAGGACGAAAACCCTTGCGGATTTATTTCTTGCGGACGAAAACCCCAAGGGATTGAGAGGGGATTTCACTCAAAAATTTCCAGTGTGGTAAATCAGATTTTCCGGATTCATTACAGCAGTGAAGGTGACAGTTTGAAGGTATTTTCAGTGTGTTTTTGACCAGCAGCTAGGCCGATCCATTGTGGACAGTTAGACAGTGATTCCAGAGGTATTTATCCACAAAAATATTTAACAAATATTCTCTATATTTTTGTGAAATAAATCGCTGTATTTGCATCATATTCTGAAGTGAGTTTTGAGGGTTTTCAGGCAGATTTTTATCAGACTACATATGATTTTTCTGGGTTGTATCGGCTGTAATAAAGTCAGTTTTCTGTATAATTCAGTCGCTATTTATCTGGGCAATCATTAGAAATCAGAAATATTGCCATTGGGTGTTATTTATATTGATATCTCTATTAAACCCTAGTCGCATTTTCCAGATCTGCATTAGGGAAATTGCCATAATATATGTAAATTTGTATTTGCTGTTTTGTTTGAATTAAAAATTCATTAGAATTTAAGGAGGATCCATCTGGGGATCTTTCATATGGGTTGGAAAAATTCAGAAAACGGCACGGAAAATATGGTGGGTGTTTTTCAAGAATAATGCTACTATGGGTTGTCTATCATTAACGATTCCTTCAAGACCATAGAAAAATATTTCTGTGAGTTTTTTCGGGAGATTACCCATGACAAAGAAAGGGCATAGTTGTTAGAAAATTTAATATAATTGTCATATAAGTCAAATATGTATATTGTAAAAGTACATTGATATAGGAAATAAATGCACAACATGAGAATATAAATGATGTGCTTTAAAAGGGTTAGTAGTAATAAGGGAGGGTCATTAGTTAACCTAGTAATTAAAGGTTAGTTGGCATTTGGTTGGTAATCTCTCTCCATTTTATGTATTCATCCATTTTGTTTCTGATTTGAGTGAAGACTAGCACAGCAAACTTATCTCTCTCCATTTCTGAGCTTTCCTCCTATCTTTGTCTGCCTTTCTTGCATAGTATTAGAGTTGTAGATGTGGGGATTTTGGAAATATTTGAAGGCATAGGAGAGGAAATGTCGGATTGAATTCTACAGGAATAGACCTGCAATTAATGTCAAAACCCTAGAACTCTGACATATGTAAAAACAACATGAATTCCAACACATTTTTAGGGTTGGAGACAGAATTTGGAGTGTTTTGACACTGGTACTGTTGGCATGGTTCGCAAGAACATATTTGCACGTGATCTATGTATTGACACCAATTTTTATAATTTAAAAATTCGAACATTCAGTTTTTAAAGATTTTGCAGTTTTTAAGATTTTGGTCTTCAGCATGTATTTCAAGGCAGTGTGGAGCAGTTTTGGCTTTACCTATCAGCATTATTAAATCGTTACATAAATTGGTGAGTCTCAATTCACACAAAATTTTCCAATTTGGTAAGTTCTAACATATAAAGGCAAAAGTTTGATATTCGGTATATCTTTTAATCAAGAGCAGCTTCTGGTAAAAAACTCTGTAGAATGTTTTTGAACAAAAACATCCTTGTGAATACACTATCTCTCAAGCCTTGATTTGCCTTGGTGTTTGGTGGTTATTGATGATTATTACTGATTATGGCAATGGCAGATTTGAATAAAATTATGCTGTCAGACACCCAAAAATGGAAGAATTTTTAAAATTTGTAAAAATTTCACCATTTGAAGAATGGGATGCTGAACATCCAGGTTTTGGGAATTGGATGGAGTTGGTTATAAAAATTTGCCTAAGAATCAAGCAAAAAACACTACATTAAATCAAGATAAGGACTTTGTTTGAAAGAACTGGCAGGTTTTGATGTTGTTCACTCTATCTATTGCTAGCAAAATGCTGTTTCAAGTATCAGGTTTAAAATGTGCAACAAAGGTGTCAAAGAAACTGAAAATTAAGTGATCTTTCTAACATTTGGAGTTTGGCACCAAGGTTATAGACACTGCAACAGAATCTATATCTTTTTGCTACAGCAAAATAATATTGTTGTTGGTTTACTTTCATTTCAGATTGAGAGACAAGTATGTTCAACTTGTTTGGAGGGGAAACAGAGCAAGAAAGTAGTCCCAAATAAAATAGAATTGGTAGCCACATGTTTCTCGAAATGGTGCATGCAAGTGTTTGCAGTCCAATTAAGGTGAAAGCATCCAGGAAATCAATGGAGGTAAAATTTACATCCAATGCTTTATACTTGTTACTTTTTGTTGATAATTATAGCAAGAGGATGTGAGTGTACTTTCTCAAACACGAGAGTGAGGTGTTTGAGAAATTCATACTGTTTAAAGCTACTTTAGAGGTTGAATCCAATTCGGAAATTAGGTTTCTAAGTGATAATGTGTTGACTATTGCAAGAAAAGCATTTGCTAACTACAAAAGGAGTGCAAAGAAAAATTTCTGCCCCTTATAAGCCGCAGCAGAATGGAATTGTGACAAGGAGGAATCAAGTGGTGATGAAAATAACTTGATGTATGGTAAGAGCAACATTAGTATCCCTATGTTGTTTTGGGCAGAAGCAGTACACACAATTGTCTGTACTCTTAATACGTGCCCATTCAAGGCATTGCAAAGGGTTACACCATAAAGGGCTTGATAAGGCAAGAAACAAATAGTACATTTCTTTAAAATCTTTGGTTGCATTGCACATGTTCATTTTTCAGATCAAGTTCACAATAAACTGGATAATTCCAAGAAATTTGTCTTTGTTGGCTATAATGACCATTCAAAAGCATACAAAGCCATGGGCATATCAACTAAGAGGACAACTATCATTAGGAATGTTGATTTTGATGAGGGTGCACGGTGATAGACTTTTCAAACATGATTTGCAATCACAACCAACAATAAAATCACATTCTCCATGCATATTGAGTCCCAATGAGGTGGCTTTCGATGGTACTCAAAATGTGCATGAGGTTCAAGAGGTTTTGGGCAGTGTTACAAAAATTGTTATGTAACAAAATCTCCATGAAATAATTTGGGAGAAGAAAAATAATTAAAGACCCTTATTAAAGCGAATATTATGTTTTTACTAGTAATGTCCCCATTTCCGAGCAGTTGGCCTAGAACGTTTTTTATTCGTCTTAGCCTTGGTCATACCCGAGGGGCTAACGACACTGGAGGCTATTGGGTATGGATGACTATTACCACCTTGCTTATTTGTTATAATTTTACGTTGACATGAGTATTAAGTGGCTTGGTGGGACTAGATGTTATGTTTTGTCATTAAGGGGGGACCTCATAACACTTTAATGTTATAATCTTTCGTTGGGGGTCACTTATGTCCCTCTGGCAACTTGGAGGGGGAATAGTAACTTAAGTTACTTTATGATTTTGTGGTTATTCCTAGAGGGGGTTGATTGGGGTCTTTCGGGCCTCTTGTTGCTTAGGGAAAATTATAAGAGGAATTTGGGGAGGAAAGGGGGCTCATTCTTGCACACTCACATATTTTCTTATTAAGCAACTATTGTTTGCAATCTTCTTTCTTGTGGAGTAAGATCCTACAGGAACCCTAGTTTCGGTGGTGAAAGATCCATTCCTAGCTAGTAGGGCACTCTTCGATGGTGAAAGATCCACCCTAGTTTGTCATTTTGGAGCTGATTCAGGGCTCTTATTCAGAGATAAATTTCAGAATTTTCAGAGAAGGGTTTTTGAGGATTTTGGGGGCTTTTGTGGAGAAAAATTGAGGGTTTCCAGATCAGATTTATTGCAGCAATAAGAGCATATTTTAGCCATTTCTAGAGACAACTTTGAGGGTTTTTGGCCTCTTTCGAAGGGGGACGTCCCACTTTGGGATTTTGCAACAATTTTTGGAGGGTTTTCCCAAATCTGGAGGTTGGGTTTTCATTTACATTATTAGTAGATGTTATTTCCATATTTTCATAATTTTATCACTTGTATTTGGAAAGATATGATTTTTTGAAGATTTCCAGTTGTCTCGGGCTTTCTGAAATTTTCTGGTAGTTTATATTAATCAAAAAAAATCCAAAAATAATTTTCTAGTGTTTATTATCATTGATGCAAGCTCTCTTTAGAATTTCATGCATTTTGGGGAAGTATTTTGTGAGATATCAATTAAATTCAGTTTGCTGCCCTAGCTAGTTATTTTCGGCAAAAATCAGAAATTTTATTTTGCTGCAATTACTATATTTTTTGTGCATTTTTGAGTGGTATCCCACAAGGGATATTTCATTACCCTTATTAAGGGAGTGCAATGTAATGACCCTTGTTCATAGGGAGTGAAATATTTAATTGACCCAATTAAATGGGAGTATAATGAATTATTCAGTAATTCATTATGAACGATTGTGTTGGTTGTCCTACCCAAACGACTTATAAAATGTTGAACAATGATTTGTAGAATCATCATCACACTCTGGAAGACATTGTTTGATAGATATCTCTGCGTGGAAAGGAGAAATGCGGGTGATGGGCTTGTGGAGAAGGGGGGAGACAAAGAGTGTCGTAACCAAGGATACAAAAGTATAACCCCATATGGTTCCTGGCTAGGGCGGGGTATGAAATTAATTAAATGTTTTATTCCTCCACTGTTAAGTGCGCATAGCTAAAGGTGTCTGATCCCAAACACACAAGAGAGAAGAATTTGACTGATCCAGAACAAAAGATATGTATTATACACTTTTGTAAACAATAATTGCATTTTTGCAATATGATATGTGTTTAACTAATTATTTATCTTTTTTATTTATATTTAAGGCTCTAAATTTTGGTGTTCATATATATGTGTGAATAAAAGGAATAAATGAAATATTTGTTTCAATTCTTCGTTCTATTAATTGCTATCCTGCAGAAAATTGTAATTTGATCTTTCTAAACTAGGATGTTCTTTGTATTGATATAATTTTGTGTTTGAATGATTATTCACTACTCTTATTTGTATTTTACAACTCTGATTCATGATTTTGATATACACGTATATAAAATATTAATGGAAACACTTTGTTCCTATATGTGCTTCTTAAAACTACTATCTCAATGAATAATTGTGATTTAATCTAATAGCTGCTACTACAGTTATCTTTGGATACTTACTCTATGTTGTTAGAAAAGAGCATGTACATCAATCTATAATTGGTAGATATGTTGAGTCCTCCAACTACCTGCTATATTTATACATTTCACATTTTATTTGATCAAACACAATCGCATTTCTATTGGTCGACCTGTCATTGAGTCATGCTTCTTACCCATTGAACAGTGAAACCAGTTTAACCGATTCTCAGGGATTGTGCTGTGTTAGCATCTCAGGTTAACATACACATGTACCTAACTGCTCTAAACCCTCAATTGCCCAACTTCCAAAAACATGTAACCATTGCCACTTGTCCCTATCCCTTCCTCATACCATAGCTAGAGTTTTCATAATGTTTGCGAGTGTCAAAAATCCAAGTAGTATTGTTCCAGTAGTCGCCTCCACGACCCAAGCTCTCTTTGGATCTCCCGACACACGATCACCCGATTTGGTGACACATGTCCACTATTGGATTGTCTTCCCAGTCAAACCGAGCACGAGACCTTGCACTTTCCCATTACCTGAACACACCTCATTGGCCTGTACATATAGCTACCGTCAATGGACTATGTGTCCACAGCTTAGACCATGTAGTTAACTAACTCTCCTTGTTAACCAGGTGATTTCATTTAAAACTATATACATCTATATGTCACCTGTTGAGCACCGCAACCATCTCTTTCTCCACATTGTATTGGACTAGTTTTCTATATTTAACTCTACCTCCACAGATATTCTCATACGTGTGGGACTAAAGAATTCGTAAAAAATGAAAGCCTTTAGCCATTGTCAAGTTTCTTTTACTCCTCAATTCATAAACTCAAAAACTCTTCTCAAATATTAGCTCATCTCATTGATGTTGCAAAACTCACACCTACGAGAGACACCACCGTGATTATTATGGATTTCCGTGTTGATCCTAGATCTTGGAGAAAAAGCAACATTACAAAAATCCAAAAAAATCACGATTATTATCCAACCACTAGCCAAACTGATTTTTTCAACTCCAAAAATCAGGGGTTTTTGACCTGGTATGGTCATTTTCACACAAACTGCAATCAGACCTATAAAAATCACGTTTTCACCATAAAATCATAATTTTCCCAAAAAAAATGCAACTTTTTTGGAAAACTTGTACAAAAAAAATCATGATTTATTGAAACAACTGTGATTTATGCCTATAAATGTCAAAAACAAGTTTTTTGGGTTCAACTCCATTCATTTTCAGTCGGATTGGAGCAGTTTCCAAACAATATTTAAGGGTTTTTCAATTTGCTTTCAACATTCACCAACCACGTATCCTTTGTTTTAAATTTTTTGTTGATCATTAAATAAGCTCTAACCCTAAACATTGGTTTTCCAATGTTTAGGGTTAGGGTTTTTCATCAAAATATTTACATATTGAGATGATTGACCTAGTTTAGGTTATAAAAATAATTATTACCTTAACCCTGACTCTAAATGTTTTTCCAAGGTTTAGGGTTCAGGTTTTTTAAATCAAAATATTTACAAATTTAGAAGATTTTACTAGTTTAGGGAATGAAATTATTTATTGCACCCTAACCCTAACCCTAACCCTAACCCATAGGTGTATTAAATTTTAAAATAACCTATAGTCTTATAATTTTATTCAACACATATTAAGGATAATTTTTTCTTTTAAATTAAAAGTGTTTACAAATTAGAAGACTATGTAAATGTTCTACATTACTATATGGTAAAATTTAATGTAATATATTATTTCATCGTAAATGTTTGTAAATATTCTATAATACTTTATGGTAAATGTTCTATATTGCTTTGTCATGCATGTATTAACAATTTCACAGAACACAAAACACTACATTGAGAAAAACAAAAATCAAAGAAAGCATCTTTAAAACATCATCTTTCTTCTTCATATTCTCTTTTTCTTCTTGCGGTCATCTATCGTTCGGTTGTAGATTCGACACAAGGGGGATCGTAATGTCAAACAAGCGACAGTGCCTACATGCTCTGAGTTGCCCCTTGTGAGTAGGTGGCCATTAGATAGAGCCAAGACCTTTCACGTGCCATTTCTTTCAATGTCACTCTACTCTCACGTATCACCCTGCTCTCGTGCACATCTCTCTTCCACGCACTATTACTCTTCCACATACCTTTAGGCATATAAGAAAGTTTGTTATTGTGGTATATCGAGAAGCTTGCTCTTTCATACCATTACTCTTCCACATACCTTTGGGTATATAGGAAGGTGCATGGTATATTAGGCAGTTTCGCTATCAAAGATTTAAGTGTCTCAAAAGGCAGGAGCGATAAGGGTTTTTTCTAGGACTGATATGGAAAAACTGGACACCTACAAAATATTTCAATGCTTGTGCTTTGACCATCATGCCACATGAGAAATATTTTGCATGGACCTATGGCACAGAAATGGAAGGGTCAAACAAAACCAAGGTCAAATGCAAATTTTGTGGATGTGTATGCAATGGAGGCATACACTATTTCAAGTGGCATTTGGTGAGGCAATGGGGGCATGAAGTTACACCTTGCACTGATGAATGTCCTAAAGACATCGCTAATTAGGCTATAACAACATTGCAATCATATACAAAGGTGCATGCCAAAAAGGCAAGGACGGGTAAGAAGATGAGATCTAACTCTTCAAATGTCAAGGTTGATTTATTTGATGGCACACCAAGGCCATCTGCAAAATTGGCATAGGGAAAGGAGGCAAGATTTCAATCTACCCTTGGATCAATAGCTTGTGGGTCAAACATAGGTGGAGGAAACATTCATGTATTTTTTAGCCCTCGCACTACACCTGGAACGCAAACCACATTCGGGAGTACAGGTTGAAAAAAGACTATTTATGAACAAGAAAACAAAGCAATTTCCAACTTTTAGTATTATTCTAGCTCACCATTTAATGTGGCCAGATCTCCATGTTGGCAAAGTAGGGTGGATGCAATTGTAGTTGTAGGTCCTAGATTCAAAGCTCCGTCATACGAGGTTTTACGGATTGATTTGTTAGAGAATGTTGTACAAAATGTGAGTGATGTGAATGATGTTCCTGCAAAACATCGCAAGGAATGGCAAAAAATAGGATGCACAGTCATATTAGATGGATGGACAGATAGAAGGAACAACACACTCACCAACTTCTTTGTGTCATGTGACATTGGCACAATTTTTCTTAAGAGTGTCGATGCATCTAATACAATAAAATCAAGCGAGACACTCTTTCATCTATTTGAAATAAATTATGTTGTGATTGAGATGAGGCCACAAACTGTGGTCCAACTCATTATAGATAATGATGCTACTTGGGTAGTTGTTAGGAGGCTTCTTATGAAAAGTACGAAACTATGTTTTGGACTCCATGTGCGGCATAGTGTCTTGATTTGACCTTGGAGGATAGGCAAAATTTCATGGGTGAAAGAGGTTTCGCAAAAGGCCCACACAATTACCAAGTTCATATACAATCACACAAGGGTGCTCAATTTAATGCACACATTCACTTATGGTCCTATGGAAAGGAACTTCTTCAATCAGGGGTGACGAGGTTTGCAACCTACTCCCTTGCGTTCCAGACTCAATGCCAACAAAAAATGAATTTAAAATGAATGTTCGTTTCAACTGAGTGGGTGGACTCTTCCTTTACAAAACATATGGATGGTAGAATTGTGGGTGGGTATGGTTTCTGATCATCTTTTTTGGAAGAGGTTGGTGAATTGTCCTATTCTTTGAACCTCTAGTTTGAGTATTGAGACAAGTCACTGCGAATAAATCCCCCATGGGTTATTTGTATGAGGCCACGGATAGGGCCAAAGAGGGTATTATGAGCAAATTAGAGAATAACAAGGCTAGATACATGCCATAACAAGAGATAGTGGATAATAAATGGGACCGCCAAATGCATTCTCCCCTCCATGTTGTTGGATGAATCCAACGTTGTTCTTTAACAACTCATTTCAAGACGATGTAGACATCGTAGAGGGCCTATTTAAGTTCATGGAGACAATATTTCCCAAACAAGAGAACTTAGAGACAGCTACGGGAAAGTTGCCAATATACGAGTAGACAAGGGGTTTCTTCTCCAGTAAGTCAACCATCACAAGAAGGAAGACCTTCAAACTAGGTAAACAATTTTTTTATATACGCATGTTAAAGGTGTTAAATTTTGATTGAAGTGTGCATGTTACAACATTGACAAAATCTATTTTTGCAGCACAATGGTAGGATTTCTTTGGGAATAAAGCCAAAAACCTTCGATGGATGGGAATGTGGATTTTGAGCCGGCCATACAATTCATCTGCTTGCAAGCGTAGTTGGAGTGTGTTCGACCATATACATTCCAAAAAACGCAATCAACTCACTCAAGAACAGATGAATGATTTAGAATATGTCACCACAATCTTCGCCTAAAGATCAAGAAAGTGCAAGGTTAAGAACTGTTGCATTTTTTAATTCGCATGCCACAATTAGGAAAACTTAGAAAGCATTATTCGTCAAAGTCACTAACATATGCATCTATTTGATAATGTCAAATATCATCGAGGAAGACCAGCCAAGACATTAATGAAATTGATTCTGAATCCGAATGGCTACAAATTGATGATGAGACTATTTTAGAAGAATAAGGATTTGGACATATTGGAGGAGTGTGGGTATGGCGACGAGTTCATCTCTCAAATAAGGAGAGGATTTGACACTAGAGCTTCAACATCTAGAATCTAGATATGTTGAATACTAATCACTAGTCCACCTTGCCATTAGCTCCCTCACTTTATTGTAATGCAATAAAATTGAACAGTATAGAGATTAATGAAAGAAAACAATTTGTCAATTTGGATGGGATACAATCTCATTTATTCTCCTCTCTTAACTTGTATCTATTTTCTACGTAATTGAAATGCCTAATATGTATCTCAATGCAATGGAAATGTCTTTAAAAATATTAAAATAATGTCTCTTTTTCGCATTTTTCAGGAGGTTTTTAGTTTTTCTAATTATTTCCCAATTAACCATGATTATTTGAAAAAAACTTATACTTTTGGGAAAACGATTTTTTCCTTAAACAGTTTTTACTACTATGGTTTTGGGGACTGATATACAGGCTGAAATGCCTGCTTGAGATGCTGTTTTGGAGGCTGAAATGCCTACTTGAGAGGCTGATTTGCCTCTTGGACGGTGGTAATAAGGTTGATTCAATTGTGGAGGTTACACCAATAAGGAGACCAAAGTGGTATTACACTTCTTTAATTGATTTAAAGTAGGAAGACTTAGACATGTCTAACCCAAGTTCAAGGTCAAAGAGATATGTCAATAAGATATACAACTCATATTTGATATCAACCATGATTCTGCTTTTGATGCTTATCATCACATGAAGAAAGACGAACAATATTAAAAAGGTAAAAACAGATCTCTGCTCTACTTTCGACATGAGAGACTTATGTCTCATACACTACTGTTTAGAGGTTCAATTTTTGCAAAAAGATAGAGGGGTGTTTATTTTTCAGCAAAAGGACTACTTGAGAGATTCAAGATGGTGAATTGTAAGCCAATGATGATGCCTCTGGAGGCAGGTTTGAAATGGGAAGCCTCAAGTGATTTTGTTAAAAAGGTAGACGAATCACTTTATCGAAAATAGGTGGGTAGGCTGATACATTTATCTACTACGAGGCCTAATATTTCCTTTGCTATTGGATATGTTAACATGTTTCGCAATAAACCTATTGTTGATCGTTCGAGAGCGGCAAAGAGGATCTTGAAGTACGTCAAAGGCCCATTAGATTTTTAAATTTAGAAGGCTGTATTTTATGACTTTCAGCTGGATGGTTATACAAATTCAGATATGGCTGGATCAGTGGATGACAAGAAATCAACAGCCAGATACATCTTCCGTCTTGAAACAAGTGCAATATTGTGGGTGAGTAAGAAACACAAGACTGTTGCTTTTTCTTCAAGAGAAGTAGAGTATAGGGTTGTACTTTCAGCTACATGTGCAGCGGCCTGGCAAAGGAAAATCTTGACTAATTTATAATTACATCAGGAGAAACCTACATGCTTTTTTTGTGATTATCAGAGTGTTTAAATTGATCAAAAATCCAGTTTTACATGTGCATACCAAGCACATTGAGGTTCATTCCCATTTTACTGGTCGCGAAAGGAGTTACTAAGTTGATATGATGTCCAGCTCAGGAGATACCAGAAGATACATTTACAAAACCTCTCTATTGAAAAGTTAATTAAATTGTGGGATTAAATTTTTATGTTTTCATATATGCTTAATAAAAAAAGGTGCTAGAATATTTGATATAATGGTCATAAATGTAAGTCAAATACGTATGTTAGAAAATTAAATTGGCATGGGAAACATATGCACAGTATGAAAATATAACACTGCTTTATAAAACTTTCTAATGAGGGAGGGTGCATTAGTTGACCTTGCAATTAAAAGTTAGCTAGTGTTTGGTAGGGCATCCCTCACTTTACACATTCACGCATTTTATTTCTTATTTTAATGAAGAATAATACAGCAAATTTTTCCCTCTTCATTTCTGAGTTTTTCTCCAATCTTTGTTTCTCTCTCAACGATTACTTGTTTGTCATTGTAAACCAGTTTAGCAAGATATGTATACTCATTTCATGCAAGAAAAATCTCAGAGGTTCATTTTTCACTCACATTTGATTTCACTTTGGCTTTCCTAGTTCCATAATTGCAGATAGGGGTGCAACATTCTTCGAAGAAGAAAAAATCGGACCACGTGGTGGGAGAAAATGGACATAAGGTGGAATAGGTCAACTGCTTTTCATCCACAAAGAAGGCCAAATCAAAGTAGTGATCAAGAGGGGTATAATAGGAAGCATCTTAAAATTTGGGATAAGAATTTTGAATATATCATGCACTTATAAAATAAGGCAGCCCATTCTTCTACCAGTAAGTCTCCTTTCAAAGTATGTTCCAGTTACTTTACTCCTGATCCATTTGATGTTGTGATGGGATTACCACAACGAAAGCAAGGAGTTGACTCAGAAGTACTAAGGCTGAAAATTCATCAACAAAGTAAGCCAAAATCATCTATGAGGGCAAGAGAAGTTGATGAAGTCTCAAGCAAGTACATTGAACACAAGTTCCAAGTTGGGGACAAGTTGAGGCTTTACTTAAGCAAAAAAAAATCCCAGATAAAGTTAAGTAGCTTAAACCACTTAGGTATGGTCCATTTCAGATTGTTGAAGTGGAAATTAAAGCTTTTAGATTAGAATTGCCTCCGTATATGAAGATACATGCAATTGTGAATGTTAGAAAATTATGTCACTTTGAGCCTTCTATGCTGGATCATGATGAGGAAGAGCTATTGTTGCCTTTAATTGAAGGCCATGCACCTAATGCTCACGAAACGTTGGAGACGAATGTCATTTTTCAAGAGTGGGGAGCAAGAAAGTTAAAAAAGTGAGATTGAAGGGCCAATTGCCAAGCAAATCCAAGTGGTGTTCCATCAATAAAGTGGGAGAACTGTTCCCTCATCTTTTAAGTCCTTAACCTTTTGGGGACCAAAATCCTCCCAATTTTGGAAATTGGTTATAAAGTATGTTGTAAATACAGCTATTTGATGTTTTTAGATCACCTTCAAAGTTGCGCTGGAGGTGTCCAACCGTGAGGATGCCTTTTCCGGCAAATCTGTGTTTTCTGGCGCTTTTTCTCGGCATTTTTTCCACGACAGCTTTTCCATCCGTGTCACATTTTCACTGAATCTCTCGTTACCTTCCTCAGACGGTTCTTCCTTAGGTGCTTCGAGCTTTACAGAGTGGAGAATGTGCAGTTTATAGAGGACATGGGCATCCTCACGAAGCATTGCCACTATTTCCCCAAATGCAGCCAGCATGTGTGATCGCAGGATGTGCACAGAATGGGTTTGTTAAAAAGGCCAAACACAACAAGTGTATGTTCGACTAAATGCCTGGAAACCTTGCAGATAAATGCAGTTGTTATGTTTAAAGCCACACTCCACAAGCTTTGCAGGGTAAAATAAAAGATTTATAATAGCGCATGGGCATGTGCATCAAAGTATCATGGAAAGGTATTTTTTTAAGAACCTATCCATCAGCATGTGTTTGCATAGGCTGACTGGTCAACAACCAATGGGTTGTTTACCACTTTTTGGGGTGGATTAATCTATTGGTTGGTTCACCAATCAACCATGCAAATATATCGTGAAGTTGCAAGCTGAGCGAATTGGCAAGTGTCATAGTAAACGTGTAATATGTGTAGGCATACACGATGCACACAAAGTGTTCAACAAAATATATGGAACAGATGTGGTTTCGAGGACTGTCATGATTGCAGGATATGTATACAATGAAGCACTTTGGAACATGCCTTGACCATGTAGGTATACATTTTTCTGTTTCGAGGTATTTGGATACTATAATAGGTGTTTGAATGTCGTTTTGTGGGATTGGTTTTGGCAGATGAGTTTTCTGGTGTAATTGATCATACTCAACACAAGAGGTCGCTTTCTGATTCGGTGCATCATGCTGCAAAATTCATTGAATAGTAGAAAATATGTTTATTTGACCTCTCATTAACATGCTGCTGTCTTCTACCACTGAGCTACTAGTTCCTTTGCTGTCTGGAGTGGAGAGTGGAGTGTGAAGTATGGTCACCCGTATCCTGTGACCACAAATTTGTATGTTATTGCAACACACAATTTTACATTGGGTAGTGTTAATTCACTGTTAAAATGATATTGAGGGACGATTTATTCACATTCAAAACAACATTGGGTATGTGCTAGTTTACTGTAAAAATGGTTCCATTTCGAGAAGACTTGTGTGGACATACAGAACAGTATTGGATGTAGGCTAAATTATTGTTAAAATTCATCACTCAAGATAATGCTTGTATGCATATACATAATATTGAACAATATTGGGTATAAGCTCATTTATGGTTAGGATGCTTTTATGCATATAAGATTGGTGTAGGCAGAGAGAACAAAATTGGATATGTGCTAATTTACTTTTAATGCTTCAATTTAGAGAAGTTTTGCTTAGACGTATGGAACAATATTGGGTGTGTGCTAATTGACTGTTTAAATGCTTCAATTTAGAGAAGATTTGCATAGGCATACAGAGTGATATTGGGTACAAGATATGCTAATTTACTGTCAAAGCTTCAATTTAGAGAATATTTGTGTAGACATACAGGAGAATATTGGAATTTGGGTAGATTTACTATTACAATGTATCTAATCAGTTAAGAGGTGATTTGTGTAGGCATACACAATAACTTTGGGTACATGTTAACTGTTAAAATGCTTCAATTTAGAGTAGATTTGTGTAGGCATACATAACAACTTCAGGTACAAGTTTATTTACAGTTAAAATGCTTCAATTTATATATTTGTGTAAACATACAAAACAATATTGCGTAGAATGCCTCAATGTAGAGAAGATTTGTGTAGAGACACAATAACATTGGGTAAGTGCTAAGTTACTGTTAAAAATGCTTCAATTTGGAGATGTATGGTGTAGGCATACAGAACAATATTGGTTATGGGCTGGTTTACTAATAAAATGCCTCAATTTAGAGAACATTTGGGTAGACATAGACATACAGAACTATATTGGGTAGGGATTAATTTACTGTTAAAATGTCTCAATCTAGAGAAGATTTGTGTAGACATACAGAACAACATTGTGTACGTGTTAGTGTATTGTTAAAATGCTTCAGTTTAGACAAGATTTGTGTAGACATATGAAATAAAATTGGGTATATGCTAATTTACAGTTAGTATGCTTCAATTTGGAGAAGATTTGTGCACATCAGTACTTTCAGAAATGCAATGAATTGAAATGATTTTAGTTACACCTTGTAGACCCAACTGTCTGCCGGACCACAAATGTTACAATTGTCTTAGCTCCACAAAAAGGGCTATCATTTAAGTCATTGTTGCTCCTTTTTGGGTGTTGGATCTTTCAGCAATTTTGATCCCAAATTCTCCTGAATTCTTTATTCTTACCTCTTCTAAGGTCTTCACATAGTCGACCAAAATGTCCTTATAGTCTAGGCATTCCATGATGAAATATTTCTTTGTTTCTATCACCCCTCTGCTATAGGAATACATAGATCCTATATCCCTTTTCTTCTTGAGTTATCATCTATTTACCTGCATCTGGGTTTGTGTGAACTGGTACTTGTGTTAAAAATATTTTCTCCCTCCATTCATTTATGTTGATATGTATGCCTCCTCAAAGTGTCCACAAGTAAAACACCGAAGTAGAAGGTTATTCAATGTTTGATCAAATATTAAGTGTAAATTTATTTTCTGTTTCCCTTGTTAAAATATAACACATTATATAGCATGTAAAACAGTTATGTAGTTGTTCGGTTGGTAACTGTATAACCACCTCTCTCTTCAATAAATAAACCTCTGCCTGTATCATTTAGACAGTGCAGTTTTGCCTTCTGTATTCTTTCTTCTCTTTGCATATTCTAACATTGGTATCAGAGCGTTAAGGGTTGTAGTTCGAGGAAGCCGTCAAGAGGCACGAACAGCAAACTCGAGGAAGTCCTAACAAGGCATGAGTTTGAAAAAACGCCATTGGAGGAAGACGGGTTGCAGTGAAGTGTGTGTGAGGTCGATGGTAAGATCGACGCCATTCCTGCATAACAAGGCAAAAATCGTGGAAGGGATTCGCGAAGAAAACAGTCGCATTCGTGGGTTTTTTCACCAAAAATCGTGACACGGGACAGACGCGGGCAGCGCGGACAGGAGGGCAGCGCGGGCAGCGCGCAAGGAAATCGTGGTCGCAGCACGGGACAGACGGGGGCAGCGTGGACAGGAGGGCAGCGCGGGCAGCGCGAAAATCATGTGAAAGAATACGTGAACAGCAAAGGCAGAATCGTGGAAATCGTGGGCAAGGGCAGCACCAGCAAAAATCTTGCAAACAGCAAAATCGTGGTTCGAAATAACCAGGGCAGTCGTTTTTCCCTTTCCTTCTGAAAAATCGATGAATTAAATTCAACAAAGGTGAATTTATTTCATAAGATTTGGTGGTGAATTAATTTTAATATTATTTGGAGGAATAAGTAATAATATTAAAATTAATATATGCAAATATAGTTCGAAGGCAGTTGGAGGGGTAATTTGCATGTAAGAAATTAATCTCATACTATATGCTGGAGAAATTAAAAATATATATATTTGCTGGAAAAAGGATATTTTATTAAGTGTGAGGCAAATTATTATTTTATTATTTTCCGTTTTTTTGGAATAATAAAATGGCAAATATATCACACTTGACGTTGCCGAAGACGCAAAAATTGACAGGCACTAATTTTAATGTATGGAGTCATAAGATTTTAACAGTTGCGGAATTTCGTGATTGTGATAAAATAATCAAGGGTGATGAAAGTCGACCAGCGACAAACTTCGAGGATTATGACAAACGTCATAAGGAAGCATTATTGCTTCTCAAGTTATCGGTGTCGGATGATTTGATACCGGAAGTGCGGAATGCCACTATGGCAAGCACGTTGTGGACCAGTCTGAGGGATAAATATCAGACATCAGAGAAGAGTCGGGTTTTATACCTGAAAAATATGCTCTTTTCTGTAAAGTTACAAGAAGGTGGATCGCTGTCTGAGCACCTACTTCAGATGAAAGACCTCCGAGACCAGTTATCTTCTATCAATAAAAAGGTGGATGACGATGATATGGTGGCTCTGGTTTTGAACAGCTTACCTTCTTCGTATGAGTCATTTGTGGAGGCACTCCATCTAATGGCTGAAAGTCAAACACTCACGTTTGACAAGGTGAGTTCCTACCTGTTGCAAAAGGAACGGAGACAACTTCAGGCAGAATCTAATTGTAACCATGCAGAGAGTGCTCTTGTCACTCAGTCAAAGGGAAAGTGGAAACGTCACTCTGGTGAATCTTCCACTCGGTATCAAATCACATGTTATTACTGTCACAAGGTTGGGCACCTCAAGAGGGATTGCCGAAAGCGGATGTATGATCTTTCGAAGCAAAACAAAAAGCCATGTAATGAGGAACATGTGGCAGCAGTTGCAGAAGAACGGGATTCGGATGACGAGTATGCTCTTTACTGTCTTACGACATCATGCTCAAATGATAGTGGTACCAGTTGCTGGATTATTGACTCTGGTGCGTCTGCACACTTTTCATGTCGTAGGGACTGGTATGTTTCATTTACTGCAAATATTTGTTTTGAATCAGTAGTACTAGCTGATGGAGAATCACTTGCAATAGAAGGGATAGGAGATATATGCATTGTATTGAATAATGCTCATAAATTGTTGGTACGGAATGATATGTACCTTCTTTACAAAAGAATCTTCTATCTATTCGTCAATTGACTAAAAATCCCAATATTTTTGTGGATTTCTGTGGAAAGAAGTTTGTTGTCTCTGATGTGAAACAGAGACGGATAATTGCCCTTGGTATTGGGGTAGGTGGTCAGTATCGGCTTGTTGATCCGGCTGCGATCAACATGAATGCACGTATGGAGGACAGCTCCACCATTCAGGATGTGCAGGAGGCTGCAATGCCTTGGGAGGAAGCCATTCCTCACAAATCTGTTGACTTGGATACAATCAACCTACATGCACCAATTGTGGAGGAAATATCCACTATACTAGGTGTACGGAAGGTGGACATGCCTTGGGAGGATGGATTTCCTCATTCTGAAGACCAATTTGTTGTGGACAGAGACTCCACTATTCCAGATGCATTGACGGTGCATGGTGAGATGGCATGCCCAGCCATTCACTCAAAGGTTCTTGCTCGAAGGACAATAGAGCATGAAAAGTTTGCTCATTATGTTGTGAAGGATCTTTCCCAACAGAGGGGGATAGATGAGCAAATAGATAAGACGGAGATGGTTATTTCTCCTGTTGAGACGGAGACCACTGCTGAGACGGAGATGGTTATTTCTCCTACTATTGAGGAGTTGGTTCTAACTCCTGCACAGATGGTCACATTCCTCTTCTTGAAAAAGTTGGATAAGCACTACATGGTGGTGCAAGGACGTGATCGAGGTGACTTCGATTACAGGATAATTGAGTCTTTGTACAGACTCCTACAGGCTACACAAGCCTAGAATAGATTTTTTAATCCACATCTTCGAGGTTCTGATTTCAGCACTCTGGAGATGGGGCTAACACTCTCAGCCATTGGTGATTCATCACTGGTCAATGAATCACGAAACAAAGAACTAGTGGACCACTTGCCATATCTTTTGTTCATGGGACCAGATTTTTGTTTTGCGGTTCATCTTCATTCGACAACTGCATCACAGTTAAGGACTGCTGATTTTAAAGTACAACTTATGGCACAGTCTGTAAATGTAATGACTAAACATATGGGCTTTAGGAAATTTGTAAAATTTCGGGACAAACTTTTTCTTGTTTCCGGTTTAGTCATTAAGAGGGGGTGTTAAAATATAACACATTATATAGCATGTAAAACAGTTATGTAGTTGTTCGGTTGGTAACTGTATAACTACCTCTCTCTTCAATAAATAAACCTCTGCCTGTATCATTTAGACAGTGCAGTTTTGCCTTCTGTATTCTTTCTTCTCTTTGCATATTCTAACATCCCTGTGAGATGATATAATGTAGCCAAATGCCTCGGCAAGATCTTGACTCGTGGATTACACTCATTGGACATGCTCAAAATGGTCTTATTGAAAGGGCCTTGAGTTTTTTTAACAAATGCAATTATAAGTTACAGAGCCAAGCCTAACAACCTTTTCCATCATCCTCTCAACTTATGCCAAACTTGGAGCTTAGGAAAAGGTTATGGAGATCCTTTACAAAGAAATTGCAAGTGTATTTTTGCCACATGTTGTAGTTGCAAATGTTGTTGACAAAGTGCATGATGCAAATTTGATCTTATGGACGACAATATTTGCAGGATATGAAATCCATGGCTATAGGATGCATGCCATTGAGCTCTTTGCACTAATGATGCACTCTAGATTCAATTCTACCCAGTACACTTTGATTATGTTTTTACCGCATGCAGACATGTAGACCTAATGGATAAGGGTTGTAAATACTTCACCCACGAGTGAATCTTATAGCATTATGTCTACAACAAATCATTATATATGTATGGTTGCCCTTCTTGACTATGCTTCCTATCTTGAGGAAGCTCTAAACTTTATCATTAAAATTCCAATAAAACCCGATATTGGTGTGGGCGTGTTTTCTGGGAGCTTGAAGATCACATAAAAATATAGGGCTAGGAGAATTTGTGTCAGACATTTATGCGGTAGTGGGCAGGTGGGGTGCTGTTCAAAAGGTACAAATACTGATGAAAGATGGAGGAATTAAAAAAAATGCATGGATGTATATGGATGGAATTCCATAATATAGTACATGATTTTTGTGTGGCAAACAGACCATACACACACACACAAAGAAATCTGTGCAGAATTAGAGGAATTGTCTTGGGAGGAGTGATAACATTCAACTATACAGCTCTTGAGTGAAAATCTAGAATGGGAAGTAGAAGAATAGGAAATGCAACTCATTTCACAATGAAATTAGGTCTCTCCAAATTTTATCCCCAAGGGAGAAAGCATATTTAAACATTGACACGTATCCATCACTGGATAGTGAAACATTAACACCTCTTCCAGCGTAATTTGCAACTCATGCAATTGCAAGTTTGTATTACTAATACATGCTCACGCTTTCTCCATAAGGAAGAATCAATCAAAACAGATGCAAAAGCAATACAAAGGCAAGGAAACAGGTGTGGAAAGGTTTGGGCATGATCCAAACATCTTGGAGCCCGCATCATGTGTGGATCAGCAATACTTGTAGCCGAAGCCTTCCGATGTAAGAGAAGATAGCAAATCAAAGCATCCCAAAGGAAGACAAAATGATTCTTTTACCATCTTTTTTGTTACTTTGGTATATGGGTTCTCTCTCCAATTAATTTGCTCGTACGTTTGTAAAGTATACCACTTGGGGTAATGTATTTATCAATCCTGGAGTTGTAGGATATGTACAGCTGAGTAGAGTAACAAAGGAAGTTGTCTAAGCAAGTTTTAACAGAAAGGCAAGTTGGGAGAGTTTTGTGGTGGTGTTGCAAAAGTCACACAGTGTTCTTGGAGGCTTCATTGAAGAAAACGAATTTTAATTCTTGCATGTCGATAATGGAGAAAAGGAGACACAACCTCACTCTTATGTAGTTTCTCGCTTTGGTTTTCTCCAAGTTCAATTCTCATGTTAATTCCTCTATTCATGTGTTGTTTGAGTTCTTTAAGCATTGCGACTTTAAGGATAAACCTATTTTTTAAGCATACTTCTTAGAAGACAGAAAGTATAAATCAATAATAGCAAATTTCAGTCTGTTAAGAATCACATTGGCAAATTAGGAATGCAAAATCTATCTTAATCATGGATCAATGATCTTCTACTCTTCTTCAATCATCACGACACTCTTCATAATATTCCTAAGACAGTACATATAATATGATCTTCTAGTCCCCATCAATCATCATGATCCTCTTCATTGTATTCCTAAGACAGTACAGATAAAAAGAAACATTCTTTTATTCCTAGAGTTAAAAGCCATTGTTCCCATGTTTAGATAGTTTGTTAGGTTTGAAAAATTGAAAAACCAGCATAGAAATTTCGAAGCACACAGTATAAAATCACAGACAATAGCTATATTACATGCCAAGTTGTACTCATGACGAATTACATGATTTACCTAGAACTTTTATATTGCAAAGTAAAACCATCGAATTTCATCCCCAAAATCATCAGAAGCTGAACAATTCATTAGTGAGGTCTGAAGAGTTATTTTCAACTTCAAAGATACCAAAGATCACCACCAAGGGATGAGATGATTTTCCAAATTTTTACCAGAGATGGTGGGTTAAAAATGGTTTGACATATTTTAAGGGAGTGAAGGCTAAAACTTACATTATTTCAAGAAAATGTAATAGGGTCAATGAAACTTCTACCTACACTTCCAAGCATTGTCCAATCCTTACTAGACCTTTTACCAAATTTTGTTTGCGGTACTTCACCATGATCTCAAGATTTTTGTACAATCTTCATCATCCTTTAAGTACCATCAGATTATAAACAAATATGAGAATTAGCAGTTGCATGAAGGCATATCCACGGTCTGCTTGGTCATTTTGAACTGTCAGTTATAAACCTTCCTGGAAGTGTTCCTGATCATGTCAACATCTATCCTCCAATCCGCTTATGCTCTTCTTGGCAGAGTCTATCCTGGTACGTTTGTCATATTACTAAGCAAATCAACTTCTATACTCATGCCAGTATTTCATCAACGAATGATGGTGGGCCCTGAGCCAAGCCAAATTAGACATCAACCAGTCAACATGCTCATTCCAAAGAAGGTGATCCTCAATGGAGTCATAGATGACCCAAAATTCTTGGGCTTCACCTTGGATACATTCCCGAATTGCAATCTTCCAAAGGAAACTGGAATATTCGACCAGCAGAGCTTTTCTCTCTTGATTTTTTTGTGGTGCTTCAAATTCTCTACACATCAAAGATTCCTGAACCAAGGACTCGCTAACTTCATTATTTTGTAAAACCTCAGTCCTCAAACAATCAACTTAGGCAATAAAGCCAAAACTCTATCAGAAAATAGAGTATTCACAACCAAACCAGAATATACAATAAAAGAAAAATCAAATAAAACTTGGCATTTAATTCATATACCACAAGCATAGCATGTAAACTAGGTTCCCCTTAATAGAACAATAACAAGGGAGAATAATAACAGAGGTTCCCGAACTCATGTCCAAACATAACATTTATAGAAGACTCTCAAGAAGGTGTGTTTATTGGACGGTACCAGTAATAGTCTCAACCGTGACTAATCAAAAAATAAAATAAACCCGTACAAACACACATACTCAATTGAAACACATACATATTTATATCGAACTCAAGTACAACATAGCATAACACACAGTATGCCAAGTGCATAACAGAAACTTATGAATAATAAGCTAAAATTGATGCCTACAATGCTAAAGACGGTAATAGCCTTTTCTTCACAAGCATGATTAGAAGGGTGGATTCACACAAAAAACTTGCAAGGCACTCTTAGTTGCATCGTATTGAAATTAGTGGTTTGGTTCTTATCCGAAACATTAGCTCTACAATCCTCAAGGCCTACAATAAATGCAGAACATATGTCAAGATTCTAGATTAGTAATCCTCGGCTACTAAGGCTTATCTTATGTTTTTAATAGTTTCTGCAAAGTAGTTATGATGATAACAACCTCATGCAGATACCAAGGTATCTTTGTTGCAACAAGTATCACTTAAACATACAATGAATTGTATTAGACAGCTAAAACAAAAAAGTTGTAAATGAAATGTATTTCATCCAGGCAAAAAGAAAACACAACCAAGTGTATGACAGTGTACCTTCATAAAGAGGATCAACTTTGGAATAACCTCTCCAAGTGCTGTCTTCCATCTGCAAAGGCAACACATGAGCACATGATCAAATCAACCAATTAAGAATGTTGAACTTAACATAGAGGCAGTCGAATAGCTGTACCTTCAACGCATCATGACTATTAACAAGATCTGGAACATTTTTAGTGTAGCAGGAAAAAATGAGCTATCAGATAGCATCCATCTTGATTCCCATTATAAATTATACGATAAAAAACAGACATTGAACTGAATCTACGGGGGGAAATGAAGCTAATAAGTTTCTAAGACCAGATAAATGATATAAATAGACATGGAATTAAATTTCTTGGGTAAAACAAAGCAAATAATGTTCTCTGGATCTCCTAACAATAGAAATCATACCACATATTACATTTATTACACTATTATCTGTTTGTGATATGGATCTCCTGACAATAGAAAGCATACCACATATTCCATTTATTAGGCTATTATCTGTTTGTGATAAAGTAGTACATGCATCATATTCCAACTACGAAATAAAATAAATTAAAACATAAGAAAGCAAAAAGTAAATTTGGGCACCTTTTTCCAAATCTAAATGAAACTAATGCAGATTATAGTGTCCTTGGCTTAAGTAATTGATCCCTTAGGATCAAATGCATGTTTAAGTAGAGTCAAAAAAACAAGTAATCAATCATAGGTTAGTTAAATTAGCATGCACATATTGAAAGTATTTACATGCATGCTGTCATAACAACTTTAGGTTGGGCAGAAGGGAGGGAAAGTGGAGAAGTATATCTTAAGTATGTGTATCATTTAGGGGTTTTACATCCTATGTTATCCCAAGGTTTGGCTGCGAAAGATTGGATCAATCATTGAACAAGTTTCAGGGACAGCTAGACAAACCCCCCATAAAATCCAAGGGATGGGATCAGATACATGGAGAAGATCCCCACAAAGATTAAAGATACCCGAAAAAAGTATAGAAATTAAAGCGTAACGAATGAGTATTTAATTGTAAGATATATGTAATCGAAGAATAAGCCAAATAATCATGCAATTATCAAATTAATCATGCACAACAATTGATGAATGATCGGTTCTCACTAGTAGTGACGATGAAACATCAACTTTATGAATAGTGACTCGAAGATTTATTTTCTGATTTACAATTTCAAACAACAATATTATGAAATACAATGCAATGTTCAATCATCAATATAACCTCATAAACATACATTGTGTATTGAGTCTTGATTCTTTGGTCCTACTCCAACTCATTGCCTATTCAAAGTCAAATTACCAACACACTCTGGAGTTAGCTTTACTCTGATATTAGAACCACCTTTGTTGGCCCTCTTCCCCAGTGCAGAGAAATGTAAGAATCTATACCAAAAAAGTGAGATTGGTGGCAATTGCCCTCCTATGGAAAAGGAGGTGTCACGATGGTTTTCCAAGAGGTGAATCCTCTCCTACAGTTTGGAAAACTTAATATTTTCATAAGGGATCTGGTTATACATGTTATGCCAACTGAATGTGTTTCAAAAGGATGTAGACACTTTGCTTTGTGGGGCAAAAGCTCAAATGATATCCTTCCTGGCCTTCACAGGTTGAAATGTGTCATGTGACCGTTATGCTTGTCAATTATAACTCATTTGTCAAATTATGGCATAAATGAGACATTCATTTCCAAAAGAAAGATTCATGTCAGAAAAATGTTTAAGACAAATGGAAATTAGAATTCATGATTGTAACTCAAATAATTCTCCTTATTTGGATTTCAGACAGTTTGACGACCGAGATTCCTAATTCATGAAAGTATTACTCACAGACTCATCTTTATGCAGTGCTTGTTCTTGAGAAAACATAGAGAAATGATCCAATCTGTCAATGGCAGCTTTATCACTGTTCAATCAGCAGATGAAACAGTAAGGAGCTCGCATATTCAATCTCAAATACTAGTTACAAATAATATTTGAAAAAGAAGTGAATAAGTTCACCTCTAACAATGCCAAGGCAAGAAAGAGAACTATCAAAACTTAAACAGTATTACAACTCAATAATACAATAAATCAACCATACATGAGGAAAACCTCAGTTATCCTTAAGAATGCGGATGAGCTTCTAATTGAACGTAGTTCTGAAATGCGAAACCAGTCTTCCATGCTTGCATCTGAAAACATTGTAGAATCTGAATGACAAGCCGCATTTGGAGTTTCTGATTCAACTGCCTTGGCGCACAACAAATCCCCAAGGCATACCGCAAAACAACAAATGAAATAATCAGTAATTCATTTCACATAATTCAATCCCGCAAATCTTCAATTTTTACTTAGTTTCACAGTACAAGGGGGGGAGCTGAAGATATATGACCATCAAAAAGCATGACAAAGGGAATTAACCGACAGTAGGTGAACTTTAACAACGTAACAAATGGAAGGAAAGATGTTAACAATACAACTTCCTAGAGATCAAGAATGGTTGTTCTCGGCAATAAATTAAGGACAATTACAGCAAGCAACCACAACGACATACATACAACTCCGAATTTCAACTTGCTTGATGTGACTCCTATAGAGTCTTTAGACTTTATTAAGCACAAGAAGATATCTTAGGCACCAGATCCCCTAACAGATGGGACATTACTAACAAAGTTACCAATTTTGAATGCTTATATTGGGATTTAGCATAGATCACATAGAAAGGCTAGGATTCACTAAGAGATACGCCTTGAGCTCAAGCTCTATCCTAGGATGCAATTAAGAGATGAGTCATAAGAGGATCATAATAGGGATCCGTGTAAATTGGATAGAGATGCACACCAGATTTAGAATGTTGTGGTAACATTATTTTTCAAAGCTTCAAATACAATTAAAAGACCATTATATTGTGAGTTTACCGTATGAAGCTCACCAATAAAAACAAGTTGAAAAAATAATCAGAGCATATGTCTGGATCAAATATTCACAGTAACATTTAATGCTTTTACCAGGTTGATCAAGGATAAACTATCCTACAAAAAACACGGAAACAAAAAAAGGTTTTCTAACACACACACACACGCACAGATATGTATGTATGTATTGTGCATGCATATCTTTCTGGAGTTCTCAGCTTATTAAATGCCTGACCATAATTTCCCTCAGGAAAAGTTCCCTATGGGGAAGATTCATGTTGCATAATTTATAAATAAATGTACGTGATATGATAGAGGGAATGATTAAACACATATTGAGAGAGCTCTCTGTTCGTTGAGAAGGCCAATGTTATATGAAGAAAATGTACATTATATATGATACTGAAAGAATTCAAGCTTCCCATGTTTATGTGCAATGTTAATGTTCATTTATATGTGTATAAGTATTATAAGCCATGTATGTTAAACATCCATCAGCACCTACCGATGCTGGTAAAACAAGACCAATAGAGAATAGATTCCTTGCTATAAATACAACCCAGGGCAGAGGGGCAGGACGAGGAACAAGTGGGCAGGCTCAATACAACTGCATAGAGGCCCATAGAGAATAGATTCCTTGCTATATATAAAACCCAGGGCAGAGGGGTAGGACTAGGAACGAGTGGGCAGGCTCAACACAACTGCATAGAGGCCCATATAGATGTGGGCACTGCCTGTCAGCTAAACCACACCAGATAGCCTGGCTCAACCCACCTTGAGAAAGGCCCGGATATACCCTAACAGCTAAACTACACAAGACAGATGCGGTCACCCACTGGCACGCGATAGGCCGGAAGCCAAAAAAGCTCAGGGAGTTGCTGATTACATTGAGAGTTGGATGGTTGGCGTCTGTTCTCTGTGAATATATTTGTGCTCTATATAGCATAGAGACAGATCTTTTTGTTGATTGACCATCTGCACGTGGAGCATTAGAGGTTTGGTTGGCCAATTAAAATTCCCTTAGCTCTGTTTAGATCCTAGCCATAAAGGAATTATGGTTTGTAGCCCCTTTCAGTTTAGTACATTTCAAATTGTCTTACACATGCATCATATGCAAAATTACTTATACAGGTTAAGGAATCGAGACAGGATACAAGTTCATAGTTGTCATGAGGATGATTTAAAACATTAGACAATTTGGGGGAAAATCCCAAAAATCCATAAAGTGATATGAACAAGACTGGAGACGCTAAACTATTAACAATGCAAAGCATACAATCCCGTTCTAGGGTTACATAAAGGAGCAGGAAAAAAATGAAATGTTAGGCATATGTCAGAAATCTAAGAAGAGAACTGGTAGGAACAGAAAAATAACAGAAAAGATGCAAACAAGTGGATGAGAGACCAAATAAATTCTGTCCACCCTATAAAGGGGATTCCTACTTCTCCTCAATGGCTCAAATTAAACACGGAGCATACGAAGGGAATCCAGGCCTGGTCGATGTCAGAGGGATATGTCGCAATGAAAAAGGGAGTATCTGGTCTAGTTTTCCCAGGGCTTGGGAATCCTTTCCAATAATCTAGCAGAAGCTTTCAAAATTTTCCATGGGTTGAGGATGGCTAATCAATAGTTTAATTGTCATGACCAACTCACAGATGTTAACATCCATACTGAATCAAGGACCCTCTAATTCCCTAAACAATTGGCAGTTGCAATATCTTGTGAGCGGTATTCATAAACTTATCAACTCCTTCCCAGACCTCCAAGTAGTTCATAAACCAAGGGAATATAATAGGGTGGCAGACGATTTGACCAAACACGCTTTGTCACTTAACCCTCAATAGCAAGATTGATCAGTCCACTTGGCGTAGTGTTAAGTTCGGCTTTAGATCAAAACTTAATAACATAGTAAATGATCAGAAGGCCTAGGAATGCCAAGGGCAATAAGAGGGGTGTTTTATCTCCTGGGGAACCCTTTGCTCAACAACCACTTTGTTTGATTTTAACAAATATAAGTTTGGTTTTTAATTTCAAAATAATCAGAAGGCTTATTCCATTGAAATCGCTTATGAATCGGAGATTTAATATCATCCCACGTCTTAACACACACACATGAGTGTGAGTAACCAGGTTGTTGTTGACAAGACAAACCTCGTCATTGCACAAATGGAGATATGTAAATTCAAGCTCCTGATTCATTACTCGAAGTCTCCACTGGTGTCCCGGGTTTCTATTGTATAACCTGAGCCAGCCTGTACAACCTGAGTGGGCCAACTGGTGAAGGCATGTGTCCTCCATAAAGGAGGTCACAAGTTTGAATCCAGAGGGGGTTGGTTTGTACACCTCATTGAACAATATACAAGGTAAATGGAAAAACAATGTTGTGGTAACGAAGAGTTGTGGGGAGGGAGTGCAGAAGTGGTGCAGTTGTGGGATGTTTGTGAGCATTTTGAAGATGTTTGAGGCCTCTGTAGCTGACATCTTTCTGAGTTTGCTGGTCATGTGGTGGTTGGGGACTTGCAGTAGACCACAGTCCAAATCTTATCTGGTGTACTATTCTCCCCAGTTTGTGCATGGTGAGGTAAGGGACTGGTGCTTGCCAACTCTGTTAGCTTTCTCTGCATTTCCACCCCCACCAAAAAATATTGTTAATCTGCAAGCTAAAACCAACAGTTTTAATGCCCATCTAGCCATGGGGAAATGGATTGAAAATCATTTTAGTGGCATGGACAAGACGGGCAAGGAATTGTCGCTCAAGTGTAAAGCTTATAATCCTGCCTTTGTATCTTATAAAAGAAAGGGAGGGAACATTGCCATGGTAAATGTGGATTGATGTGACACTGAAGATCCCAAACATACTGGGGGACACAATTATTATGCATAAAACCATACATATTGTTATAACCCACTCTGGACTTACAATAGAACTTAATAAAGGAACACACAGGAACACAAAAGAAAGCAAAGGAGAAATGCATTGCCAAACCAGTTACGCTTACACCCTTATATAGTGTGGATTAAGTAGATGTACATCGGTGTGGGTGTGTGCGAGTTGGATAAGGCCCCACACATGCTAAAAGCTGAAAATTGAAAACTAATCACAGAAATACATACAAGAGTGAATCTATCATTTCTTCACTGCCAAGAGGAAGTTGTCCCCATGTTCTATATAAAATGAGTAGACTTTTCCACAAAAGTGGTCTTGAATAACCACTTTACCTGTGCTGGTAGAGAACCTTTGCATCCAGCCATGTAAGTAGTGGTTTGCTTCTTATGATTGGTACGACTCGTACGAGTACAAACATTATGCAAAGTATTCTCGGCCAATGTTATGCACAGTATCCTTGGCAAATAGTTATCAAAAATTTGAAATGGCAGCCCCTCTGGATGAGTGGTAGAAACCTCCTCCACATGAGAAGGCTCATTGATGCAGTCAAGGTAAGGGGTCAACTGAATGACTACCTTGTCCCGGAAGCTAAGCCCAAAGTTCACCCCAGTACAAACTTCTTAGCAAAACACATTCGATGATGAACTAGCATCATTCCTTCATGTTCTTCCCCACATTAAAACTCATGACAGTCTTATAAACAACTAGGATTATTTCTTTATTGATTCCCAAAGAAAAGTCCAGATAAAAAACATTCTAAACAATATAACATAGTTACCTAAGTCTCGGAGACGGGGGACGGGGGTACAGAGGGACAGGGTTTCCAGGACAGCAAAAAAAATCCCAAAATTTGGGGACGGCTATTAAAATAATACATAAAAATTAATATTTCAATATTTTAACTTTTTTCAGTGACTTTTAGAGATTTAAACTGTATTTTAGTATTTTAGGTACTTTCAAGATTATAATTGAATGTTCTTGGTAAAAATAACAGCTTTTTAAAAGTAAAAACATCAAAAAACTTTTGAAGGACGTCCCCTCCAAGTCTCCAAGTCTCCAAGTCCCCGAAACATTTGGGATGTCACCAAAATCTAGGGGACGCATCCCCGGTTAACACTGCAATATAACAAACATCCACACACAATACCTCGTGCTCTACAACAGCATACATGCCTTGAGTTACTTTTAGGATTTGTTTATTTCATTACATGATTACAATCAATACAAAGGCCCTTAGACTACCCTGATGCTGCTCCACATATCTTATTTGGTTTTGCATCCTCGAACTCATTCTGCAATTAATGCAAGCTCCCATTCGTTTGGAACTCCTCTAAGTTCAGCTCTACAAAGCTGATCTTCCTTGTTGATTTTCAGCTTAACCTCCAAGCCCCAGCTTCGAACCCCTTGCAAAACCCCAACTTGATCTTCTGAGCTCTCTCTTGAACTCCCCTTCTTTCAAATTGACTAGTACAAAATCAATTTATGTTAGAAGATGTGAATAGAGAAATAACGAAGAGAAACCAGAATGCACACATTGTATATTATTTGTCCGTCATTTTATTATGCAAGAGATAGTTACAAAATGGTTGAGGTGGTTACAATCGAACATTGGTTAATACATAGCTAATAGTGACTTTATAATAAAAGGTAAGCCTTATATTCTAATACCCACTCTTAAGGCTTACAGTACAAAAAGCAAAAATAACACACTGACAGAAAATTAAAACAAAAGAACCAAACAAAGCTACGCATTCTTCAGAAGCTTTCTCTTTGACCAAGTAGAGCTCCATCAAGGTACCTCATAATCCTCGTAAAGGTGTAGCTCCCAAGTTCCCAGATTCCACCTCCCCAAACTCCCAAATTACGAACCTCCCAAATTATTGGACAACCATCCATATTGAGTGACATCCACAGTGCTCCATCAAGTTGTCTCATGACCCTCATAAGGGTACAATTCCCATGATCCACAAACTCTCAAAAAAACTGAGCAGCCATCCATGATGAGCTTCATCTACACTAGACCCCTTCCAATCTTCAACGTGTGGGCTTCTTTAAAAATATGTATTCTTCATCAGGGAATTCCTCACCAATTTCAACATCTGGTGGATCTTCAACAATGGCTATATTAATTTCATTTCATCTGGATTTTTACTTTCAAGGTGTGAAAGTTGAGGCTAGAATATTTTTCTAATGGAATTTCCATTCTCAGACAAAATACCTCAAAAATGACCCTTTCCCAAAATAATAGAATGACTCGCAAATTAATGCAACAAGATTTTAAAACTTTATTGTTATTTTTTTTTTTAAAGCAAAGAAGGGAAACTATACCAGACAAGTTTGGGCCCTAGACGACTAGTTGTGCCTAAAAATTGCCTAACCGTGTGCCCTAACAACGAATGACCCTCAAAAAATTGCAAATCTGGAAATACGTGACTATATTTTCTTTTTTTGGCCCTAGATACCTTCAAAAATCACTTTTTTCCTCTTTCTCGTGATTTTGGGTTGTCTTTTCTTTAAAAAATGCCCTACATCACGTTTTTCTCTACTGCATTCTTCCTGTCATGTTTTTTCTTGAAAATGTCTTATTTTCATGCCCCTAATTACACAAACAATCCTACAAAATTCTTTAAATAATGGCAAATTCTTATTTTCGTGCCCTAGCACTTTGAAATGCCCTAAAATTCGTCTGAAAACACAGCAAAAATTGTGCCTTTGAATGGGGATTTTATGGCTTTTTTTCTTTTTTTGCACCTTTGTAATGGTGTCGACTATATTTTGTCCTTGAAGCCTCGCGCAACCAACTTCTAACTTTTGCTCATCCGATACCAATGTTAGAAATTGTGAACAGAGAAATAATGAAGACAAACCAGAATGCACACATTGTCGATTGTGTGTCCGTTATTTCATTATGCAAGAGATAGTTACAAAATCGTTGAGGTGGTTACAACCGAAAATTAGTCCATACATAACTAATATTGACTTATTAATAAAAGGTAATCCTCGTATTCTAATAATTTATAGATTGGTTTTGTTTTCGTGAAACCATTCTTAACTTAACATCTTCAAATCATCAAAGGGAGTCTTTTTGACTTCCAGTCAGTTCAAATCCTTCGGGATTTCATACACCAAGCAGGTATTACCTAGAGTACGTGAGCATTATCTTCTATGTCACAAGGTTCACATTTGTTTTTGAGTTTTGGCAAAGATAAAATTAGGATTAAATTCAGCAAAGATAAAATTCGGAAAAAAAATCAGGATTAAATTCAACTAATATAAATTTGCAAAAAAAAATAAGAAAAGAATCCACAAAATTAAAAAATCATCATTTAATTAATATTTTATTCTTTATAGATGTTAAAACTATTTTTTTAATATTTAAAAGTAAAAAGCTAAATAATTAAATTATACTAAATAAAAAATGGAATAAAAAAAATTATACATTTAAATAAACTAACCAAAACTTTAGAAGGAAACTTAAAACAAAAAAAATTAAAAAGATTTTAAAAAACCTAAACTGTAATTACTAAAAAATTCTCAATGAGTAAAAACTTGATCCAAAACTTCAACCACAATGGCTGGTACAAAACTTCAATAGCAATGGTTGGTGGCAGGCAGTCTCCTCCCAAGGCTGGTACAAAACTATTCAAAATCCCTTCGACACAAGTTAAACAGATTCAGAATCTCATTGCATGGACTTGATAGGAAGAGATTTTAGGGTTCTTTCCTCACTACATTGAGCACAACTTTTGGGTTTTTTGTGACTTTTAGGGTTTTCTTTCCTACCAAATATTCACAATTTTTTTGACTACTTGAAAGTTCGTTGAATTTCAAACTTTTTCTCTAAGATCCAGCGAACCCTGTGACATAAATTATCCTAGTTGAACAATCAAGCTTGCGGCTTGATAATACATTTATGCTCTTGTGACCCAAGATTCACCATGTAGGCAACCGTGATGTTGTATGAAGGGGTTCGTTGCCACAATATCTCATTTGAGGCTATATCCCCCTATTTTAATAGAGTGAAATTCCATATCGCATCATGTTCAATTCGAGACCTTGATTTAGCAAGGTTAACGCTCTGTGGACATTTTTGCAATTGTCAAAACTTGTGAAGTCTTGGATGTCTGATTTGCATCTACTTCACCAACTTGGCACATGATTGTATTGTATAGAAGGTAGTATGAGCTCAACATTGGGTCCAAGAACCTTTACACATTGGGGTCAAGGCCCAACATATATACTTCGCACCTTTTACCAAAAGGCTTCTTTGGCTATGTCACCTCATCTAACAGTGACAAACAACTTTGGGGATGTCAATCATTTGTCAAGGTTGTGGCCTCAATTTCCAACACATGTCATCCATCTATTGTGGTGGAAATCTATAACAGTGCCTTCTTCCCATTCAATTTGAGGCCACGGTTGTTATTAGGAATCTATTACCAATCCTTTATTAAAGGTTGTTGGCCTTTAAAATAATCCTCAAAAACCTTGACGACCTTTGCTTTATGTCTAATCCATTGGATGGACACAAATCAACAATCGACGAATCTTTTCAACATTATAAGAGTTTTTAGTTCCAAAATCTCCCATCTTTGTTCATTTCGCCAGCTTGGCGAATGATCGAACAATGTGGATGATGTTGTTTCACAAAGGTGGATTAAGCCTGAGGGCTTCAAAGCATTAAAGGAAAGGAAATGCCTGGGGGGGCATTGTTGTCCATGTCATCATTCCCTCATTCTTGGGGCTCAGAGAAGACGAGTTGGTGACAATGGAGACTCCATTGATGATGAAGCATTGAATGTTGGCGATGAAGAGATGGAAGAAGAGCCAGAAGACAATGTATCTATGAGCTATTTCGAGAATCGGAGGGAGATCATGAATGGATGTCCCAAACTATTTAGAAAGTTTGTGTCCTAAGGATCTAATTGATTGGATCACAGAATTTGGAGAAATATTTTGACTATAAGTCAATAGAGGACTCAAAGAAAGTTTGTTTTTCTTGTATAAAACCTAAAAGGACATGCACCTTCATGGTTGGATCATGTTTAGAATGATAAAGAGAGAAAGGAAAAGAGAATATCAAAGCATGGAAAAAGGATGGTTTCCAAGCTTAAGGCAAAGTTCTTGCCTGTGTAATGTCAAATGAACATGTTCAAGAAGTTGTTGAACCTAAGACGAAAGGAGATGTGCGTGAAGGACTACACAAAAGAGTTATGTTGCCTGACAATTTTTGTTGGTCGCGCAAAAGGTGGCACAGGAAAATTCTAAAGGTATGTTAATGGATTGCATATTTCCATTCAAAATGAATTTGGCATGGTTAGGCTAAGGTTTGTTGAAGAAGCCTATCAATATGCATTGAAGGCAGACAAAAAAGTTGTCCCGTAGACAACAAGGCAATGCGCGAAGGAAAGGAAAGTTCCCGCATGGTGGAGGAGCATTGCACAGTGACAAGCCAGATCACGCGCAAGAGAGTGAGGCAAGTACCTCGTGTGATAAAAGTCATGTGAAATAGGTGGAGATAGGTGTTCTTTTAGAGGAAGACGACGTGGAAGGGGTAGAGGATTCACTAGTACGTGTTAGCGATGTGGATAACATGGGCAATGTGTCTTCGAAAGTTCGAAAGCATAGCAACATGGTGATGCAAGTAGGAATGATGTTCATGCTAGCAATCATGTTTCTTGTTGACAGCAAAGTGTTGGGTTGATGAAATTTGAGTGCAAAGAAGGTCTCATATTGAAGAGAGTGTTGTTGAAGCCAAGTAAACTAAAGAATGCAACCACGCAAAGGAAGAATCTCTTCAAAAGTATTTGCAAGTTTGGAGGTAAGTGTTGTAGAGTTATTATTGATAGTGGTAGCACTCATAATCTTGTTTCTAATGAGATGGTTAAAAAGTTTGGCATGAAAAGGATTATGCATATGAGTTTGTATAAAGTGTCATGGTTATTATATGGACAGACATCAATTAATTGTGAATGACCAATGTTAAGTATTCTTTAAGATTGGTGTCTATGAAATGAAGACATGTATGATATAATGCCCATGGGTGTATGCCATGTGTTGTTTGAAAAGAAAGTGCAACACGATGGCCACGTAGAGAGAATATACTTAGAAGCATTTGCAAGTATGGAGTTAAGTGTTGTAAAGTCATTATTAAAAGTTGTAGCACCAATAATCTTGTTTTTATTAAGATAGTTGAGAAGCTTGGTCTGAAAAGGATTATGCATCACAATCCATATAAAGTGTCATGGTTATTGAATGGACATCAATTAATTGTGAATGAACAATGTTAAGTATGCTTTAATATTGGCAAATATCAAGATGAAGTCTTGTGCAATATTATTGTCGTGGGCATATGCCATGTGTTACTAGGTAGACCTTGGCAATTTGATAGGAAAGCGCAACATGATGGCCACGCAGAGGAAGAATCTATTCATAACCATTTACAAGTCTAGAGGTGAGTGTTGTAAAGTCATTATTGATAGTGATAGCACTAATAATTTTGTTTCTTGTCCATGGATGTATGCCATGTGTTATTGGGTAGACCTTGGCAGTTTGATAGGAAAGTGAGACATGATGGCCACACAAATAGTTACACCTTAGTCAAGGACAGTAAGCAGTACACTTTGAATCCCTTAACGGATGTGAGTGTCGAATTGGGGAGGAGTCCAAAGGAGTTGTTGATTCCAGGAAAACAGTTCCTAAATGAGATGAATAAGAAAAGTGAATGTTTTGTATTCATTCCAAAAATTATGCACAGGGAGAAAGAAGGCGCAACGACGTAGGAAGGGACACTTCCGCGTGAAGTAGAAGAGATGCTAGGTGAGTATTCAGATATCATGTCAAAAGATATTCCAAACAAACTACCACCTATGCAAAGTATAAGTCATTAGGTGGATTTGATTATGGTGTCTAGCTTACTGAACAAGTCTACATATAGGTTGATGCCTATGGAGAACGAGGAGGTGAAGATGCAAGTTCAAGAATTTCTTGAGATGGGGTTGATCAGCTCTCAATTTGTGCACAATAATTGCAGTATTAGCGCTAAAGAAAGGAGGTGACCGGAGGATGTGCACTAAATCGAGACCCATCAACAAGATTACCATCAAATTAGTTATAGATACTTTGCTTTACATCCTAAATTCATGAACTCGGACTAGAAGATAGATATTAAAGGATTGTATTGAAACAAGGCAGTTTTGGAGCTGTATCATTGTTGCTTCAAAGGAAAAAAACAGCATGAATTCCTTTGAATCATGTACAAGTATGGAATATAAGTGGAGGTTTGCATGTATTCTATGTACAAGCATTGGGAAAAGTACATTATTAATCAACTTGATCTATACTTGAGAAAAGTATCTTAGATTGATTTGCTTAAGCGGTGAAAAAATATGCTCCTGTTCTGGAAAGACTTTTTTAGTTGAAGGATCATGATATTTGCTTGGTTACATTATGAAGCTTGATAATCTTCTCAAACTGCATATAGATCTGTATCTGCCTAGATTGCCTCATCCGTGAGATGAGATCCTAATATGAATAATAATTGGTTGTTTGGTTGATGACCACCTGGGCTAGCATGCATAGTTGGGAATTGACTTCGGAATTGTGTTCATTATGGCATGTTCTGTGAAGTACAGAGATTCTAAAAATATTAGTAATTTCTTTATTTGATATGAAATTTGAAATAAATAAGGCACTGTGTCTGATTGACTCTGAACCCTTGGGAGTTCTGTTTAGGAGGTAGTACATTAATGGCTGAAATTGACGTTATTTGGGACACCACAGTGAATATATTAAAATGGATTATGTTCCCTGTTAGTATGAGCTTGTTAACTAAGCTGACTACAAAACTCAGAAAATAGCAGGCCCCCATACCCCAATGGGTTCTTGTGCTCTAAAGATTGACTTCTTTTTGCATTTGATTTATCTTTACTTGACTGAGCTATTACTACAGCAAGGTAACATTGATTGTCTGGATACTTGTCTAATCTGGGGTCACTAAGCAGAACTTTAACAAAATAGAAAATAGAAAATTCCAAAACACTTAAGTGCGTGATATCAGACTGATTGGTTGTTACTATTGACCTGAATGCTTGAAAACCAAAACCCCCTTCACTTGACTCTGGAATTACTCCATATTCTTGATCTCAAAACTCAGAACAGTAAGGTGTGGTATTTAGGCTGAACATACTAGCAATTGTGTATTGTTGGCTTAAAGTAACAATGACACTTGCAACCCTAACCGGGTTGATTTTGGTTTGTCTAAAAAGGGTTGAAAGCTGGAATAGGTAATATATTACCACTGTTAAGCGATAACACCATTCTTGTCATTGGATCAACTATGACTTGGGAATAATGATTTGTGGAAGGTAGCTTTTAAGTTGTATACAGACTTGCTTCTCATATAAGTTATGATTTGACGCCTGGGAATGCAAATAGAAGAAGGAACTCATTCTGTATTAGTCTAAGAGCTTCGTGAAATTTGTTGAATGCGTATGCAATTGACTATATGATTATTATTTTAGTCCAGGCCTGTAGGATTTTATAGTGACTGTCTACAAAGATTTGCAATACCTAAGAATGATATACATTGGTCACAAAATCTAATGCTTAAGGGTGATTGTAAAGGACTCTAACACAAACCTAAACTAATCAGAACTCTGTATGTCAAAATAATATCTTCTAGAAGCAGGGATAATTGCTTCTCTAATATGCAAGTCTTTTACTGTACAAACCATGGTTAGTTTCCACTTACCATTATAATATTGTTTTATGTGTGTAGCCTCGGGAGGATTACGGTATTTGATTAGATTTTGTTACAACCATGGAATGACTAGACTAGGCGATACTGTGACACTTGAATGTCTATACTGAAACCTGAACTGACTCGGGAAGGGCACAGACTCTTATAGCCCGCTTTAACTGTTAAACACTGATTGAAACATTATGATCTTTCTATAAAAGCGCCCATAATTGTATAGCTTAGACTTGAGTGCTTTGTCATGGATGTATTGTCTGAGAAGGTTTGGAACCTAAAGCTGTGCCATAAGTCCCGGAACGATATTTGTAGGTTGAATGACAAGCTAATAAGATTCTCTTTCTTGATTATGCACACTCAAACCAAGGATCTATAGGATAAATTCCTTACTGGGACACTGGAAACATATAGAGTTACAGAACCTGGTTGAAACTGTAACTTCTAATACGTTCATGTCATCTTCCAATAGCTTATGGCTAGCTCTGAGAACAGGTGAGCTGCTGATTGCTTAAAGATACTATGGGCATGATGGTTACTGTTGGAATGTGAAAACCAAAACCCTGAGCCATTAGAATTTTGACCTGAGTGAGCATGGCTTATAGCTTGTTGAGTTGAGGTTAGGTTTGGCCATAGGGTGTTGTACTGCAGATTGGATTACCTGTTAAGGCCCTCTATAATGGAGTATGATCATATGGGTCAGAAACCACCTGATCACTATAAAACTCTAGAATAATAAAGAACATTGTTTTAGGACTCTGGTGGTCAAGAAACTGAACTTAAATGTTCAAAGAACATGGAGAAACCTCGTGAGTGACAAAAGGCCCGAGAGGTGAAAGGAAGAGTGGGCCAAGAGCGCCAAGAGTGAGGACTCGACCTTATATTAAGCTGGCAAAGAAGAGATGAAGCTGAAGTAAAAGATCAGTCTGGCAAGTGATCAGACCTCATGTGACTCATGAAGTCTATCAGCATAGAATCTAGCAATCTAGGATCGACAAATAGAGTAGACATCAGTTGACTTAAGCTGCCAAGCAGTAAATGGAATTGCGCAGCAAAAGTGTGGTGGCAATAGCCCACAGCTTCACTGTGAACCAGTAACAAATGATTGTGCAAACCAATGTGTACTTTTTTAAGTTGGAATTCATCAACCGTACTTAGTTGAGTGGAATGTGAGGTTGGTTAACGATCTTCTCTCCAGTAAAGGAAAAAAATAAAAAATCTAACCATTTCTCCAGTGTCCAGTAGACAGTTTGTTACATCCAGCAGTTCTTTCTAAAGGCAAGGACAACATGGAAAGGTCACCTTTCCTCTCAGGATTAGTTATGGCAGATGAGAATTGGAAGTCAAAGAGGAATATTAAGCCATGTGTAAAGGTTTTGAATGACACAATACAAATGGAAAAAACCTTCAGGCCAGATGCAAAACTACTGTGAACTAATATTTAGCAGACATGGAAAATCAAACAGACTTAGATAGGCACAAAGACATGGACCCTGGAGAAAGAATCCAGAAAATTCATGCAAAGAGAGAATATAAATTCTTTTTTCTGAATGGAGTTTGGATATCTATTTCCTGGTGTTAGGAAGTATCTCCAAGAAGTCAAAGCAATATTGAATTCTCTTGTGAAGAGATGGCAGCAGCTTCAATCGTCGCTAGCTCCAATTTATCAATGTCCGATATATGCTCTAGACTTATTCAAGATGATGGCCGACATGGAGTGCCCAGTTGCTCTCAGTGTTTATGTGCTCTTCCCTGAGAGACAATCTAGATGAAGAGCTGAGAATAAAAAAACAGAGCTAGCTGACATTCAAGGCCATCCAGACAGTTGCACACACAAGCACATTTATAGCTAATCTCTACTTCCTTCTTGCGTTTTTGCTCTTGCTTATTTTCTATCATAGTCAATCAGGTATTTTTTATAATGATTTTTGGAGTTCTTTTTGGCCAGTACATACATTTTCTGCTTATGGAACTTCTGGGGGGTTGAGAATAGTTTTCTGTACAAAATGGTTTAAGCTATCACCGTTAGTTCCTTTTCTATAACTTTGTATTTGCTGCCCAATCTACTTCGTAGCATATTAATATTTTTAAAGCAAGATTTCATTGCTACATATAGAAAAGGATTTAATAATATGTTTCTGTCTGGACTACTAGGTTGCCAATGAAAAAAAAGCAGTTCAAAGACAGAAACAATCCTTTATTTTTTATACGGTTTGTTCTCCTTTCATACAATTCATAGCTAATTTTGATCGTAACAGTTTCTAACAAGATGGAAGCATGGGGTTGTCATTTTCGATAGCCAATAATAAGAGAAAATAAGTACCTTAGCCAACATGACATGGAGATAACTATTTTCGATAACTCCATTATTATCCATGGTAGTGTCATCCTTCAACACATTGCCTTTATATATTAACCGTAGCCATCCACGTGGGAAAGTATCACCTTGTATTAGCTCAAGTTGTTTCTTTACATCCATAACCTGAAAAATGCCAAGGATTGTTATTTTTTCAAATTCTTAAGCATCCTAAAAGCAAAAGACTTTCAGAACATTAAGATGTCAGCAATGTTAAATTTTAGTCTATGGAATGTAACAAAATTTAAAACATTTATGCCTGAATAAAAGAGAAAAGATGTGTTAGGCCCAAGAATAATGTTCTTCATTGCTGTTCAATGCAAGATGTCAATATTTTTATACAGTTTCCTGATAGTTGCTTGTATCAGAAATGTTGATCTAGTTTTGGAATAACAAGAAAACAATGCACTTGTCTAATATTCGTGTACACAAGCATCGCCTCATAAATGTTCATCTGTAATTTTCGCATACAGACATTGCTTATTTAATTTGGATAGGTTAGTACAACAGCCCAGATGAATATATGTGGGTGAATCCAATTTTTGGCACCATTTTTTTAAGGTCCAGTTCCCTGCATGTGTCATTCAAGGCATATATAAATTAGGTTAGGGATTTTGAAGACATGATACACTGAGCAAAGAAAATGACTTCTCCCCTGAAACTTTGTAAATGTTTTACAATAGAATATGTGGATATAAATAAAAATAAACAGACGTAACCAAAGTTTCAACAGGCATATCCTTCGTAAACAAAGTCAATGCGATAACAACAAAAGGAAAAGAAGTAAATGAACTCCATGACAAGAAACATTTCTCAGGCATGCCAACACAACAACTCAAAGCTGACCAGAAGGTACAAAGAAGGAATAAAAACAGATAAAGAATTTCAAAAATATTGGTAGACCCACAAACAGAAGTAAGTGGCTAAGGAAGAAAGAGAATCAATATTAACAAACATTTCATTAACAATCACAACAGAACCAACAATGTATGGGAGAAGATAAATAAATACTAACAAGAAAATAACAACATAACCCATCCCAAGTCATGGGAAAAAGCTATATATGATGCAGCAAGCAACAAACCACTAAAATCAAACTTATTATTCAAGTATAAGAAGTTAAGAACTAACCTAAAAAGATGCAGCAGAGAAAGGCCTTAATAACAGCTTTTATATACCCAGAAAGATGTAATTATGCACACATATATAGTACTAGTTTAAAGTCAGTGCATCAGTCACATGGTTGATGTCATTGTCTATGAGCTCCAATGAAGTTCAGGGATCACTAAAACAAATGACTCACTAAAATAAAGCTTCTTGCTCTTTAAAAAAATAAAAACAAAAGAGCAAAAATAGAGCAAAGAAACAGACTATGATGAAAATGTGCCCTTGCCCAACAAGAAGTTCACGTTCAAGTGCAAATTATTAGATCCTGAATTCTATCTTTCGAACAAAGTCTACCCTGAAACTCCTGATAGAATGTACAAACATAACAGAAACAGTAAACCTCAAACATTTATTATATTTCTATCCACAGACTGGAACAAAGCATGACCCCTCGAGCTGACATGGAGGTTGTATTAATGGATAAAATCAACCTTGCAGCTAAAAATTTCATTAACACATGTGACACCATTGAAGATTTAAATTTAAATCCCTCATTAAAAGGATTATGTTAAGTGGTGACGTTAGAGAAACATATGCGTGTTTTTATGGAAATTGGGGATATGTTTGGAGTTGTGCTTCAAACTGTAATTGGTATGCCCCGGCATAGATTTGATGGGATGTTTTTTGCCTACGAATGAAATGAAAGTTGAGATCAAAATCACGGGATTAAGCCTGTTATTCATAAAGTGCCGCTTATCTTCTCCTGCATATCAAGGGTCAATGGGGGACATTTGAGGAACAATGTGCCTTTAAAACTGAATGTTTAAATTGCCCCTGAGAAGGGCATGCAGAATGAAGACAATGACTAATTGGCTTCTGGTTTCTCTGCTAGTCATTTTGTAGTTATTACATGTTGATTGTGCTGTCGGTTGTCCCTAGATGCAAGAAATGCAACTTGATGCTCGCGTTTCAATTTCCTGCACCATGAAATGGATTCCATTACTACACCGATATTGCAAATAGGTCGTTTCTCATCACCAGTGTTTTTTGTAAAAAATTACATGATTTTCAGTCTGTGAGGTTTTTCTGAGTATTTGTTGGTTGCAAGTTGACTCGGCATTAAGCTAGCTGAAATATTATTCCTATTTCGATTTCTTACACTATAAAATGGGTTTCACATAGGAAGCAGGCCATTTCTCGTTGCCGGTGCATTTTTTAACATTTGCATGTTTTTCAGTCTTCCAAGTTTTTCTGAATATTTGCTAGTTGTAAGTTAAATCACCCTGTGGACATTAATATAGTTCTTGCATCTAACAATCCCCAACTCTGAAGGAAACTATCATGTTGGCAATGTATCATTCCCAACAACATAGCTATCGATTATTTGACAAATATAACTAGCAGCCTTGTTCCTGTAGAAAACATTTGTGGCCCAAATCAGCTATTTTTAGGTAAAATTTTACTTTAGCAAGAAATTCAATGGACTGTTTACACATAGAAATTTAGAATTTAGTATAGTTCCCTGCCATCATGTAGAAGCTGTTAAACAGTTTTAACTCTAAGAATTATGATCCAATCTTCAGATCTTTGGGTATATGTTTTTGATTTCTTAGCTGCCAATTGTCAAGTTATTTTTTTATAAGCTAAGATATCTGTGGGGTTGGACTGAAATTTTGAATTTGAAGCAATCTAATAACTACACCTGGTAGAAAAGAAAAAAATTGTATTGCTCGGATACAAACCTAGAATACCTTTCCTCTACTACCCAGAACAAGCTAGCATATCACTGTAATACTACCATTCTGTTCTGAAGCCCACTGGACCTTAAGCTTGCCTTCATGACCAAGTAGTCGCAATCCCACCAACCAAGCAAAGCCACTCAACAAAACCCATTTAGAAGAGAGAGAAAAGAAAATACTAATAAGTCTTCTTAAACTATTGGATTTGTAATGGATTTTTCTGGGGTTTATTGAGTTTTAATTCCCTTTCCTAGTAATCCTTTAATGTTTTGTATTTAAATTCAGAAGTTCAAAATGCAGATGACTGAAGATTTAAAATGCAAACTTTGGCTTGTAATTCACGAAGATCTCGAATGCACTTTTCGCATGTGGGTAATGAAGATTGCGAATGCAATTTTTGGATTGTGAGTAGTGCAAGTTTTCCACGCAACTTATGAATTATGTGTAGTGAAGATTTTCGATGCAGCTTTTGGCTTGTGGGTGATGAACATTTTTAATGCATTCTGCGTTTAAAACAATGGGTACTCATTTTCCTAAAGAGAAAAACTGAGCGTGAAAAAGAAAAACTCACCGTGTCATCGCGGTGGACATGGATTTCAAAGAGGTTTCCCTTGAAAACCTTTACTGAGATCTTCATATTCAACGGTGGGCTGAAAATGCGACTTCAAAATACCAAAAGCTCGGGTCCCCGAGTTCATTATAAAGTGTTCTCTGCCTGTTCCATATTAAAAAGTTTATATTGTTGGAAAAGGGTTTATGTAACCTGGTTATGCCGTACGCGTTCTATAGTCCGTAATCTTTCCGGTTTTTTGTCCACCTTCACCTGCCTTTTTGTAAACGCCGTTTTGTACGCTTACCTGCTTCTTAGGTCGCTGTTTTGTACACTTTGGTTTGTGTCCAGTCTGCCTGTGCGGAAGGTATTTGTGTCTGAAACCATGCATAACATACTTCTTATAGTATATACGTCAAAACGTCCACCAAACCAATGCCAAACACACGTCTTCTGTTGCACAGGTAATGAGTTATTGCAGGTTGCTTATGTGAGAAGATGAGGAACACAACATAACAAATGGGTCTATTATCTAGGTTTTTCCAATTAATTTAGGAGACCATCTCTCATTGAAATCAGCCTACCGAAGGATTTCTGCGGCCCACATCAACGGCAAAAACATTTGACAGTTCTAGTAAAACAAATTAATTCAAAATGTTGTTTTCTTATTAAGAAATGGATGTGAATGGGTTGCTAGAAGAATTGCTTCGCCTTGTCATTCATTTTGGGATGTATTTTTTTTTGGATGGAAAAGATCTTATGTCATTAAATGCAACATGATACAAGATTCTCTCAACAAAAAAAAGCGGGTAGTATGAGAGCATGCTCCAAAGCCACAAACACGCTAGGCCATGCCTAGGAAAGCAACAAAAATTACTAAGTGTTAAAAACAAAACCATTCAACGACAAAGGAACACAAGGACCAAGAGAACCAAAGGACCCCTGAGAAGCAGGAGCAACAAAGCGCCCCTTCTTCTCCTTATATTTCGTGACAACAGTCCACAGCGCCTGCGAGGGAGCTAATGCAAGTGGAGGGACTGGGCGAAGGCTATCCGGACTCGGGTCAAAACTAGAAGACTCAGAGACATGCGACTGCTTGGTACCACTGCCAGCCAGGGGAACCTCAACACTCATATTTTCAAATTTTTTAGGAGGAGAGCATGTGTTGACTTCCAGCATTGAAAATGAATGTTAGCCTTTAGGTCGCGGAGCAGTCATTTTTTTCTTTTTGTTGAGCACGCAAGCCTCTTGTAGGTGACCTGTTTGGTGACATAACCTACACCCAAACGTTGTGTTCTCATAATCAAAACATTGAATCCATCTGAAACCATCATGAAGTAACTCCAATTTATCAGGAAGCCCCTAGCTGAGGTTCGCCTCAATGCAAATACAAGCGTATGTGAATAACCCATGTTTGGACCGTTCATCGTCTGTCTTAAGGAAACAACCAATAGAGTTACCAATAGCTTCACAAACAACAGGATGCCAAAAGGGGAGATGAAGATTAGGGAGATGGACCCAAACCGCATTTTGGAGACTACCATAGTTGAAGGATCGAAATCCTCAAACCACGGAGTGAGAAAGAGACCAACTCTACCCCAAAACCACGGGCCATCATTTAGCGCTCGTTGATAATTAGAAGGAGAAGAGAACTGGACAATAAAAAAACCTTTTGCACAAGGTTGGATTTCATAGGTACTCGACCAAGTGGAGTGAATCTAATTATGAAGAGCTTATATCTGAGGCCAAAATCCATTAAATTTGCAAATAAGAGCAGTAGCTTTGAGGATAGAAAGAGAGTTAGCTACCTTTGACATGGAGAGCGTAACTACTGGAATGTCCTCGGATTTATCCACAATGTAAGGCATCCCTGAAGCATTATGAATCCCTGGGGAACTTCACCCGACAGCATAAGGCATTCCAGAAGCACCCACAATCCGTGAAGAGCATTCTCCTAGATTTCCAGCAATAGTGGCCATGAAAGACTTCCCGTTAGCAAAAATTGGCTTACCCGCCATGAAAAGAGGTGCAGGTGTGGGGGGAGAGGCGGATGGCAACAATCGTAAAGCCTGACACGAACACCCTGCAAAACCCTAGTCATCGCGGTTTCAGCTCTTCCGTCGCTTCCAGGATGTCATTTTTAATTGACTATTTTAACTAGCAACAACATCAATAGGTGCTTGTGGAAGACCCATATGCTTATGATTATTGGCATAAAATGGCTAAAAAATTATAGATAAGGAATTTTACTAACTATATTTTGTAGCCAATATATTAATGAAAACATCTCAAAGCCTATAAAATTAAGAAGAAGAAGAAGAAGATATTTTAACATCCACAAGGCTACCAAAGATAGTCTATGGGACAACAAATTTTGCTAAATATCTTTCTAACATTTAGATCTCTTGTTGGTGAGTTTGATAATTAGCTCCCCTATTTTTTCAACCATATTCTCGCTGAAGATATCTTGAAAGGATGCAGTAGCCACCATGTTAGCAAACTGGGCATGAATGTCATTAGAAGCATTACACTCCAACATGAAATGTTTCTCTGACTCCACTGCCCCAGACGCGTAAAAGATAGAGTCTCTCTTTCATGCCTCTTTAAGTCTTTTCCATCTTCTTGTTTCACACCTAAGACAATGTGAATTAGTTCTCAATTGAGCTATGAATATCTTTCTTTGCTTTTCACGAGATGTTAACATAATCATTTCAAATTTATTTTATGAAGTAAAGCAGTGTAAATATACTTTTATATTTGTACTTGTAACTACAACGTGTGGCAAAAATATACATTGAATATGATGTCGACAATGTTGGCACTTCCCAAGTATTTATTATTAAATCCCATAAAGTATATATTTGAGACGTAACATATGTTTTTTGAATATAGACCATCTATAAAAAATATTCTAATGGTTCTAAATATTATCATGCAAGCCCAAATTTCGTAACTATTGGTTCAGATTATATCAATTTATCTATTATCTCAATCAATAAGTATACATGTTTTTTGTGCATGTAATAGTAATTTTAGACTAATTATCTTGCGCCTATCGGCCTTCCCCGACCACCTATAGATGATGTTGTTAACTTAAATTGTTGGGGAAATTTTTTATTTGTCGTTTAACATATTGAAATTGAATGACAAGGCACCAAACATCTGGGTGCTACTTAATTTAATCCATGTTTAACGTACTTAAACATGATTTTATTGTGTACATTTAAATTACTAAAATATATGAAAAATTGTAATGTCAATTATGCTTCCTTGAAATGTACTTTGAAAGGAAGGGAGTTGTCATAATCAACAATGAGTCATTCATGGCCATCTTTGTCAGTGTAAGTAGTGAGTGATCCACATGCAAGCCTGCAAGTACCATAAGTTGTGGGAAAGAAAGCAAGCTCATAATAATCATCATCTTTGATGACTTTAAAGTAATTCAAATCAATGGAAGAAAGATTGCAGAATTGAACGTTTTGTACAAGAATAGCCATGTAATTTGCACTCTCACATTGGTGGAGGGGAGAGCGTATGAAAAAATGTAATTGATTTTCATTTCCCTAGTTTTTTTACCCTATGTTGGGGGTTTCGGTTAAATATCAATATTCTAGAAACAAATATAATAAATCTAAGTGTGGTACGTGGTGTACTAATCTATTTGGGCCTTTAGTTTAATGTTCCTATCTAGTGAGTGTGGGTATTGGCAAGAACTAATTAAATCTATTGTTTGTGCCCATAACAAATTGAAGGTTTCTCCTAATATCCAACCCAAAGACTTGAGTATTTTCCAAGGATGTGTTGTAAGAGTAACTCATTACCTTCTGGGTGATTCAAGTTTGAATTCCATTTTACTCATAATGTAAATATTTCTAATATGGTATAGAATGAACTGCTAATTTGACGGTCAAGTTTTGTAATTAGAAGATTCGTTAATTGCAACAAAACCCTGTGCAAAGTTACCTCGTGTAATATGAGTGGCTACTCGAGAAGGTAAAAAATATCTCTTGGTTTTAACTACAAGATCTAGAGAAAGGAAGGTGGACCAAGCAAGAATTTGCTTGGGAGAAACTAATCCAATTTGAAGTTGTCGATGTTTATCTTGGTCACTCATTAAAAAAATTGATTGATTTTGATCAAACTTCCTTCATATCTATCTGAAAGTCTTTCTCAAAAATTAAAGCATATTGTATGGAATTTTTTGTTAAGGATATTAAGACCAAAACATTAGTTCCATTGCAAAATGTATAGTTGAGGGCGCTACTTGGCATCATCAAAACATCATATTTTAAGGAACAAACCATATCAACCAAATCCTCCATGATGTTGGGTTGAACCAATAGGTGTATTCTTCTTTGAGGCTCGAGCTTCTTGCAGGAAAGGGTGTTATGGAGAAAGGATCATGACAGAAGAAAGCACACCTCTCATCCCATAGCTTATTACAAATAGATTAACATAGTTAAAAATGTTTGAATTGGGGATAATGTTAGTTCTATTTGTTAGAGGCTCTCTGGAGTCAAGTGCATCCCTGCTAGTTATAAACTCCATGGCTTCAAGTGTATCAGTTCTGAATTAAAACAGTATTCATCCCGCCCTACACATAATTCCCAACCCTTACAACACAATGTCTGGAAGTTCTCTGAATAAAGTATCCAGTAAATTTAAGTACTTTAAATATCTCTGAGCAACGTAAATCTCTAGATAAACTATCAGCTTGTAAATACCTTGAGAAACATCGAAGGACCAATGCGAATGGAAGACTATTCTCTACCGATTTTTTTTGTCAAATCCCATATTAAATCATGCATTCTTATTTTGAAGCTCCCTTTTTGTCTTCTCCAAACCTCAATTACCACACGATAAGAAAATCGTTGACTATAACATTGAAAAACAATAGCGGCGAGCTTTAAAAAAACTACCCTTTAGCTTTACATAAGTATACGTGGAGAGTCCTACCTGTGACTTCCCATAGAGCACGACTAAGATCAACTACCAAATTAATTAAACAGTAATAAGTTAGGCCATCATCCAATGGGTAGTGGTGTAACGGTTCTTGGGTCTCCTGGTAATTGGGAGGTTCAAGGTTCAAATCTCGGATCCATGTTAAGGCGGCCTACTACCGATGGTCTCGATACCATGGTGATAGGGCACCACGATAATGTGCCTTAATTTGTGGGCTAGTCGAGATCTTAAAACTTCCATCCTTAGATGGTTCCCTTAGATGGTTCCATGGCCAGTGTGGGCTAATGATACCACAAAGGGTTGGGGCCCTCTCCCTAGGTAACCTCAACAAAAAAAAAACTAGGCCATCATTCTTACATTATTTGGGTTTCTTTACATTTCAAGGTTTAGATCAACACCTACAATTTCAAATTCCACTGAGGCATTTTTAGTGGAGAATTTCAAGGCAGTCTAGACCGTTGCATCCGAACAATCCTTCCAAAATCCTCATGGCAAGATCTCTATCTTCTCCAACTAATAAATGGGCAATATCTAAAAATGCCTCTTTCTCTTGGCTCTTAAGAGAGTCATAACTGATTTTGAGCAATCCCTGCAATATTTCGTATGGCATTTGTGTTTAGAGTTCTATTAATCATTTTCTCTAGTATTTTGGATCACGATTATTAAACAACTCTCCACCTAAGGCTTTGGAGGTTGAGGTCTCTGCTAAAATATTGTCATCATCTGAATGTAATGACTGATTCTCTTACCTAAAGAGAAGGGAAAGAGAGAAATGAACCAATGACCACACCTTTCAAAGTTTAGTTTCATTTGCAATTCTGGACACAGTTCCTCATATGCAAGTATCTGACCTAACCTCTGCTCATATGGTAAAAATACTCTCTAGCATTATGTCAGTAATTGGTTAGCTAGTTTTGGTTGCAATTGACTTTAACCATAGAAAGATAACTTGTTGGGATCAGTGTCAAGTGTCAACAAATAGAGAAATCAATTAAAAAATTTCAAACATAATGCATTACATGGCTTCAAATCTAATTGATGAAAACATATATATTTTAAAGTACAAGCTTTCATAAATGACCCATCCGCAATCAACCACTGATTGATGACAATCCTCTACAACATTTCTTTGTACCATACTGGGGTTATTAAGAATTTTAATAATAATTATATTTCTTGTTCAGTTTAGGTCAGTACAGTTTTTTCTTCTTGATTAGTTAAAACTATTTTTTATAAAAATCTAACTTGAAGAGCTAAAGTGCAACATCAACTACAAATAGGCTCTGAGATGTTAAGAGTGGTATAGGTTTGGGGCAAAAGTGGTTTTTAAGTAGAGGCCTATATGGATTGTGTCTTGGCCTAAAGACTTTATTCAACTGAATTGGAATTTAGACATCCTCATAAATGTTTTCTCTCCAATTGTTTGAACTGATGTTTTAACAGAGTACTACAGAAAATACAAATGATGTTTTTTCTGACATTGAAAAGAAAAGAAAAAGATATATATTTTATGGGAGCATCGATAATTTCATTTCCACATTTGAAATTCAAATAATTTTAGACCGAGTATTTGTGCTCTAAGTGTTAGGAATTAAGGGATAAAATATGCGGAACAATCCCACACATAATCACAATAGTAGAAAGTAATATGCAGAAAAATATCATAGATCTGAAATAAAAGTGCAGAAAATAAAAGAACACAACACAAAGACAATATTTAACGTGGTTCACCCAATTTAGGCTACGTCCACCAAGAATCACTTGCTCAGATTTTATTACAAGCCACCTCTTTCTCTCAATGCGTTACCCAAATCTGTTTGGAGTTGTGCTCAACAAACTCTCCTGAATTCACACTTGAACCCACACATCTACAATGTTATTGTCACCCTACCATATGCACAAAAGCACATCATTAGGCAACTTCTTAAGCCATTTTACAATATTATGGGTACCAAAACCACGGGTCAAAATATCGCCCATACAAGAAGAACACATTTCCTAAGGTATCAGACACATTTTTTGAGGCCAAAAAAATTAAGACATTGTTTGATAGATATCTATGTGTGGAAAGGTGAAATGCGGGTGGTGGGGTTATGGAGAAGGTACCTCAAGTGCAATTTACATGAGAAAAATGTGGAGAGTGTACAATACTTTTAGTGTACAGTCTTCGACACTTTACACGTGAAAATAGGCTCCACAACATAACACTAGGGTTTACAAAAGTTAAAGCAAGTTTACAATCGAAAGCTATCAATTCCTTTAAGTGGATATTTGTAAAAATACTAGACACAAATCAACTTTCAGATTTAGTTGCTTGCCAACTTCATGACATGTGTTTGTAGTGACCAAAACAACCACCGCGGGATAGACAAGACAAGACAGGGTTTGATCCACTACAAAACAATAGTGTACATTCCTTTCAAGTGTATGTCAAAGGCATAGCCATGCCCCTACTCTCTCCTCTCCTACTCAATCCCTCAACTTTAGCATGCTAGATAATGCAATGAAATGTTTTGTGGTAGGTTTCGTAACTCGGGGGAAAAGTATTTCGCTTCTAATTGATGAATTCCCCTTAAAAGAAAATAAAAGAAAACACATGGTAAGGTTACCTGGGTCAAGTATTTTCATTTCAAGTCATGCTCTATCTTCCCATTGTATCCATTCCCAAGGGATCATATCTGTAATTGCGATGGAAACGATCCTTCAATTTCTATTAATTATATTGAGAGTGAAAAATATGGCGATTCAAGAAAAACATTCATGCTCAACGTGATGAGGCTAAGTTGGATTGTCATAAACAAAAGAAAAAATATATTATAAATCTCTCGAGCTAGAGACCTCTGCAAGCACGGAGGATTTATTGGGGTTGTGACAATGATTTCATAGTATGCTTTAGATCCATTTTGTGTGTCGATCCCAACACTTTCTCTTTGGAGTTAATTGCATGTAACATTGTGGTGAGTTACATAGCTAGAGGAGATGATGAGTGTGAGACCATGAATTTGCAGATAAATGAAATTAGTGTGTAGTTGGAGGACGTGGTGGGAAACCAAGAGAATAAAAGTGAGGTAGGTATTACAATAGATAGAGCAATGAAGTGGGAGAATAGGAGTGAGGAGTAGGATCACATTATACAAGCATGTCATCAAGTGTTGGAAATACAGAGTGAATATAATAATATGAAGGAAGAAAAGGTGTAGCCAATCCAACACAGAACAATTCCACATCCCCCGCTAATCCTATTTGTTTTAGTTTCCCGTAAAGTTGGACAAGCTCTTAGTTCTGATGAGTGGAGTATTTCCAATGGCACAAATGACACCATCCGCCACACTCGCCTTGCTCTTGCCCTTTAGTCTTCTCACCACTCCAAAGTTGAAGATGAAAAAATAAATGATTTTTTAAAAGAATTCGATGCCAAATATTTTAGGACGACGATGAAATAAAAATGAAAGTTACAAAGATAGTTGTCTTTAGAAAGGTCTATTGGCTAATTACGTCGAAGGTGTTATTTCAAATGAGATTAAGGGGGTCGCGGTTTGTAAAATCTGACAGTACGCGATTGGTCGTATCAACGACACATCCAACAACCTGTATTTGGTATGTCTTTATCTAATGATTCAGTTTCAGCTACACATGATACATCCTTCACATATCCACCAATGAATATATTGATTTGTTTTTCATCAGTGAATGAATGTTTATAGTCATCCTTAAGCCATGTTGAGTACGTTCAACCTAAGTGTCACACACATTTGTAATCAAAGATAAATTTAACTTTTTCCAAATGCTTCACTAAAAAAAGTTGTGGCATAATGGTAGGTGGTGACATTAGCACTGGTAGGTTGTAAGTTCTATTTTGGTTGGGACCATCACGAACATGTGTGATCAAATGTAAACAAAGACCAAAGACACTAACAAGTCGAGCAACGACTCCATTTGTGCAAAATAGAGAAGAAATGGGCATTTTAAAACTCTTTTAATCCTCTACTCTAATTTTCTTAACAACTCATGTCAACAATATTTTCTTCATTGACTGTGTGAAAACATAATAATGCATTATGGCTCAACTATGTAGGGTTTATTAAAATTAGCTCATAGGTTTGAGTCACACAAGTCATCCTACGACTAGGGTGGTGGGATAAAAGGTGCCCTCGACACACACTCCATCGATTACCAATTGAGTCCTCTGAAGAAAATATGTGATTTGATTTCTTTAGCTCCATTTCCATAGCCTAACCTATTGTGGGGGTATTTTATGAATAATCTCTATATGAGGTCACGTAATGGCTTCGAGGGGCCAGTGAATTGGAGTTGCATGACCAAGATCTTATATAAGGTCTCCTTCCAGTTAGCACCTTTGAATGGCATTTCGCCATACAACATCTAGTAGAATAAACCTCCCAGAGCACACCAGTAGAATAAAACTCCCGCAAAGTCAATCTTATATGCCTAAATATGAAAAAAATTGTGCCCCTGCGATTCGAACCCAGGATGTCCGTTTTATTAATAGATGAATTGAGCCCTTAAGATTCGAACCCAAAAAATGTTGCCTATAAAAAAAATGACAAAAAATTAAAGGGAAAGAATTTTAATATTGAACTTGTTGAGAGGAGAGGCTTTGTAATGGTATGGGTTCAACTTGTGCGAAAGGGCACTGAGAAATCGCTTCATCTTGAAAAGGATCATGCAGCTCATTCGTCTTTAACCATGTTTGACATGTTCATCCATGTTTTGACTATTGCATTTGCCTCAACTTCATTCCCTCCATCATGCCAACAATGGTTGATTGGGAAAGATTTATCTTTATGCGCAGGTAGTTCGTAGGTAGGCGTCCACTTTTGAAGTTTCCTTTGCTGGAAAGTGTCAAAATCCATAATGTTTTCCCGAACAGAAGCAATATTATTTTCTCCTCTACCAAAATAAATATTTAAATTTTCTCTAGTGTAATTTGCAACTCCTCTAGTTTATTTATGGGGGAGACTGGGACTACTTTACAATGAGGTCAAATGTATCACACCATTTTTTATTTCTATTTTATCGGGTCTTACTTTTTTTTATGATTAAACATTTTTGACTGGAGCTATGAACCGAAGGGCGAGGCCCCAACCATATAAAGAGTAGAAAAGAAAAGAAGAAGAAGAAGGGAGGAGGGTGGGTTGAAAATAACCAACCGGAAGAAAGGAGGAGGAAGGAGGAAGAGGAAACCGTGTCGGTAAGAACCGACAACGAGGAAGAACATGAGAGAAGGGAAGAGACCAAAGAACGTTGAATAAACAAAGCCAATTGAGGCAAACCAAAGGATCAATGGTATTGGGTACCCTCACGGAAATTCGCTTCCCAAAGAAGAAGACAGAACGCATTGCCAACATGATCTTTGAGTTCGTTCCAATTATCAATTACAGAGTGCACCAAAAACTGAGCAACATCAATCTCGATCGCTGGGAGCAACCTATGATCAAGCCTCCCTAAAACAAACATGGAGTGTACATTTTGAGAATAGTGGAGCAGGTCATGGTATTGGCCCCTGAGCCACTGAATACCCTTGCCCGACCCCAAAGCTTGTTTGTCGACTTCCTCCACCCAGAGGAGAGGATTGGGGAGAGAAAAATCGAGTAATTCATCGTGAAGGCCAACTTTGAACGACGAATAAATCTCATTTTCTACAACAAATTCCACCACTATCGGGTCGGGATGAAGAAGGAGACAAAAGGACACAAATGCGGATGCAATATCAGAATTGGTGCAGGCACGACGCAAACGAAAGCAAAAAGAGTCCCCGAGAATCATTTCAATGGCTTCAGCTTCGAGGTGGGATGAGTAGCGAAAGACTTTAGAAAGGTGGTGTCGATTAATTTCAACAGTTGTCGCCTCTTCCCGAAACTCGCAACACAGATAAACAAAGGGGAAGCCCAAAAATGCCATAGTCGAAGGACAGGAGACCATAATGTTGAACGGAGCGAAACCTCACAACTAAAAAGGAAATGATCGCATAGGGGAGCTGTGCATCATTTCTACAGGGAGGCAAATCACTCATGTGAAATGATATAAGGTAACCCTCACCACACCTCTGCGTCACTAGAAATTTTAATGGTAGCTGGATAATTAATCGCTTGGTTGGCAAGAAGATCTACAACATAATTAGCTTCTCGATAAACATGTGTGATGTGCCAACTTCTAATTTTCCTGAGCCAAAAGAGGATATTGGAAATGAATGGGTTAAGTTTCCAAGAGGGGGCTGACCCCTTAGCAACTACCTGTATGATAATTTTAGAGTCCCCTTTGATGAAAAGTGAGTCACAACCAGAGTGGATGACTAGTTTAACACCTTCCAGGAGCGCTTGAGCTTCGGCCATATTGCATGTACAGTCTCGAAGGGGAAAGGAGCCAGTTGAAATAAGGAACCCTTTATCGCTTTTGAGGATGCACCCGACGCTTGATTTACCTGGATTACCCCTAGAGGCTCCATTGAAATTCAATTTCCAAGATCCCAAAGGAGGAGACCGCCATTTAACACTCCTTTTCAAAAATTTCTCCACTTGGGAAAGACCCCGTTTGATGATGGAACCAGAGCTGGGGATTTTAATAAGGGGCCCAGATTTCCTGATGGCAACATTACACTAGGAGAAAAGAGGATTATTTTGGCTATTTATACTAACTTTTCAGATATTGTCACTTCTAATTTGACAAAAAAAAGTCGACGATTCAGAAGAATGCTCACAGAAAAGATGCAAGTTATGCTCCCACCAAATGTGCCAAATTAGGAAGAAAGGAGCGATGGTCCAAATAGAACCGAGGGAGCTCACTTATCCCATATTAGGCCAAGAAAGGATAGTGTTAATGATATTATTACACGAAACCCAAGCTAAATTAAGCTTAACAAATAGCCAGTTCCAACTCTCGGAAGCAAAAGAGCAAAATAGGAGAAGATGATCAATATCCTCCTCAGCTTCCCCACATAGGACACATTTAGATGGACTGACAAATCCCCAAGATCTCCTGCACAGCTGAGTGAGGATTTTCCTTTTAAGAACAAGTCAGCCGAACAAAGCTACTTTGGGTAAGATGGAGGGATTCTAGCAGCCATAGGAACATGGAGTACCTTTGCCAGACATGGAAATAATATTTACATAACCATCTTTCACATAATATGAATCTGAAGAAGCTCCAAGCCAAATTAAATGGTCCTCATTATCTTTAAAGGAAGCGGTTCTAGACAAAAGATCCTCCATAAAAGAGGATGCCCCAAAAGGGGAAGCACCCAGGGTGGCGATATCCTTCCATAGCCAAGAAGGCGAGCCATCATGATGGTTGTGACCATAATCAGCAATAGAGTTACCCCAGGAGGTCCTAGAAACATTCATGATTCTATTGAGATTGAGAATAAGATTCAAAGGCAAATGTCCATTCCAGCTATCCTCCCAAAAATTAGTCAACCTGCCATTATTGACCTGCCAGGAAACCGAGTCCGCGATCAGAAATCTGCTGTTGCAAATGAAGTTCCAAATGTGGGACCCTTTGGAGAGTTCAGTACTAGAAATCAAAAGTTTAGGATGGCCAACCTCTAGATATTTACGGAGAGCACTTGAAAAACCAACCTCTTGGCATCCGATAAAAAGTTCCAAACTAGTTTTACACCTAGAGCAGAGTTTTGAAGAGCAAGGTCCATGATTCCCAAGCCACCTAAGGGTTTGGGGAGTTTGACAGTTTCCCAATTGACCAGGTGAAATTTTTTGTCTTCTTTGTTCCCTTGCCACAAAAAGTATCGAACGATCTTGTCAAATTTATTCAAGACTGATTTGGGGATCAAAAAAATCGAGAGCATGTAGATAGGCAGAGCAAGGAGGACAAAATTGATAAAAAGAGCTCTGTCAGCTAGAGACAACCATTTCCCTTTCCAAGAATGTAATCTCGACGAGAGGGAATTGAGGAGACCATCCTAGAGATTAGCCTCCCCTTTACCATAAAAAAGTAGAATTCCCAGATATTTTAAAGGAAGGGCACCCACTACAAAACTCAAAGTTTACTTGATTCTTCGATGCAAACGAGGAGAGACGTTGAAAAAAAAGATAACATATTTATGAAAGTTGATAACCTGACCAGCTGCTAGCGAATAAGAATTCAAAATATTGAACAGGAGGTGAGCTTCTGGGATAGAAGCTTGGCTGAAAACAAAGGTATCCTCCGTGAACTACTGATGCGATAGGGGAGGCAAATTGGTGGTGATGGAGATACCCGTGAGTTGCTAATTTGACACCACGACTCAAGGCTTCAGTGGCAAGAATAAAGAGAAATAAAGAGAGAGGGTCCCCTTGCCTTAAAACACTATAGCTACTAAAGAAACCTTCCGCAAAACCATTAACCAGAATGGAGAACCTCAGAGAGGAAATGCAGTTGAAAACTGAATTGCAGAAATGAATACTGAAACCCATAGCTTGAAGGGATTTAAGAAGGAACCTCCAATTGATGCGATCGTAGGCTTTACTAAAGTCCAATTTAATCATCATGCCTGAGCACAAGGAAGAGTGAAGAGTATGAATTAACTCATGCGAGATGATGATACCATCCGCGATGGATCTCCCTGGAATGAATCCACTTTGTTCATGAGCAACAAGTTTTTGCAGAAGGGGCTCATTCTAGAAGCTATGAATTTTGAAATAATTTTATACGAAGTGTTGCACAAGGAGATGGGTTGAAAGTCATCCAATTTCTCAGTTGGAGACTTTTTAGGAAACATACAAATTAAGGTGTGGTTCAAGGCTCCAAGGATATTACCAGAACGATGAGATTCCTCCACATCAATCCAGATGTTGTCTCCAATGATATCCCAAAAATCTTGAAAAAAGAAATCAGGAAAGCCATCCGGACCGAGGGCTTTATCCCTTTGCATAGAGAAAACAATCAGGCGAACCTCCTCCTTGGAAAAGGGGGGAAAGGAGCTTAACATTGTCCCTGACATCAATCAACTTTGGAATTTGAGCTAAGAATGAAAGTTGAGCATCCAAATAGGAGATGTTGTCTCCATTCAAAAGATTTTGGAAGTGATACACACAATCAACTTTAAGATGAGATTGGGAGGAAATCAATGAATTGTCTTCCAGCTTTAGAGAGGAGATGTAGTTAGCATTTCTTCTGGCTTTAACCGAGGCATGGAAGAATTTAGTGTTTTTATCCCCATCAACCATCCAGACTTTTCACAACTTTTGTCTCCAAGAGGTTTCTTCTTTTAAAAGCAAGCCTCCCAATTCGCTAAGCAGGGACTTTTCTTTGAGAAATTCGTCATGATGCATACCAAATCTAAAAACAATTCATTGAGAGTTCGGATTTCATTCTCAACTATTAATTTTTCTTAAAAAAAAAATTGAAGTTGGAGGAGTTCCAGTCGGACAGGTGATCTTTGAACAAAGAGAGTTTTTTAGACAGGATAAACATCCAAGTCCCTAACACCATAGAGGAAGCCCACCAAATTTTAATAAGAGACCAGAGGGAGGGATCCTACATCCACATGGCCTCGAATTTGAATGGGGAATGGCGAGGCAGACTATCGAAAGAGATGTTGAGGGATAAATGAAAGTGATTAGAATCGGAAAGAGGAATGACAAAACATTTGAGAAGGAAATTATGCTGAATCCATTCTTTAGAAATAAAAAATATGTCAAGTTGAACAGCCGTAGAGCTAAAACCAGGGCGTCGATTATTCCATGTGAACCATCCCGTGTAGGGTTCCACATTAACCAACTTATCAGAATCCATGAAGGTGATAAAGTCATCCTAAGAGTGGGGCTTCCACTGAATACCTCCCCGTTTGTCTTTGTTTGAAAGAGTGGCATTGAAATCCCCTACAACAATGATCTTAGAGTCCGGTACGGAGTCAAGCACATCTTGAATTTTAGACCAGATTTCCCATTTTTTGAGGGGATTATTTGGTCCATACACGTTGCAGAGAAAAAAGGGTTCATCTGAATGCTTCAGACAAACCTTGTACCAAATAAAATTAGGACCAACCAAGAGAAGCTCAACACCGCAGCTGTTGTTCTTCCAAAGAACACCTAAACCACCTGAGGCACCAACAGAATTAGTAAAACAACCTTCCCAACCTTTCCATTTGTGAAACCATCCATTCATGCAATCCACTTTCAACATTTTTCTTTCTTGAATCATACAAATAGAAACGTCCAAATCTGCAACGTAACGTCTGAGAAGACATTGTTTGTTAGGGGCGTTGAAACCCCTAACGTTCCATGAGAATAAAATCATCTTTTCTTCAGAGAGGATGAGCCTCTCCTACTTGAAAACAGGAAAAAAAAGTGAAGTTGCAGTTGCCTACTGGCTATGACCTCCTTGAGGGATTGAGATTCTTTGGAGGGACGTCCTGGAGGAGCTTTCGGGCCCAGATTAATATTGAGAATGGTTGGAGTCGAGAGAATAGGGATCTGCCTATCGGTTTAAAAGGGGGTTAACTCAGGTTCTTCTTCCAGAGCAATGCAAGACTCCCCATGAACAACTTATTTGGAGGAAATCATGTCCTCCTTCTCATTGACCCACTTTTCCAAAGAAACTACATCTGCACCAAGCCCTAAAGAGATGCCCTCATGAAATAATGAAAGGATACGAGTAGAGTCTTGAACCACTGATATTGTTTCTTTTACAAGAGAGATGGTGCTTGGGTCAAGATCCAAAGGTGTCAAATCAAGAGCTTTACCAGAGGAGGCTTGATTAGTAGAAGAGACCTTTTTGGGGGGCGTGGGTCAGAGACCTGCGGAACAACCGGCTGGACAAGCTTTTTTTTCCAGACAACCACACTAGAAGCAGAGGAATTTTACACTCTTTCTGGTAATTTCCTAGTTGTTTGCAACGGAAGCAACTGTTAGAGACCACCTCACAATCCACTTTCTGAACCCATTCCCCACGGGAGGAAGAGAAAACAATAAACTCTTGAAGTTTCTTGGAAGAATCTATAGAAATGCAGATCCTGACAAAGGAAGAAAGAGGGCCTTCTAGAGTAACCAGATCAATACAAATAACCTGACCCAGGCTAGAGAAAATTTTAGTAAGGGTATTCAGAGACCAAAACTCACTAGGGAGAGAGTACAACCAAATCCAAACATGGATGCCTTTCATATCATCTTGTTTTGGGTCAAAGTGTGTGGACCACTCACGTAGGTGAACCCCAAACTCAACGAAGAGGAAGTCTTTCCTTGCCAAAGAATCATCCCTTTACGCTTCACTCTGAAAAATTACCAAGAAGAAACCTTTATCCAAGAATCAAATATGAAGACCACTTCACCATTAGATGTTGCACCAGCTATGAATACCCTCAATCGTCAGACGATGGCCCACAAATTTGGCTATTAAAGCTCTTTTACAAAGAAGGGAAATTTGAGAAGCATGATCAATCGAGTCTGCCAGAGAAACAGAGACAGACTTCAACTGAACAGGGTTGGTTTGGACCTAGGCACTTCCATTTCTTCCTTCAAGATCTCTATCCGAGTCAACGGTTCTAGGTCCCAGACGCTTCTGAAGAGCTTGCGACAGTCCATGGCCTGCTGAGGATTTCTTCACACCCACTGAGTCATAGGCAGAAATAGACAAAAGGTCATTACAACGTTTGTAATTTGAAAAAAATGACTGTTCTAAACTGAAATCTTGTCGCCTTCTATCCATTCTACCCCCTCCCTCTTCTACAACGATAATCTATCGGGTCTTACATTTTAATATTGCTAAAATGAATAGTTTGGCAGAGTATTATTTTTTCTTAGTTTTTACTCAGGGATAAGTGGATTATTTTCGATCCTTTATCAATAGCGTATTTTTTAAATAATATTTTAAACCATTAGACTTAATTATTATAATAATGATATTTTTAATATTCATTTAGTATGGATTTTTTGCCCCTTCGTATAAAGAGATTCAATTAGTGATCACTTCATTCTTCATTTTCTTCTCTGGGATAAAGAGATTCAATTTTACTTTATTTTATTGGTATATTATTTATTTACATATATATATATATATATATATATATATATATATATATATATGAAATTATCTACATATTTTTTTATTAAGTGGACACATGTTACTTGATACATATTTAATCATATTCACACCTGAAAGATTCGACACCATAAAAAGTAAAACAATATCATAACAAAGTTTGATTGAAAGACAAAATCTTCCTGTTGTTTATATGTCCATTCCCAGGAGGGGCTCAATTATCAATGATCATTCTTTCATCACCTATTTTTTTGCAATTACTCGAGCATAAAAGTGAAAAGCATGCTTACAAAGTTCTACAAGAAACAAGCAATGTCATTGGGTTTCAAACTTGGACCTTATTGAATTCTCGTCGATTTTTATTTTGGACCCTTAAAGCTCATGTTACATTCACATGAATCATGTGCACAAGATTGATACGATTAAGTGGAGATAGATAGCAGATATTATTTTGGTAGAAACAATTTGCTTCGTGGAATAGGTGTGGGACATTCGACCTTTTATTTTCCAACAATCCATTCATGTCTACATCTTGCCTATCAAATTAAATTCCTTCCAAATGAAAACCTTGATGTCGTGAAATGAAAAAATAACAAGCTTGATTGACATATAATCTAACTTTTACTGCTATGTCCAATCGATTAAGGGCCTCAAATTTTTATGGTTATTCGCACACCACCTATTCTATAGTGCAACACATATAGCAAATGTTATTTGGGTAGGAACAATCTGAGCCATGGAATAGGTGTGGAGCATGCAGGGTTTTAATTCCCATCTTTTTAATTATGACTTTCCATTCATGTTTTCACCTTATCTAACAAATTAAATGTCATGCAATAAAAAAAATTGATGCCATAAAAAATTAAAATAACAAAGTACGGTAACTCAAATTTTTATTTTGGACCCTTTAAGTTCACTTGCACTCACATGAATAATGTGCACAAGATTGAGACGATTAATTAGAGCACAAATAACATATATTATTTAGGTTAAAACAATCTTCTCTGTGGAATATGTATGTGACATATAGGTATTTGATTCCCGCCTTTTGATTTCAAACTTTCCATTCATGTCTACGACTTACCTATCAAATTAAATGTTTTCCAATTGAAAACCTTGATGCCATGAAATTTAAAAACTTGATTAGCAGACAAAATCTAGCTTTTGTTGAAGTGTCTGATCACTTAAGGGCCTTAATTATCAATGGTTGTTTACACACCACATATTTTCCTACAATTACTTGAGCTTACAACTAGAAAGGGAGGTTGCAAATTGTTATGAGACATGAGAATTCTAGTTGGGTTTTTAAGCTTGGTCCATTTCAAGTTTCCCCATTTTTTGGTCCTCTTTGTTAGATTAAAATGCTTAAGTGGAACACATATAATAGATATTATTTGGGTAGGAACAAACTACTCCATTGATTAGGTGTGGGACTTGTAGGTATTTAATTCACAGCTTTTAATTTCCAATATTCCATTCATGTTTGTGTCATATCTATCAAATTAAACATCATCCAGTTGAAAACCTTAATGCCATGAAAAAAGAAGATAGCAAAGCTCAATTGACAGATAAAATCTATATGTTGTTTTGAGGGGCTCAATTAGAAATGATTGTTCATGAATCACCTTCTTCCTACAATTACTAAAGATTACAAATCAAAAGGGAGGTTACAAATTGTTGCAAGAAACAAGCATATCTTTACCAAATTTATCAGCTCTCTCTTTTTTTTTTGTAAAAGTAAACCAATCTATCAATTTTAGTATATTAAATTTGATACTAAAAAAGTGTCATGGTTTTATCGAAAAATGGGGGCTATGAAATACTACAAGAAGGAATCATTTGTTTTGGTTTCGACCATGAGACTTATTCAATTTCCAAAAAAAATCATTTGGTCGCTTTATACACAAATTGCACTCTTCTGAATAATGTGTGTGAGATTGAGACAATACAATGGGGCACATATAGTAGATGGTACTTCGGTGGGAACAATTTGAGCCATGGTATAGGTGTAGGACATGCAAGGATTTAATTCCCACATTTTATTCATGACTATCTGTTCATGTCTTCGCTTTATCTAACAAATTAAATGTTGGGCAATATAAAACCTTGACGATGTAAAACAAAGTAAAATAACTAAATAGAAAAGCTCCATTTGTGGATAAAATCTTCCTTTCGCTCATATGTCCAACCATTGGAGGGGCTCAATTATCAATGATTTTTCTTGCATCAGGTGTTTTTCTGTAATTACTTGAGATTAATATAGTCCTCAACCAACATCCATGCATTCAATAGATTCTATTTATTAAGATTTGTTGGCTCATTGATAGATTATAATCTTCACACTAATTAAAAGAATCATAATCTTCAAACCAATCAACCAAATTATAATCCTCAAGTTGAAACACTCCCTATTTATAACCTTGGATGAGGTACATGATTGAGGAAGACTCTAATAAAAAAAATGGAAATCGAGTGGTGACATGGCCTTGCAGTTTGTTTTTTGTCAATTCCATTGAAGGTATAATTAAAGTTTGGAGGATGCTTAGGAAGACTTGAAACCATGTAGTCACATTCCTTTAATACTCGAGTTTAAAATGGAAAAGGGGGACTACAAAGCGCTACAAGAAGAATGCAGTGTAGTTGGGTTTTGTACCTTTAACCTATTGGATTCCACCACCCCCCTTTTCACCTTTAAGTGGTGATTGCACTCATGTGAATAATGCAAGCAAGGTTGAGACGATAAATTGGAGGATAGCTAGCATATATTATTTGGGTAGGAACTATTTGATCTTTGGAATAGGTGTGGGACATGCATGTATTTAATTCCCGCATTCTTAATTCTATATTTCCACTCATGTATTTCTTCATCTAACAAACTTAATGTTGTCAAAACAAAATCCTTAATATACATTTCACTCATATGGCCAGTTGTTGAAAGGGATAAATTATTAATGATTGTTTGTGTATCAACTATTTCCTGTAATTGCTCGAGCTTATAACTAGAAAAAATGGCTATAACATTATACTCCAAGTATGTTGTTTCACCACAATGTTGTGTATAAAACAAATAAGTGTAAAGGTGAGGAGGAATACATGTCAGGTCAAAGAAGTTGCGCATGTTGTAGAAGATTAAGATGAATGTGAAGAACTCCTTTTTTTCTTGGAAGGACTACTTGAAATACAAAACAAGACCACAAGATAACATAAAAAACATTGCTTGGTGGATTTCCTAGCGGAGGCTAGATCCAAGAAGTGGGGTGCTTCCTAGAAGGCTGTCAATCCATGTTTTAAGACAAATCAATGCTAACAAAAAAAATGAAATATAGAGACTTACTGTAGTCGTATAGTTTAGGTATCCTTCACAAGCATAATAAATTAAATCTAGCCTAAATAAATGCATACAAGAATAAATCTAAAGAGGGTGGTTACTTGTTTGAGGTATGTGGGTATGACAGAGGATGTTAGGGAAGTCTGGGTGAGATTCTAGGAAGTTTTGAGATGTCTTGGGTAGGTAAATTAGCTTGGTAGTCTGGGATAAATTACTAGTCACAGAGACTGGCATGGGTTAGGCGACTGATGCCAATACCTGGTAATGACCGATGCCAGTTGGATGACCGGTGTTGGTAGGGGCAATTGGGTGAAATAATTAAAATGGGGTTGTTTCAAGCTCTCTGTGCAATCACATAGTGTTGAGGGGGCTTAGGCAGGGTAGTAGGATTTATGTGAGGACTCACCAAGGGTGAGAGAGGTGATTAGATAAGTAGAAGGGTTCAAGTTGGTAAGATATCGGGTAGATGGGTGACGGATGATATTTGGATGAGAAAAGAGTTGGGCAACAGAAGAGAATCAGAGATCTAAAACCAAAATAAGAACTAACAAACAAGGTTAAGATACTTATCTAAAGACCTTTAGATTGGTAAACGGTGGTGGTTGATGGACATTCGTAGGAGAAATGGGTCTAGGTCCAGTGTCGGGGCAACGGAGCCTGTGTGCTTCCTTGTGAATGATTTGAGGCTGAGGAGTAAGAGGCTAGTTACCGGTGAAGAACTGGAATGCTCTGGTTTGTCGTTTGATTGCTTGGATACTTGAGAGTTTACAATGCAAGAATGCCAAAAACCAAGATGGAGGAACCCGTGTAAAGGATTGGAAATCCTTATTTAAGGGAACCAAAGGTTATTAGGTGACCGATGCCAACTAAGGAATAACCAGAGTCGGCTAGGAGAAAAGGTCACACTTTGCCAAAAATAGCCTTTTCTTCCCAATTTTGGCGTGATTCAGAATTGATTCCGAGTCAAGAGTGTGGAATTGCGCTAAATGGAGTGGGAAGTTGGTTGGAGGAATGATATGCAATTAAGGTTAGGGTTAGAATGAGTCTTAGTTAGTTAAGGGGAGTGGGGAATTAGTCTAGGTTAATTAATAGGCTTAGAGTGGGTCTAGGATGAGGTGGAGAGATGAGGTGGCTAGGTGAGGTCGAAATTAATTTAATTTAGGTAATTAAATTAATAATTATGTGAGGAGGGGTCATGGTTAGATGTATGCTAATTGAAGGGGACTTGGCAGGGTGTAACCTAATTTGGGTGTCTACATTTGCCCCTTTTTGTCACGTAGCTCGAATTAATAAGCGACGATGACGAAAACGGGAGGTGGTTACCCCAGGTATGGGTGAAGGTTAGGTTGCCCAAGGTATGGGTGGAGGTGATCCCCCTCAAACCAGGAACTGATGAAGTAGCAGGCATAATTAGTGATGGGTTTGATAAAGTGTTTGGTGATGAAAAAGGAGGTAAGGTGTGGGTGTAAGTAATGGTGATATCGGTGTGGGTAATAGGTGGGGGCATTCAAACGCACACACACATGTAGAATGCGATAAAGCACCAGGTTGAAGATATCACAAACTTTGCATCATCAAAGGTCAATAGTTTATCCAAGCAAGGTTGATGTGGTCCAGGTATCCAAGGTATAGGATGCAGTTCTAGAAACACAACGAGGCTAGGTGCAAGAATGGGCATTAGGTGCGTTCCAAAGCACCCAAAAGGTTTCGTCTGGTCAAGATAAACATCACGGCATAAGGCAAGGCAAGGTCGATAGGCTAAACAACACAAGTAACATCATCGTAAGGTACAACGAGGAAGCGAATTCGAGTGTCTAATGGGCGAGTTTGGGGTGGGTGTATAGGTAAGGCCATGGGTAAGGCCAAGGTGTAGGAAAAAATGTGCCCTTTCATACACATAGGTAGGGGTTAGGTGATAAGGTGAGTAGGTGAGCTTGTAGGGTTGAGGTAAGGCTGAGGTGGCAAGAAAATGGCATCTTACATCAAAAAGTTGGGTAAATGAGGTATAATTGGTTTAGGCAAGGTGACATAAATAGGTTGAAGGGGAATTGATGCCACTAAGGGCGATCGATGTCGGTCACCTAGAGCATGATCCGACTAACGTCGGTTTGGTAAATTTGGGTTTAAAACAAAAAATCCACGTTAAAAAGAGTCATTTGTGCATTTGACGTGGTTTAAAACGACAGAGAGAGTAGTTTGACGAGAAAAATGACAAAGAGGGGTTAGAGAGAGGTGATTTGGCAAGAGTTTAATGGTTAGAGGAGTGGAGTTTATGGGCCCACGAGATCTACCTGAGCGATTGGATTGGTTGAGAGCTGAGAGATTGATTCAGACATGCCAGAGGTAGGAGAGGGCATATGAGGAGCTCATGTGCAGAGATTTGCCATCCCACCACTTAAACGGAGCCGAGTAGAGGTAGGATTCGAGTTCTATTGTTGTTTTGGGTTTAGAATAAATTAAAATTTAGTTTTTGAATTTAAATTGAAAATGTGGGTAAAATCAAGTGAAATTAGGTATGGGGAGTGTGAAATTAGTTTAATTAGGGGGAAAATGAATGTAGGGTCAAGTTGGGGGCATTGGGGTGGGTAGATTAGTTGTATTTGTAATTTTTTTAGAAATTAGGGATGTGAGGGTTCGACTCTAGGGCCGAACCAGTAACCAACGTCGGGTGGTTGTCGGGTGGTGTCGATAGGTGGATCGACGTCGGTGGGGTATAAGGGGTACCGATATCGGTTGGGGTGACTGATATTGGTCATTGTGAAAAGTTACTAAGTTAGAAAACATTGTAGTTGGGGAGGTTGAAAGGTAGGGGAAGGGTAGGTAGGGTTGGCTAAGGTATAAATGGGGGTTTTAGGGGTAGCTTAGATAGGAATGAGGGGTTTAAGGGTAACTAAGGTAGGAATAGGGTGGGTTTAGGCTAGGTAAAGTTTGGTTTAGGGTGGGTTTAGGCTAGGTAAGGATGAGTTTAGGCTAGGCAAGGGTGGGTAGGAAGAGATGAGAAGGTATAAGGACATATCAAAGGTAAGCGAAGGTGGGAATGGGTGTAAGGTGGATGAGGTAAGTTAGGTTACTAGGTGCAGGGAGAAATAAATGAAACATAGAAAGTGTAGATGTTTAGGCTAGGTAGAATGGATGTCAGAAAATCAGGTTGGGTAAAAGTGGGTAAGCTAGGAAAGGCGTAGGTAAGTATTGAGCTGGGTAGGGTCAAATAAATGATTGAAAGGGTCAATTGCTTAACATGTTTGAATGGTGATGATTTAAGAGTTACTGTTGAGCAGATGACATATTGATCTAATGCGAAGACACATAAAGGATGTGCACGCTGGAGCAAGGTGCATTTGAGGGCGCGGGAGAATAACAAAATAAGCACACACCAGAACACTTTGAATGCAAGACTTATTCATTTTGTGGATAAGGGCTATTATGGGAGATATCATGTTGAGCACATAAAGACATGAAGACTTGTGGTCCATGCAATGGTATTTTGGGAACAAGAAACAACTGAGTGTCATACATAATTTAAGCTCATAATAGGATTTCTACTCGGAGTTAACTATAGGAAGTATATTCTTAAGAGCACTTGCATGTTGTGCATCCTTTTGTAAAGGTGCATGGCTATTATTAGCATGTGACCTATTTTGAGAAGTGCATGGGCAGTGAAGGGAAAGTCCCCACCCCTGTGTGTGTGTGTGTGTGTGTGTGTGTGTGTGTGTGTGTGTGTGTGTGTGTGTGTGTGTGTGTGTGTGTGTGTGTGTGTGTGTGTGTGTGTGTGTGTGTGAAATTTTAGAGTTATGTTGTTGGTTTTGTCGTGCACATGACTCATGGAGATACTTATATAATGTAAGAAGCTTATGTGTTTTATAGTATTTAATAAAATGGTTCATATTGGCTGGATAATGGTGTTGAACATGACTGAATCTGGTTCTTGCATGGTAAATCTTGTTATAGTCATTGTTTAGTTCATCTTATATATATTCTAAGAACTAGATCTAGTTTATGCACTGTGTGTTGTTTACTATTGGTAATGAATCTGAATACCTATATGCACCATCATGCTAACATTCTGTACAAGCAACTCTAAAGAGGGACCTGGTGCCTTTGCATGCTTTGGGTGAGTGCTCAGCTCAGGTTGAGTGATGTGCCAACGCGCCTGGGTTATTCACAGTAAATTCTAGGCTGCATCATTGGTTTCATTTTCGGGACCTCTTTTTCAGCTATTTTTAGGATGTTGCATGATGAAGACGTACCAGTTGACCTTGGAAAGTGTTGAGGAGTGGATAATAGATCTAGAAGAAGAGTACGCTCAGAGATTCAACACTAGATCTAAGTTTGATGCACGCACGTGGGTGGAGTAGAATCTGTATGACTACTTATATGAGAGCTTCTTTGCTATCTTCCCAATAGAGCTATACGAGTGGCTGGTTGCTTATGGATCTAAAAGGAATTGGAGGTTTCGAAACTTTGGATGCAAGAAGAATTTTAGGCCCTCTATGATGTTGATCTGATTTGGACGTGCGTTGTGGATACTTGGTTCCATGGTGTTCTGAATAGCTATATTTTGGAGTACTCAATTTCCACTTACTCTTGTCCAGAGGTAGCTTTTAGTTCCAGTTTTTACATTATCCAAGGGGAACCTATCTGCAAGGCATTCCACTGGCGATCAAAATCTTGATGGTAACCCTAAATTTGGAAGAGAAGCCGATGGCTAGCTAAACCCCACCACGCGTGGGGCAGGAGAAGGTGTGGTGAAGGATGGCAGACCTAGTGGTAGAGATACAAAGAGAAGAAAGGAAACTTAAGTTCAATGAGGCATGCGAGAGGGATTTAGAGAAGTAGTGTGAGATTGTAGAATGGATGGCATTGAGGAGAGAGATGGCTCATGAAGGATTTGGAGCTCACGTAGAGGATGTGGAGCCAGAGCATCTGGAACTCCCCCATTTGGGAAAGCATGATAGGGAACCCTCATCAACCTCTTATGAGAGCACCAACAGAGACAACTTGGGCTGTGGGTGCGCATCTGAATCTACCTGAAACCTAGCCCTTGCACTTGGTTTTCCAGTTTCTAGTATAGCCAGTAGTCAGCAAGCTAGTTTGGGCAGTAGAGTAGCAAGAGGTAGAGTTGACTTATCAAAAAGTTTAGGAGTGAATCAAATAACAAGTACATTTATGGTTGGGAAGACATCTTCCCTGTTATTTGGAGGACCAGTTGGAGGAACCTTTTCAGGTGCATGTCATCTCTACCGAACACAGGTGCGTAAAACTTTGGACTCACATCGGGTAGTAACACAACTTCACAAACTGTAGGAGCTTAGTTTATCACCTCTGTTGGCACATAGGGCAATGCATCCTCTGGTTCAATTCCTGTTATAGGTGGAGGATTAGGAGGAACAGGTGGCTCGAGATCTGGTAGATTTGGTGGATCTGGGGGCAGAGTTAACACATGAGATTGTGGATCTAGTGGGCATGGTCCTCACCAACCCCAAAGTATTTATATGGAGATGTCACTTCATCTCTCAGAGTATAAGGGAATAGAAGATGTTGCTTAGAATGTGTATATGTGTGAGATACTATGGCATACGAAAGGAATTACAACTTCAGAGTGCAAGGCCAGTTAGTTTGTAACTACGTTGCAGGGATGCACACACAGTTGGTACATAAAGTTTGACCCTGATCAGACTTGTGTGGATTATACAGTGTTACGAGATGCTTTCATTAAAGAATTTTATATCCCTGAGTTTGAGTAGAAAAGTATAAGCGCGCTCAAGGATATCAAGTAGGGAACTACTGAGAGTGTCCAGGAATATGATGCTCATTTCAAAACACTCTTATCTAAACTATCATATGATATCCATGCAAGTCATCATGCACAGTGGTTTGTCGGAAGCTTGATTACACCTTTTAGGAGGGCGCTCTTACATAAGACATATATAGACCTGCGCGAGAAACTTGAAGCAACTTTGCTTGTTGAGGCAGTCAGGAGCATAGATACTGAAGTGAGCCCATTCTTGGAAGCTTAGATTGCAGCAATGACAAAGCAATTGGAGAAACTATCAGCCAATACAACACATGAGACACTCAGTGGAATTTGGTACACAGATTGTGAAATAAAGGGGCATACTAAGGATAGTTGTCCTCACAAAAAATCGGTGCGCTCCTTGTTACTGAAATGTGAGATATGTCATTTAGACCATGATTCAAGCCATTTTCCATTGTTGTAACGCGCGATAAGGAAGAAAGTGTCATGCTAATGTAAAAATTTACCGGTTCACGACTCACAATACTGAAGATTACATGTTGATTGATCAGATCCATGATGTCATTGATATTGGTGTACAACAGACGAAAGTTTCGAATAACTCTAAGGATAAAAGTGAGTAACATGATCATGATCATACTTAAGGGAGCTATGATCAAAATGAAGGGATCTTTGAGGGAGGCCATGGTAGAGGTTGAGGATACCATGGTGGATTTAGAGGCTGAGGCCGTGGCCGTGGATGAGGTGAGTTCCCTCATGGAACATGTTATATGTGCGGATCACCTAACCATTACAAGTGTGAGTGCCCTCAGAACATTACTTGTTATTTTTGTGGAAAGAATCATAACTATGAAGAGTTCCCAGACTTATATGAACATCTAAGCAAGAAGCACAAATAAGAGAACAAGAGCACATGGATGGTTATAATACAACACACTGTGGAAAACCAATGGATGCCAAAGTTAGCACTGGATCCTGAGGTAGTACCTATGAAGATTACTACACGTGCTGAGGCTGCGCGCGTCAGAGAAACATTGCAACAGAAGCCTACCATCACTAAGGAGGAGGTTTTACATGCAAAATATCTAGACCCTACACATCAGAAGGAGGTTTATCAGGAAACCATGGAGGTGCTTAGAAATCTGTAGGGTGAAATACAATGTTTAAAGGAACAATCGCAGAAGTTGGAACAAAAGAAGACAACTAAGACTTTCCATTCGAATGTTGATAATTTGAAGGAATTATGTAAGATGTTGTGTCAGGAGAACATTATTCCATTACTAGGGAGTTAGTTGAAAGGAACACTCTGCACACTGGTATTGAGAACAGACGACAAATTTTGAATGCTAATCTCCCTCCCCATAGCTTGGATTATGACAAGGAGATCACTCTGAATGCTGTTGTGGATGGATGGATTTTGAGCAATATTTTGATTGACACAGGTGGAAGTGAATGTGCTTACCTTAGATGCATGGGTTTAGATGGGCAGACCTCCATTGCAGCCATCTTCCAATGTGTTGTATATGGAAAATTGGACAAAGGCCACTCCAATTGTAGTATTGAAAGATGCATCTATTACTATATAGAGGACCAAGTTCACTAAGGACTTTGAGGTCTTAGCACTTACAGAAGCGGATAACTTCCCAGCTCTACTTGGGCACCCTTGGTGCTATGCAAATAATGTTGATCTATGGTTCAATAAGGGATATATCAATTTTGAGAACAAGGAAGAACAAGTTATTATCCCTTTGACAGATGGGAAATCTACACCTTATGTTGAGCCCTTAAGTGAAGAAGACCTGAACAAAATTTATGTACGCACCATTCGAGATCCAGAAGCACTTGAGCCATCTAAGGAAGGAATTCTCTAGTGGGATGATGCACAGTCCATCAGTGATACTACAAGTATTACCTGTGACAATTGGGCACATGACACTTACGAGATGGTTGGGCATGAGGTAAGAAGCGCAGTTGCGTGCATAAGCAAGCCACATTGTCTTAGGTGGTTAAGCAACAACACGGTACCTTGGTACACTGGTGAAGGAAATCCTCAGGTATTCCTATGAGCCATGGTAATTATAGTGGAAGGATCAGGTGGACATAAGGAATATGTTAGTATATAACTTGCGTGGTATAACAGCGCACTGGTGGATGGTTCATAGGGATAATCTCATAGAATGGAGAGAAGTGAGAATTTCTCTATCATCCCAGTTTCTCAAGAGTAATGCACCTACTCAAATATGTGAATATCATGGTAATAATCATGTTCAGCACCACGTTCAGCAGTGTGAGAGACTCTGGACAGAGGGGCAGGAAGCTTTACCACCTTCGTTGTGGGTGCACAAAATTTATTTCACCTTGCGAGGCTGCGCGTGTGCTTGGTATGTTTATGCGGAGCTGCATAGAGAGACTGGAAATTGGCAAGACTTGACTGCAGGAATGATCCAAAATTTTGAATACTTCTCCACTAAACCTCTGGTGAAAGAGGCATTACAGGTTATGAAGTGATTGACTATGGGAGATAGTGCAAAGGCTGAAGAACTCATTCAGGAGTTATTTGGTGAGTCAGATCTAGAAGCGTGTTTTAAAGAAGTAGATGAGATAAATGCAGAACTGTTTGAGTGTGCTTTCCTAGAGAAGGAGAAAGGAAAGATGGTCTATATGGTGGATGATGAAGAAGTGGAAAAGTTGGACATAGATCATTTAGAGGGTACACACGAGGTCTTAGACAATGTGGATGAGAAGGCACGTGCCTACCATGAACCTATGAAGACGAAGAAAGTGAACATTGGCATGAATGTTGAACCTAAGGAGGCCATAATTAGAGATTACTGGTCTGACTTTGAAGTGGCTAAGATAATTGAGTTGCTACACGATTTCCAGGACTTGTTTCCTAGGGGCTACCATGAGTTGAAAGGAGTGCATGAATCTTTGGGTGAGATGAAAATTAAGTTAAAGGAAGGTGTGCATCCGGTTAGAAAGAGACCTTAAACGATGAACCATACACATGCACATAAAGTTAAAGAAGAAATTGATAACATGTTGGAAGTTGGAATTATTGAGCCCATAGAGGAATCATAGTGGGTTGGCCCTATGGTAATCAACATAAAGAAAGATGGAAGAATCAGGATTTGTGTGGACTACAGGGAGCTGAATGTTGCATGTGTGATTGATCCTTTCCCTACACCATTCACCAAGGAAATATTGGAAGGTGTTGCAGGACGTGAAATTTACTCTTTTACAGATGGATTCTTTGGGTATCATCAAGTAAGAATTGCTAAAGAGGATCAAGAGAAGACAACTTTCACCACTGAATGGGGAAGTTTTGCACATACACTGATGCCCTTTGGATTAAGGAACGCACCTGCAGTATTTTCGCGCATTATGGTTCAAGCATTCTAGGATTTTATTCACAAATTCTTGCAAGTTTACTTGGATGATTGGACCATGTATAAGCTTATCAAGGATCATTGTGACAATTTGCGGTTAATGCTTGAGAGGTGCAGACAGTTAAGCATCTATTTAAATATCAAGAAATGCATATTTGCTACACCTTTTAAAACTTTTCTAGGGCATATCACCTTTAAGAAGGGTTTGTTAGTAGATCCAATTAAGATTGTAGTCATTTTAGGATTAGAGGAACCCACAAGTCAGAGTGCAGTGTGCAGATTCTTGGGCCACACAGGGTATTACAAAAAAATTATCAAAGGATATGTTAAGATTGTTGTGCCCTTGGAGGAATTATTAAAAGGTAAAGGGAAGTTCTATTGGGGATAACCGGAGCAACGTGCATTCGAAGCACTGAAGGAGAGGTTTACTACGACACCTATTTTACGTTTTCCTTCATGGAATCTACCCTTTCATGTACATGTGGACACCTCTGGCATGGTCATTGGCGCAGTTCTAGCTCATCCTAGAGAAGGTATTGTAGATCATCCTATCTACTATGCTAGCAAAAAGTTGACTCCTGCAGAACAAACTTAAACAACTGCAGAGCATGGGGCTTTGTCAATGATCTATGCGCTACATAAGTTCAGACAGTACTTGCTAACAACACATTTTGGATTATATACAAATCACATGACATTGAAATACTTGGTAAATAAGATTTTTTTATAGGGGCACATATGTCGATGGATTATATTATTCCAAGAGTTTGACTTTACAGTTATGGTAAAGCCATGTAAAAGCAATTCTTGCCCGAACCACTTACAAAGGATTTAATCAAGAGAGGACACACAAAGTATTGAAGATACAATGTTAGATTCACAATTATACAGGTTGAACCACACACCCTTGGAGTTAGAGGATATGGTTGTCTTTTTACGCACAGGTATGGCACTCGAAGCAATGAAGGCTTTGGAAAAGAAATAACTTGCAATTCGTGTCACACCTTTCATGTTAATCAATGGCGACTTATACAAAATAGGTCAAGATGAAGTATTACATCAGTGTGTATTGGAGCACGAGCGCATGACATTCATGAGGAGGATAATGAAAATATTGCAAGTGGACACTGTGTAGGTGACGCCACCATGTGTAAGATTTTACTAGTTGGTTTATGGTGGGAAACCTTGTACAAGGATTGCAAGGAGTATTGTAAGGCGTGTGATCACTGTCAGTGCCTTGGAAAATCTAGGCAAAGAGATGAAATGCCTTTGAGGCCCATTACTAGTGCAGAGCCTTTTGAGAAATGGGCATTTGACTTTATGTTTCCTATTTCCCCAGCCGCGAGAAGAAATAGATCGCGCTATATCATTGCTTTTAAAGATTATCTTACAAGGTGAGAGTAAGCGACACCTACAAAGGATTGTATAACAACAACATCAACAAGGTTCTTGTGGGAAAATATTCTTACTAGGTATGGATGTCCTTTGATTTTGATAAGTGATAGGGGCACTCATTTCCTCACTCATTTCCTGAATGCGACAATCAAGATATTATTGGATGAATTTATGGTTGCACACCATAAGACAACACCTTATCACCCTCAAGAAAATGAGACTACTAAGGCTTTCAACAAGATATTGAGCCAAAATTTGACAAAAAATTGTGATGTTGGAAGGAAATATTGGGATGATAAAGTTTATGTTGTGCTTTGGGCATATAGAACAACCTACAAAAGGATGAATAAGGAAACATCCTTTTAATTGGTGTATGGCACAAAAGAAGTTCTTCCCATGGAATTCATGTCACCTTATTTGTGTATTGCATGTGCAGGATGGAGGAGGTCTAGCTGATGAGAAAACATTGGAAGAGAGAATTGACAAGTTGATACAACTAGATGAGAGGCGCGACATAGTATGGTGGAGTCAGAAGTAAGAAAAATCCAGGCAAAAGGCATGACACGATAGACACATCAAGGAAAAAAAGCTCGAGGTTGGGCAGATGGTACTTATTTATGATTCAAAGTTTCTGCACTACCTAGGTAAAATTAAGGTGCATTAGTTGAGACCGTATGTTATCACTCATATACTTAACTCAGACGCTTGCCAACTAGAGGTGTTTGATGGAACACGGTTGCCCGGTTACTTCAACGAGAGTAGGTTCAAGCCCTACTATAAATAATCCTTTTTGGTGTTTATAATAAGGTAATATTACAATTTAGATTAGATTTCTGTTGGCCAGATTTTCTGCATAGCATCAAACCTAGGCAGCCATGAGATAAATCTCCCTCATTTAACTAGTGAGGCTCTTGTGTTAGATTTGTCAAAAAAATGTGTTATTATCTATCAGGGGTTTTACTTTAACCACTTAGTTCATGAACCATAACTAAGAAGTTCTGCAGCAAGTAAGCAGCTGTTTAAGAAAGGAAAGTTATAGAAGAAAGAAGTAAAGGAAATACAGAGAAGAAATGGGGAAGATGTGCATCCCAATTAGTAGATAGCAAAGCTAATTACATGCACATAGAAGAAAATTAATAGATATGAACACACAGAATTATAAAACAAAGGCAGCTCTAGATCTAGATCTAAAATAACACAAAGTTTACTTAGAGATCTAAGATTAAAAGCAAGAAACAAAGTACACCGTGACACAAAGTTCTCGAAAACCTGCTCCTTTGTATTCCTTTGCTCCAAGTTGCTCTCAGGGGTTCAGCACAAAGTTTAGAACACAAGATTGCTGCTTACAAATTCTGATCGATCCTTAACCCGGAGGTTCTTCTCCTACTTATAAAATGTAGGAGGGAAAGTACAAATAGAAGACTCAAACTGAACTAAAGCATGAACAACAAGTAAAGATGACATTTGGAAATCATCCTCAACTAACTTCTTCTTAAGTGACACATGTATCACTTAACTAATAGAATGGTTCCACATGACTTCAAGTAATGGTTGTAAAACCAATAACTTAGAAGTTTTACAATTTCATCCGGGAACATAGAAAATAGAAGAAGTCATGCCAGCTGTATCATTTATGTCTTCTTCTTGTTCTGATATCAGATATACTTGTCGAACATGTAATTCAACATCTTTCCATCTATTTTAGCCACTGCTTCCTTCTCTGTCTTGAATTGTAGCAACCCTTCATTCAACACTTTGCTGCACGCTTCCACCTCTTCCAAACTCGGCCCAAAGCTTGCAATGTCTGCCTGCAGCGCCACCAGTATACTAATAGAATTTATCGTGAAAGGCTTGGTAGCTTTATCAATTCTCTTTTGTACCATCAGAAGAGAATCTTCCAGGGAATTAGGCAACTTAGTTGAAATGATCTGCACGTATGAAGTAACACCTCCATCTACTCTTTCCTCAGTGAAAGAAATGATACTGTCTGGTAAATCTGATGTTCTACTCTCAAGTGCCTGCATCATTTTCAGCAAAACTCTACAGATTTCCAAATGGAAAGATACTGCAAATTCTAGCTGCTTCCCCTTCTCGACTGATCCGTCTGGTACAATCTGTTCTTCAATCAATACATCTCTCGGCAGCTTGTTGATCTCGACCAAAATACTCAGGTTACTCTCTGCAACTGTATTCATGCCTTCTATGCTCTCCATTAGTTGCTTTAGTTGATTTGTTGCATCGTTCATAACCTTTAGGCGGGCTGGCACTTCCCCAAGTTGTATAGAAGCTTGACGAATAATCAGATCCTTCCATTTGTCAATAGCCTTTATTTAATTGCTTGCGTCCTCCATTTCCTGCATAAGATGATCACTCACCTACTCTGAAATGGGCTGAATGGAAGGTTTAGCAACCTTGGCTATGATCTCACATAATTGAGATACTTGCTTCTGTAGCTCTTCTTTCTCTGCCTTTTCACTGTCAAGCCTAAGGAATAAAGCATCTATCAATGTCTGCGTGTCCTGCTTCAATCCTTCAGTGGTGGCTTAACCGAGTGGTACCTTGGTCACTGTCACATCTTCTGCCGTGAGCTCCTCTTCTATCTTTCCTTCTGCTGGAACTGATATCTCAGCAAACTTCTCTCCCGAATTCTCAATGATCAACCTAGAAGTTGCCTTAGCAACTTTAGGCCTTTTGTCTCTTCTGCTTATATCCTGGAGTAGCTGCAAGTCGTGCTCCTTTAAGTTCATCTCCATTCTCACTTCTGGAACCAACTGCAAAGCCAACCATTTCGAGAAATTACTTCTCAGAGAGTGAGAAGTCGCTGAGTGCACTACCATCTCCTGCTCTGCATCCTCTCCGTCAGAAAGTGCCACAGTGTTATGACTGCCATCCTCTGAATCATCCAAGGACAAAGCTCTTTCAAACTTTGCCATCTACAGCTTCAACATCTCCTCTAGAACGGGTGATGAACGAAGTGGCTGAGGAGAGAAGACGAACATCGCCGGATTCAATGAAGGCATGGAAACGTCCTGCTGCTGCGGTGCAATAGTTGGTGAAGTACTGGGTACTGGAGAAGCTGGAGTCAAAGCTATGGTCGTAGAAGTGATCTTCTCTTTCTCTTGAGATCTTCTGTGTACTTTCAACTTCTCGGACCTTCTGCTGCTTTCTCCTTCATGCTTTCGCTTGAGGGAATCTCCTGCGTCGAAGTTTCCCGTGATTTGATTCATCAATGCTTCATCAAGGCAATATCCCTGTTTCGCACAGAAATGCTTCTGTTCTCGGGAAAGAGTTGCTTCTATCCTTTCATTCCTTTGAGAAACAGATAAGGGTTAGGGCTAGGAGGAATACCTATTGAATGTTGAGAGGGTGTGCGCGTACCGTAGAGAGAGATCAGATCGATTGCAAAGAACTCCTTTTTGTCTGGGAAGGACTACCTGTAAGTAAGAATACAAGACCACCAGATTCTAATTAGATAATAAGTGAGGGAACTGCCTTGGGCCCAGGAAATATGAGACTTCCTTTCGAAGGTAGTCAGTTCCCCTGCTAATATGAATTAACACAAATTCTAACAAATAAGCTATTGTCCATTTACAATTTATTTACCTTGTTAGAACAATAGAGAAAAGGCTGGTCTTGGTTTTGAATCACAGTGACCGATGCCGGTCAGTGTCACCGGTGCCGGTTGATGATAACCGATATTGGTAGGGGTAGTGATTTAAGGGGTTTGGTAAAGGTTGGCTATAATATGGCTATGATAGCTATGGTGTTTATAAGGCTGGTAAATGATTGGGGATGGGTAACGAGGTGATGGAGAAGACTCAGAGAGTATGGGGGCTGTTCTTGGGGCAATGTAGGGGTAGAGGAATGAAGTTAGATGGAGAGTGTTACCGGGTAGTGGATCTGGGAGTAGACTTGTAATTACTGTGATTCAGAAATCCAAGAAATATTATTAAAAGAACGTATAAGACTTACTTACTAGTTCCTGATGAAAAATGCAGGTTCAAGGACTGTGATGACGAAGGCAGGGTTCAGGTAGGATGTTCTGACAATCCAAGATGAGCTATCTCCTCTCCTGATGCTTGGATGAGTGTCACTGGGCTCTGGTTATTCAGTTGCAGTCTTGGGCTTGATGTCCTTCTCTGCAAACTCCTCTCTTTCCTTCACTTGTCTCTGTTCAGCCAAGTAAATTCCGGATTCTTCCAATGACTTCTCGTTCAGATCAAATGAAAATCCCACCCCTTGTTTTTGGTTGGGAGAGGTCATTTACAGGGAACCGATGGCGGTTACGTAACCGACGGCGGTCGAGTAGGAACCGGTATCGGTCAGGTCAAAGTGGGCTATTTTTAGTAAAATAGCCAACTTTCCCTCCTTTTCTCCCGAGGGATTAGTTGTGGGCTTGGTCAAGTCATTATGAGGTTGGTTTTAGGTGCGGGTGAGGAGTAATTAGTCATGGGTGTGGATGTAGACCAAGTTATAGGTCTTAATTAGGTTAGTTTAGGGTTAGGACTAGGTCATGATGAGGTGGCGAAATGAGGTGGCAGGTATGGCGATGTGGATTTATTAATTATAAGGTAATTAATAAATAATTGTGTAAGGTTTAGGTGATGAGGTTAGGTTGCGAAATGAGATGCGGGGCACAGGGGGTCGTAAGACACAAATTTGGTGTCTACATTAGCCCCTTGTTGTCGTGTAGCTTGTCTTGTAAAGCTGCACGGACAATAATAAGAAGTGGTTACCCCTGTTAAGGGTATAGGTAATCCCCCTCAAATCTATCACAGATTGAGGTAGCGTGAAATCAGGGATAGGGTTGATAAAGGGTAAATGGTGTTGAGATGATGGTAAGATGGTGGGGTAGGTCCAAGGAAGCAGATGCACGTTGAAATGCAGTAGTGCGACCAGGGTACATGATTTGAAGAGCAAACAAGCAATTCATAGGCAAAGGTCGATAGTTTATCCAAACAAGGGTGATATAATCCTGGTATCCAAGGCATAGGAAGTAGCTCCAGGGGATATAATGGGTAAGGTACAGGAACGTTTAGGCATGTTCGGCAGTACCAAATGGTTGGTTTGGTTGAGATAAACGTCACGGTCTAGGTCTAGGCAAAGTTGGTCGACTGATCAAGTCAAGTACCCTAATCATGCTAAAACACGAACATGTGAGCTCGATTGAACAAAAAGCTACATGATGGGTGGATAAAATTGTAATTTGTTGGTTTTGGGCGAGGTATTTGAGTGGTGCGGCCTTGGGTCGGGCCGATTGATTAGTGAGGGCCATGGGTCGGGCCTGATTGGTTGGTTGCGGCCTTGGGTCGGGCCAAATGGTTGGTTACAGCCTTGGGTCGGGCCAAATTGGTTGGTTGCGGCCTTGGGTCGGGCCAGATTGGTTGGTTGCGGCCTTGGGTCGGGCCAAATGGTTGGTTGCGGCCTTGGGTCGGGCCAAATGGTTGGTTGCGGCCTTGGGTCGGGCCAAATGGTTGGTTGCGGCCTTGGGTCGGGCCAAATGGTTGGTTACGGCCTTGGGTCGGGCCAAATGGTTGGTTACGGCCTTGGGTCGGGCCAAATGGTTGGTTGCGGCCTTGGGTCGGGCCAGATTGGTTGGTGGCGGCCTTGGGTCGGGCCAAATGGTTGGTTGCGGCCTTGGGTCGGGCCAAATGGTTGGTTGCGGCCTTGGGTCAGGCCAAATTATTGGTTGCAGCCGTGAAGTAGGCCAATGAAGTCAACAAAGGGTTTTCAGCGAAGGAGGATATAGGCGATGTGGTGAGAAAGGGAGATTAGTAAATAAGGGCAGAAATTGGGGAAAGGTGGGATTAAACCGATATCGATTCTCTATGACCGGTATCGGTTATATGACCGATACCGGTTCTTTAGGGCATAATATAACCGATATCGGTTATAGGTCGAAAAACCTATAAAAAGAAAAATACGGCCTGTCATTGTCATATTGTCAATTTGAAAACCAATTTTAGTTGTCTGAGGTGTATTAGTGAGATTGTTTGAATTTGTCGGCTGAGGTGGCACTATTTGAGTGGAGAAGTGAGTGGTTGGTAGGCCCGAGCGAGTAGGAGGCAACATTTGATTGGTGGAGGACCCAACAGAGGAGATTTAGAGCCATGGCACAGCCAGGAGGAGCAGGAGGTGCTGGACCAGCTGGACCACCACCACCTATCCCACCACGACGACGTGTAGTCGTACCGGTAGGTTCAAAACCTCTCATTATGTGAATTTAATGTTTTTAAGCTAGATTTGGGTTTTGGGTAGGAATCCATGTTTTTAATAAAATAATGAATAAATGGAAGTTGTTTGGAAAATGGAGAGGGTAGGTAGGTTAGTTAGGCTAAAACGGTAGGGTGGGTAGGTTTTTAGGGTTTTTCAATGGGTAAAAGGGGAGTAATAGGCCAAAAATGGGTTTGGGGGGCCGCGTCGGGTTCGGCTCCGCGATTGTTCAGTGACCGATGTCGGTTACTAAGCGACCGACATCGGTCACGAAGTCTTCGGGCAAGGTGGGTTTGTGGTTGACCGGTGTCGGTCGTATGTCGACCGACGTTGGTGGAGAAATGCTGGAGAGGGGACCGGTGGTGGTCATGGGTGACCGATACCGGTCCTTTGTTAGGATTATTTATTTTGTTGGTTTGGTTTTGTTGTTGTTTTGGGTTTTTGGTTGTTGTTTGGGGTTGTTGTTTTGGGTGTTGTTTGGGTGTTATTAGTGGTTTGGGTTTTGTGTTTATTGTTGGGTTTTGTGTTTTGGGGGTGAAGAGGGAAGGGGTAGAGGTTGATAGGAAGGGTGATTGGTGGGTGGGGGGAAATGGGGCGGTTGTGTGGTTGGTGCGGTTAGGATAGATTAGGTGTTGGGCATGAATGGGGAGGTGTTAAATTGGTAGGGGCATAGGTAAATGGCGAGAGTAGATCTGGGTGATTGGTAGGGTGCGAGATAAGGAAAGGGGATATCGTAAATGTGTTAGGGTAAAATAGGTGGGTGTAGGTGTGTGTTATAGAGTCGGGGTGTGGTCGGGTGGGTAAAAGGGGGTATAGAGGGTTAAAGTAGTTGTTGTTTGAAAGGGTAGGTCTAATGAAGTGGGTTATTTATGCAGGCACGTCAGCAGTTGACTATGCGGGATCGGATGCCCCCGTTATTGAGACGGATGCGGCCACATGTGTCCGCAGCGCACTGGGCCATTATGCGCGAGGTGGGACTCGGTGGAGTCCAGCGGTATAGGGCTGTGGAGAGGGACCACAGTCTTATGGTTGCCCTCATCGAGAGATGGGATCCGGCAACCAATGTTTTCCATCTCCCGACTGGGGAGATGACTATTACCCTGGAGGATGTATATCGCATCCTGAGACTGCCGATCATAGGAGAGGCAGTATTCCAGGTAGATGCAGAGACGGCTATGGACAACATTCTTCATGTATTTGGGGATGCAGCCGCGTTATTGACCTACCACAGCGCGAGTATTGCTTATGGCGATATGTATCGCGCCCACAGACATGAGACACGGCTTGCCGTGTTGATGATGATAGGCATCACATGCTTCGCCCTCCCGGACTCAGAGGGAGGCCGCTTTCCACGGGCGTTGATGGGGGTGCTGCACGAGATGGTGGAGGAGCATACGTGCTATGCTTGGGCACCAGTATACCTGGTGCAGCTATACAGAGAGCTGTGGGGTTATCGCCGGATGAGGCGATTCGGGATTTGTTCCACATTTCTGTTACACTGCTGGGCATATGAGCACATCATATGTATTCGACCAGTAGGGCTGCCCCAGCAGCCAGGGCCACAGGTGATATACAGGTATGGCTTTCAGAGGTGGTTGGGGGTCGTGGGCCAGCCACGAGCGGTGCTTGCAGGACGGGATGTAGCTTACTACCGTCATATGCTAGAGGGCCTGACCGCATTGGATATTGTATGGAGGCCTTACAGAGGTCATCAGCCCCGAGGAGGAGCCCGATCACAGATGCGCTGGATCCAGTATACTTTCTGGATAGCTGGACGGAGGCCGGGAGAGCATGAGCGGATACCCCTGGAGAGGGTACGACGGCAGTTGGGGCTACGACAGGATGAGCCACCTCCCTTCCCTCAGTACCGGAGGGATGATGTAGAGGCCCCACTGCCTGCACCACAGCCCGTGGACCCAGATTGGGTAGCAGAGAGGCCGGCGGATGATACCGTGGACGACGCCGGCTGCACAGGGTCATTTTTGGTATGGTGGGCAGGGGAGAGAGCAGCGAGGAGAGCACAGCCCGCACAGCCAGATTTAGCGGCTGTTATAGCAGAGAGGGACCGACTCTTGGGACAGGTGCAGTTGTTACAGGGGCAGCTTGCTGCTGCACATGCACAGATCGGGGTATTACAGGGGCAGTTAGCCCAGGCACAGGTGCAGGTACAGGTACAGGCACAGGTACAGGTACAGGCACAGCCACAGGTACAGGCACAGCCACAGGCACCACCAGCGGCACCGGCACAGCCACAGGCACAGGCACAGGTACCGCCACCAGCACAGCCACAGGCACAGGGTGTACCGGTAGGACAGGGGCCATTATTATTAGGAGTCAGGAGACCAGCCCCAGCAGCTATGGTGGCACGGGCCCGTTATATGGAGGTGAGAGCGGAGGCCCGGTACTATCAGGACGTCCTTGATGGTACCGGGGCTGACTATCAGCCATATGCGGCACACAGAGCCGAGACCTCGCGGAGCCAGAGATCCCAGGGGGGTGCAGCCACAGCCGGTGGGTCCGTTACAGGGAGGAGGCGAGAGGCAGCACAGGGACCAGTAGGGAGACAGGCCGAGGGCGGTGGAGAGAGCTGAGGTATCCTTGCAGAGGAGATAGTTTGTGTTTTTGGATATTGGATAGAGACACCGGTCTGCGAACCGGTTATGTATAGAGAGGCCTGCGTGCCCACATATGATTCTTTCATTCATTTATTCATCTTGTTGTATATACCGGCCTGCGAGCCGAGTACGGGTTGTATAGTTGATACCGGTCTGCGAGCCGAGTATATTTTTGATATGAGAGACCGGCCTGCGAGCCGAGTCGAGATTTTGACAGTTATTGCGGCCTGCGTGCCGGCTTTGTATTATCTTGAGATCACAGAGGCCCCTATGTAGGGCAAGTTGTATATTTGAAACCTTTGATATATATATATATGATGATTTTGACCCACATGGTGTATATGAAATGTTTTATGTGTTTTGTCGATGGTTTGTGAAATTTAATGTATGATGAGTTTGATCCACATGGTGTATATGAAATGTTGTATGTGTTTTGTCGATGGTTTGTTTTATTGTAGATAGATGATGTTGATGAAATAGCGATAATATATTGATGTGATTTTGATGACAAATATTGGTAATGGTGTTGTGATGCAGGAAAAAGAGGCGGGCGCCACAAAAATTTGCAAAAACGAAGAAACGGCCTAGGTTTAAGCAAAACGGGGCACATGACCGATATCGGTTATGTAACCGATGTCGGTAGCTATATGACCGATAGCGGTTATGTAACCGATATCGGTTATTCCAAAATTATATTTCCTAAAAATAGAACTGCTTGGTTGGCAACTTAAGTTCTTATTTTTAGAAGCATGCAACAAGTTAAATACGAGAATGCGACGCTGTTTGACGACTGATACAGGTAATTGCATGAAAGAATTGAGTGATAAGGAGGAAAGAGACAGGTGAAGTGAGTGTGGGCTGAGATTCAGAAGGTAGAAAGACAAGTTATATTTGAAGAGGGTGGTGAACATGGCTGAACGAGGAGAAGCATCCAGCAGGCAGAGACGAGAGGGAAGACAGGTTCCACCTCAAGCTGCTGCATCCCAAGAGGTAAACTGTTTGGTTGTAATTTGATTCTTGCATGTTTTATGAATAGGATGAGAGAGAGTAAGTGGGTAAAGATGAGAAAGAAAAGGTGATAGGCAAGGGTTTGGGATGGGGTGAGTGCTATGGGGTAGGTAAGCAGGGTGTTCACGTATGTTTTTAGGTATAGATAGGAGTAAACGGGCAAAATAATTATCGTAGGTGTATGTTTTTAAGCAGGGTGTATATTTTTGACAGTGACCGGTATCGTTTAGAGATAACCGGTATCGGTTAGTAAACCGGTATCGGTTATCTATAACCGATAGCGGTTACTGTAGGAGTTTCCAGAATTTGAGAAAAAACCCGTGGAGATTTGTTTTATTGAATAATTATGTGTCGTTTTGATGTATGCAGGCGGAAGCAGGGTTAAGGATGAATGATACTGTGCCAGCGTTGTTGTCACGAATCCGAGCGGATGTAACACCAGCTGAATGGGCATTGATAAATCGTTTGGGGTTAAGTGGAATCCGCTATTATTCACGAATCACACGTAACCATGCTATGTTGCAGGCGTTGATTGAGAGATGGAATCCAGAAAAGAATACCTTCTATCTGCCAACAGGGGAGATGACAGTGACGTTGGAAGATGTGTTCCGTATTTTGAGACTCCCAATTACAGGAAGACCAGTATATCAGGCATTGCCTAGCGCGGCGCGGGGAGCGATAACAGCAGTATTTGGTCCATACGCACGAGATTTGACACAGCGAGGTTTGACATTCACTTATGGTATAATGTATGCAGCACACCCTGAGGCAACAAGGTTGGCAGTAGTATTAATGATAGCGGTGGGGTATTATGCATTACCGAGGGCGGATGGCGGAAGATTTCCAAAAGCATTGATGAGTGTTATTTGGGAAATGATAGAAATGAGCGTGACTTTCGCATGGGCACCCGCATATCTGGCAGAGTTATACAGGGGTTTATGGGCCTGCAGGCGAAAACACAGGACGACACTGGATTGTTCGTACTTATTACATTGTTGGGCCTATGAGCACATAGTTTGTGTGCGCCCAATAGGCCGACCCATCGAGTCGGGAGAGACAGGAGTGCAGAGGTTGGGATTCAGACGATGGGTCCAGACAGAACAAGAGGCGAGATCCCAGGCCGTGATAGATGACATCGAGTATTATAGACAGGTATGGGAGATGGTGACGATTGCGGATATTTTTTGGAGGCCTTACGGGAACTATATGGTGACAGAGAACATAGCTGAGGAGTTGAGGGGTGTAGAGCGCTTGAGGTGGATCGCAGGGCACAGGCCGGGTGAGTACGAGAGGATTCCTCTAGATCGCGTGCGGCGACAATTTGGGTTCGTTCAGGATATACCTATGACATATAGACCATACATGAGGATTGACGCCGAGGCAGCATTCTCACCTCCCCGGCCGACACCTCCAGAAGGGCCAGAAGAGATAGCAGCCGATCGTAGGGTAATGGATGCGGGAACGACAGAGGCCTATAGAGTATGGTGGGTAGCAGAGCTGCGAGGTGCACGTGAGCGCCCTGACATAGCTGTGATTACAGCGGAGAGAGATCGTCTGCAGGATTTGGTTCACCAGCTTCAAACACAGGTGAATGAGACAACGGGATTGTTAGAGGTTTCACAGTTACGAGTGGAGAGACTAGAGGCAAGATTCCTCCACGCGAGAGGACGTATTCGTATGTTACAGGAGATGTTGGCAGATCAGTGGGAGGAACCAATAGCAGTGGCACCTTTGAGGATGGAGAGGCCAAGTGAGGGGCGTCGACGATCACGATCACCACCTGATTCGGGAGGAGGCGCAAGGGTCTAAGTGAATTTCATAGGAGTATAAGAATAAATAAGGATGCCGACCTGCGAGTCGATGATAGAGAAGATGTATTTGTTTAACATCTAAAAACTAAATATGTATGTTGTTTTGAGTGATGATAATACTAAGAATGGTTGTGTTTTGAATGTTGTTTTTGTTTGTTTTGAAAAAGGATAAAGATGAATGTTGTCAAAATAGAAATACACAAAAATATTTATATTTACAACACATGATAGGGTATGGTAGGGGATGGTCGAGCTAACCTTGGGAGACCCCATGTCTCCTAAGTGCTGCCTACATAGCCCATTGCACAAAGCAAGGAGGGGCCTCAGACCGATGTAGTTCTCCCTTAGGACCAGGGAGAGGTGAATTCAGGCAATTTAGGTATGGTTAGGCAATTTGTTGGTTGGTAAAAATATTGATATTGGTAGGGTAATGTTGTTGGTGTTGGTAAGGAATTGGCGATGTTGGTATAGGTATAGGTGAAGCGAAAGTTAGCCTACCCAAGTGGTAGGGAACCGTATCCTGATTAAGGTCAACACACAATCCTAGAGTCGAGCAAAAGAGGCAAAAGTGTCCCGTAGTTGAGAAGAGCTAAACAAACCACATATTAACATAGAATGAGCTTGAACCCCTAGGTACCTTGCATAGACGAGAAGTCGATAGGTGAAAAGAGTTGTATAATCACAATATATCGGGTATACGTCACATCCCTTGAGTTTTGTTGTTTAAACAAATGGTGAGGTGAGGTGGATGGTGTAGCTGAGGTGCTGAGAACTTGTTATAAAGTGATTATCCTGACGAAAGAGAACCAAACCTAAATAGACAAGTCCATGACTCAAAAGTGCTTTTGAATGCGGCTTTTATTTTGCTGAATATAGACTGATCGATGCGGGAAGTCTACAAGGGATATGTATTTTGTTACTCTTGAGGTCTTCACGAAGCTGATCAATGCGAGAAGCTTCTGATAAAGGCTGACTGTGTATAGCTGTCCTTCAAGGGAGCAGTCTATTTATAGTAGCAGATGCGGCGTTTGTGTATAGCTGTCCTTCGGGGGAGCAGTCTATATATAATAGCAGCAATAGTTTGGCATATAGCTGTCCTTCGAGGGAGCAGTCTATGTATAATTTAGAGGTCTAGATGTCCGTTGGGCATAAAGCATCTAGTTTTGTAGGAAGTTTGACTCAAGAAAATCCCATAAGTGTTTAATTAAGAATGTGTCATTTTGATACTTTGAAGTCATGGACTAGACTAAAAAGGGGAAGGCATCTTTAAGGGGAGGTGATGACCAAACCACGTGAGTTTGATTCTATTTTGAGATGGATGGAACAAAGTGTATGAGGTAGTAAATGAGCTCAAGGGACGAGCGCAAGGTAGATAAGAAGTGATATAACACTAAATTCAACAGTAGAATGGTCGAAGATGCAAGGCATTAAGGGGTTCAGGCTCAGGTTTACCACTAAGCGAAGCTAAACGGTAAGTGCCTGATCCATAAGTATGCGTGATAATGTAAGGCCCAATCCAATTAGGAGCAAATTTTCCACGTTTGCTCTTTTCTAGTTTGGTTACATGTTGATTCTCTTTGAGGACAAGATCACCAACCTTAAAGGTACGCTCATGAAGTCACTTATCATAAGCACGCTTGATGCGTTTTTGATAGATTTGAAGGTGGTCAAGAGCTGTAAGATGACGCTCGTCAAGAAGCTCTAATTGGGCTAACCGCTCTTGGCGGAAATCATCATTGGTGAGAATATCCTGAAGAGATATTCTTAGGGAGGGTATTTGTATTTCGAGAGGCAAGACAGCCTCGGTACCATATACCAAAGAAAATGGTGTGGCATTAGTGGAGGTACGAATGCTAGTCCGATAAGCCCAAAGGGCAAAAGGAATGTGATCAGGCCAATTGTTCCCAGAATTATTAACAACTTTCATGAGAATTTTGGTCAGGGTTTTGTTAGAAGATTCAGCTTGGCCATTTGCTTGTGGATAGTACGGTGACGAGAAGCTAAGTTTGATACCAAAGTTGTTACAAAGGTCTTGTAACAACTTATTTTTGAAAGATTTACCATTATCTGTTATCAGGCGATGAGGAACACCAAAACGACAGATAATGTGATGGTTAATGAATTCGACGATTTTTTCTTTTTTGGTTGAAATGAGTGGAATGGCCTCCACCCATTTTGTGTAATATTCGGTTGCTGTGATTATCCATCGGTGACGTTGCGAAGAGGGCGGATGAATCTCACCAATAAGGTCTAAACCCCATTGTGAGAAAGGCCAAAGATCTCGTGCGACCTGTAGCGGATGGCTAGGAGTATGTTGAAGGTTGGCATGTTGCTGACACATAACACAACGCTTAACATATTCGTAGCAGTCGTTATTAAGAGTAGGCCAATAATAGCCTAGGCGAAGGATCCGTTTGGCCACGGCCAGGCCACTAAAATGTCCACCACAAATACCGTCATGGACTTGTCGGATGGTATAGGTGACCTCCGCGCCGGTTAGACATCGAAGGAGGATGCCATCAAAGCCACGTTTATAAAGGAGTCCCCCCATGACGACATAACGAGAAACACTTTTAAGAAAAGCACGTTTGCCGGTACTCGTTAGGTCAGGTGGGAGAACAGAGGTTGTAAGGTAGTCGTGAAATTGGTGATACCAGGTATCCTGCGAATTAGCAGACACATTATTTATCATACAAACAACCGGGGCTGAGTAAGATGGGGCAAAGAGTTGTTGGACCAAGATGAATATGTCAGAGTCAGTTGGTGAGGCAGGAATTTGCGAGGCTAAGCAAGCCATAGTATCCGCAAATTTGTTAGTGGAGCGGGGAATGGTTTGGATAGAATAATGAGTAAATAAGGTCAAAAGTGAATCTACGTAGTGTTTGTACTTTTGAAGTTCCTCATTTTTACATTGGTAGATGCCCATAACTTGGTTGACTACCAATTGAGAGTCACCGAAAATGTTGATAGATTTGACACCTAAGTGTAACGCAACCTGGAGACCCAAAACAAGGGCCTCGTATTCCGCTGTATTATTAGTGCAGGGGAAATCGAGCCGGAATGAAAGAGGCATAGGCTCAGCGTCAAGAGGAATGAGAACAACGCCGGCTCCTCCGCCGCGCTGGCATTTGGATCCATCGAAGAAGAGGGTCATTGGATACGACTCCTCCCTGAGTGAAAGAGTGGCGATGAGTTCGTCGGGGAAATTAAAATTGGTAAATTGTTCCCCAGGTAAAGGGGCCTCCGCGAGTTGGTCTGCAATAGTTTGTCCTTTGATTGACTTCTGGTGTATAAATTCAAGGTCGAGGTCAGCGAGGAGCATAAGCCATCGGGCGATGCGTTGGTTTAGATGTGGTTTGGCGTACATATAATGAATGGGGTCCGCGTTGGTGATGACAAAAGTTTTGTGATTCAGGAGGTAGTGTCGGAGTTTGGTGGCTACGAATGATAGGGCTAGGCACAATTTTTCTACATGTGTATACCTAGTCTCGTAATCCATGAGAGTACGACTTATATAATAAACGGCTTGTTCTCGATGCTCCGAGTCACGATGTGCGAGCATGGCTCCTATAGCATGGTTGGTGGCAGAAAGGTAAAGGTAGAAAGGGCGATCGTCCTGAGGTGGGATAAGCATAGGTGGCTGCAAGAGATAGGCTTTAAGAGCCTCAAAGGCTTGGTGACACTCTTCGCTCCATTGAAAGACAATGTCCTTTTTAAGGAGATGATGGAAAGGTTGACATCGATCCGAGAGTTGTGAGATGAAACGCCGGATAGATTGGAGTTTACCTTGCAAACTACGCAATTGTTTGAGGTTAGTAGGTGGGGGCATTTCTAGGATAGCTTTGAATTTAGATGGATCGACCTCGATGCCACGCAAAGAGACAATAAAACCAAGAAGTTTTCCCGAAAGAACACCAAAGACACATTTCTTTGGTTGAAGACGACCATAATATTGTAACAGGCGATCGAAAATAATGGTTAAAACATCGAGATGTTCACTGCGATGTTTAGATTTGCCAAGAAGATCATCGACATAATCTTCAAGGATAGTGTGCATAATGTCATGAAAAATGTAAGTCATAGCCCGCTGATAGGTCGCACCAGCATTCTTAAGGCCAAACGGCATGACACGATAACAGAAGGTTCCCCAAGGAGTGATGAAGGTAGTTTTATGTTGATCGGCCGGGGCTACCAAAATTTGATTGTATCCCGAGAAGCCATCCATGAGAGAAAGCATCTCATGACCGGCAGTGAGATCAACAAGTTGATCAATACTTGGTAGGGGGAAGTCATCCTTTGGGCAAGCGAGATTAAGGTCCCAGAAATCCGTACATATCCGAAGTCCCCCCGTTGCTTTAGTGACAGGTACGATATTAGAAATCCATTGAGGATAGTCAATAGGTAAAATGAAGGAAACAGAAAGGAGTCGTTGAAGTTCTTCTTTGACCAAGAGGGCAATGCGTGGATGCATTTTTCTCAGTTTCTGTTTAACTGGTTTGGAATCAGGTTTCAGGGTAATGTTATGGACCGCAATGTCAGGAGCAATTCCTGGCATGTCAGCGTAGGACCAAGCGAAAGCTTGGTTGCGGGTACGGAGAAAGGTAGTAAAGGCGGCTTGTTCTGATGTGTTAAGGGATTGTCCGATCTTCACAATGTGAGGATCTTCCTCTGTGTGGATGTTGATTTCTATAGTCGACTCATTCAACATGGTTTGAGTTTCAGACGGTAAGGCGCGTTGAATATAGGAGTCATCCGCACCAAGGTAAGTGAGGATGGAGTCGTCATCCTGGCACTCAACAACATTGATTGAAGGTGAATCCTCTTTGATCATGTCTGGATACAGAAGGGGAAGAGAAGATGGGTCCTCATTATCGCGTTGATAAGTGAGAGGACCCAGGAAGATAGCATTTATGAAAAAAAAAAGTTAGGAGGGATAGATTCAGGGTCTATCGACTCTGTGGGTGACGATGGCAAAATGGGTGATGATGGTTCGGTAGGGGTGACGTCCTCATCTTCCAGAATACAACTGACACGAGGTTCTTTCGGTGTAAGTGTTTCAGGAAATCCGAGACCACTACGATCATTGTGCTTGCGTGTAGTTACGGGAATGATTGTATGTCGGCCTTGTTCATAAAGACCAAAACCAAAGCCTTTCCAAGCACAGCGAGTCAAGAAGGTGAGGGCGAAACGACGATTTGTCAAGTATTGAAAATCGGATTGGAAGGGAACCACACCAAGAGGAGGTTCAGGGGTAACGGAGGATGCGTCGACACCCCCATACGTTAGGTTGGTGCGGCAATTAGGTGGTCCGTAAGAGATTACCTCCCCCACGCGACGGTCGTAGGTAGGATGCGCATGTAACTGTCCGTACTCCTGCGGGGTATGGAAAGAGCTAACATTATATAGGCGATACTCCCCCAGCGTAAGGCGTTGAAAAACATCTACTAGGGGGTCTGAGGTTGGGATTTTGTCTGCGGGAAAGGAAGTGGTATTTGCAACGGTGGTTTCATTGGTTGAAGGCGTAGGTGCGGTTGAGGTGGATGGTTGAGGTGCGGTTAAAGTGGATGGTTGGGTTGGATGAATGGGTGTCTTGACTGGTACAAGCACATCATTAGGGCGATATAACATATTGCAGGTTTTGAAGGGGGGAGGATCAGCTTTTACGGTGTAGGACTTCCCCTCGTACTCAAATTTTATGCATCTATGTAAGGTGGAGGGAACGCATCCCATAGCCCGGATCCAAGGGCGGCCTAACAACATATTGTATTGGAACTCTCCCTCAAGGACATAGAAGAGTTCGGGTAAAGTACGTGGTCCTACACGAATGTTAAGGATCACGGTGCCTAAGGTAGAAGTAATAGCATCATTGAATGACCGCAACATGATGGGGTTGGCACACATGCAGCTAGAAGGGATATTCATTTGTTGGAAGGCTTTTGAAGAGATGATGTTTAGGCTAGCGCCCCCGTCAATCATAACACGACGTACCCGAATGTCCCGGACATAAGCTGAGATGAACAGAGCAGGGTCAGGATCTTCTGCACCAAAGTCGACAATTTCATCTTCGGAGAAACTGACAGCAGCGGCTTGCTGTACAGAGACAGAAGTGGTTGGGGAGATAGGTTGTTTGGTGAGCGAAGCAACGTGATTGGGTGTTAGAATGGAGGTAACAGGCAAGGTTTCATTAGGTAAGACCTCTATCCCTTGAAGGATTTCAACGAGAGCTTGTCGATGAGATTCAGAAGTTTGAATGAGATCGTACAGTGTCATTTTTACAGGTGATTGGTGAAGCTGTTTGATCATGGTACGGTGGGCAACTCCATCAGAGACGGGGTAGGCAGGTCCACGAATAACCACTTTAGGTGGTGGTGCGATCGGGATGGTGGACGGAGAAAGAGAGGCCGCAGGTGTGCTTCCTTTAGCTTTCTCGTTGTTTTTCTGCCCTCGAGTGGCAACACTAATCATGTTGATCTCGTGAACACGAGAGGAGGAGGATGGTAGGGATAAGTCATGGTCTTCGAGAGGTGGGGTTGTAATAATGATAGATCTTGGTGAAGCGAGGACAGGTGGTATAGGAGAGGAGATTGAAGCTAAAGGTTTCTCCCTTCGTAAGTTGTCTTGTTTAACCTTTCTGTCTGAGAGAGGTGACTGATGAAGTATGGCTTTCAACGCTTTGCATCCTTCTACATCATGTCCTGGTGTGCGGTGGTAAGCGCAGATTTTAGACTCATCATAACCTATAGGTCGAGGTTTAGATGGATCATAAGGTCTAAGTGGGGGTAGGGAAATGGTCGCATTCTCCACCAATATAGCAAGGATTTTGGCGTAAGACCCTTTGAGTGGGTCAAAGTCAGAGGAAGATGAGGCTATTGACTGGGTAGTTTTTGGTAATGACGGGGTATGGTTGATTTGTATGGGTGGCGGTTTAGCCAAGGGGTTTTGATAATGGGATTTAACTAAACGTGGCTTCTTTGGCGCAGAAGCTATGTTTAGCTGGTTAGATGATGAGGCCACAGATGATGTGGTATCAGAAAACAACCACGGAGAAATAGGAGTGACAGCAAACAAATCTTTTGATGATGGAATTTGTTTAGGGTTGATAGGTGGACAGGATACGCGGGGTGACGGTGTTGATATACCCTTGGATCTCTGTATGGGTGCAGAAGGCGTAGGTCGTTTTAAAGAAAACGCAGGAGGTATGATATATTGATGCAAGGTGGAGGGATGAGGTCCCAATATGGAAGGTAGGTGTGACGACGATGGTTTTAGTTGTGATAGAGGCATAGGTTGAGGAGATTGAGTCTGTCTCCTAAGTGGATGGACGGCTTTATTTTTAGATAAATCTAGCCGCTTAGGTGGGTGTGTTAGACTGGGTATTGGTGAGGTCCCAAGCGTAGGGGAAGATTTGGTTAGGCTAATAGAGGTGGATGAGGTATTTGGTAGAGATGAGGGGGGTGAAGATGAGGACATAGGCATTTTAAGCTTCTGTAAACACTTCGGGTATATGGTAGAGGCGTCTGGATCGGTCATCTGCATTTGAGTAGAATATGGGGTACTCAAACGTTCCCATAGGACTCGTCTATCTTCTGAGGGATGACAATCCTCACGTGTGAATAGGAACTTTTGTATGGAAGAAAGGTGGGTTGTGATTCCGGTCCACTGTGGGTGTGATACAGGGGGTAGATGAGGCACTATATCAATGGGCGTTAAGAGGTCAACCGGTCGCTGAAAAGATTTAGGCGATGAAGAACTAATAGGTAGGAGGGCATGTTTGAGAGGATCCGTCATGATTAAAGAATTTGGTGATGTCGGTGCAAGAGGTTTCTCGTCTAAGGATGACAAAAGAAGTGGCGAGCCTTCCTCTTGTACAGCAAGAATGGTAGAAGGAGATGTTTGGGAAATAGATAAGTTAGATAACATCCGCTCACAGTCTTGCAAGGATGTGGTGTAAGAAGGCTCATCTGTGAGAAGAGACCTCTGGGCGGTTAATTCCTCGATGGGTAAAGGAACGGCAAGGATTTCGTCTTGTCTTGATGGTGATGAAGGGGGTTCGGGTTCCTGCGTTAGTGAAGAGGCTTGATTCAGAATTTTTTCGATAGAGGCTTTTGGCTGGGAGTCGAAGACTGCATGGATCTCATGAACACTCTCCTCGGCTAAGATATCTTGGTTTATGTTACTGTTAGAAGAGTGATTCGGGAATGGTTTGTTGAAAATTTTCAAATTTCGGTTAGCAGGAGCGTTAGGATTATCGAGGGCTATATCTCCTGCATCAACCATTTCCTGCACTATGTTTTTCAACATCTTGCAGTTTTCATGACTGTGTCCCTTCACGCGGTGGAAGTTACAGAAGTCATTTTCTTTGTACCAAGAAGGTATGGCGCGGGTGGAATCAAACCCGGAGTGAGGTTTAACAGGAGGTAAGGTAATGGCTCCTGCTTTAAGCAATTTTTCCAATATCACACCATAAGTTTCTCCCAAGGGAGTGTAATTGATGGGCTCAACTTTATACTTATAGGTGGTTTTTGGCGGGGTGGTATTAGACGGTGGTTGGGATTTGACCATCACCGCGTGCACAGCTCCTTTTGATTTCGAAGCAGTCGATGGGTGAGGATTGGTGGTGTTAGGTTTGTTGGTGGAATCTTGGGTTCAGAAATTGGGGTTTTTGCTGCGCAACCGCAATTTCTCTTCCTCTAAGGCTCGAATCTCTAGTTTTCGAGCCATAGTAAAGGCCTCGTCAAATGTGCGGAAAGTTTGAATTTGGAGGGTAGGAGAGATGTGCTTAGCGCAGGCCCGCGTAAAAAGTTTGATAAGTTCGGCCTGAGGCAAGGCATACGTAAGTTGGTTGATAAGGCCCCGCCATCGTCCAACGAAATCTGCGATAGATTCGTCTTCAAATTGTCGGATGGCATAGAGGTCGGTGATAGATACTTTCTTGGCAATGTTAATGGAGAAATGATCCAAGAAAGATTGGGCTAGTTGGTTAAAAGAGAAGATTGAGTGCTGGGTTAAAGCACTGTACCACTCCAAGGCGGGTCCTGATAAGGACATGGGAAAGGTGCGGAGTAGTAAGGCATCGTCATGAGCAATTAGATAGCAGGCATGTCTAAATGAGCGCAAGTGTTGTTGAGGATCCTCCTTACTATTAAAACGAGTAAATTTTGGTAATTCCCATTGAGGAGGATATGAATGAAGGGGGACAGAAGGGTGGATAGGCTCCCGACAAACTTGCTCGTATGTCAGGGCGCTACGACTTCCTGAAACAGAAGCCTCCAGATTTTGCATTTTGTCCATCATTTGTTTGATTAAATCAGTAGTTGGATGAGATGATGGTGCGGTTGCGGTAAACGGAGGCAGATTGGGCCAAGGGCCACCACTAGACAATGGTGGGGTTAAATGTTGATAAGGTATGGAGGACGAATGTGTTGAGGTGACCGAATAGGGATGTCCTATATAAGATGTTGAGGTCACCGGATACGTGTGTGGAAATGAAAAGGTGGGCGGAGCTTGAGAAGGAAAGCTCGTGTGGATAGGTGGCAGAGAGCAAGTCATGAAAGGAGCAGTCTGCAAGAGAGACGAGGTAGGAGTGGTCAGCGGTAATGATATGTGGGGCCCAAGATTAACCAAAGGAAAGCCAATCTGTGCCGTATGAACCCCTGAAGCCGCTGGATTGGGAAACGGGGCTAAGGATGCAGAAGGCAAAGCGGAGTTATCAGGCGGAGAAGGAGCTAAATGAGCAGCTATACTAATAGGCATGCCAACAAGGAGTTGACCATCGGGCGTACGGTCAGGGGCATGAGACAAATAATATTGTACAGCGCTAGGATTAGCGTCCAAAAATTTTGTAAATTCCTTATCTCCTACAGGGATTTTGGGAACCTCACTGGTGTCCGTAGGGTTCCCCATAGAATGTGAAGGGGGCGATTCAGGCAAAGGCACAGAGCAGGCATGTGAAACCATGGCGGCGGCTTGCTTCCGAGTGATAACAACCATGGGCAAGAGTACACAGTAGGGTTTCAATCTATCAGGAACAGAAACAACCCCAGAATGTTGAAATTGGTAGGTTGCTGGTTTGTCAGGGACTGTAAAAGACTGTAACCGATATCGGTCTGCTAACCGATGTCGGTTATACTGTAGCCGACGTCGGTCACTTAACCGATGTCGGTATAATAGGACTGGTATAAGAAACTGTAAGAAGCTGCTGGTTTGGGGTTAACAGTGCTTAGTATGCCTACCAAACTGTTCTGAAGTGATCACAGAAAACAGTGTATGACAGAGAAACAGAACTGAAAACAAGCAAGATACACAAGCAAATTAACAGACTAACCCTAGGATTAGTTTTAATCAATTTGGGCTTATGCCCTTAGACGCAGAATGATGTCAGAATCCTAAACAAAAGACTTAGGGGAAATGTCAAGTTTGTTTTGGCTTATAAGGTTACCTCAATCGGGCGGAGGAATACCGCGGAAAAAGGGGGGATGTTTTGAGCTGTTGTGTTAATTGTGAAGTGATTCGGTATGTGTTGTGCAGTGAAAGTAAGATTAATTTCTTGTCAATACCGTGGAAATCACCCCCACGTGTACGACCTGTTACTTAATCTACGTTCACTAGAATTGAAAACAGCACGCAAAAATGGGATGCACGTGTTTTAAACCCAAATTGAAAATGTTATTCGATGAAGCAAAGAAGATGACTTTCACTAATGCAAAGCTGGGAAAGCAAGACAAATTCTTTTACCAAATATAACAAAATATCGTGTGAAATTTTTAGAAGAAGAAAACAACATGTATGCTCCCTATATGAAAGCAAGCAAGAAAGAAAGAAACCCGAAATGGGTCCCACCGGGCGTGCCAAAATGTTTCGCACAGAAATGCTTCCGTTCCCGGGATAGAGTTGCTTCTATCCTTTCATTCCTTTGAGAAACAGATAAGGGTTAGGGCTAGGAGGAATACCTGTTGAATGTTGAGAGGGTGTGCGCGTACCGTAGAGAGAGATCAGATCGATTGCAAAGAACTCCTTTTTGTCTGGGAAGGACTACCTGCAAGTAAGAATACAAGACCACCAGATTCTAATTAGATAATAAGTGAGGGAACTGCCTTGGGCCCAGGAAATATGAGACTTCCTTTCGAAGGTGGTCAGTTCCCCTGCTAATATGAATTAACACAAATTCTAACAAATAAGCTATTGTCCAATTACAATTTATTTACCTTGTTAGAACAATAGAGAAAAGGCTGGTCTTGGTTTTGAATCACAGTGACCGATGCCGGTCAGTGTCACCGGTACCGGTTGATGATAACCGATATCGGTAGGGGTAGTGATTTAAGGGGTTTGGTGAAGGTTGGCTATAAGATGGCTATATGATAGCTATGGTGTTTATAAGGCTAGTAAAATGACTGGGGATAGGTAATGAGGTGATGGAGAAGACTCAGAGAGTATGGGGGCTGTTCTTGGGGCAATGTAGGGGTAGAGGAATGTAAGTTAGATGGAGAGTGTTACCGGGTAGTGGATCTGGGAGTAGACTTGTAATTACTGTGATTCAGAAATCCAAGAAATATTATTAAAAGAACGTATAAGACTTACTTACTAGTTCCTGATGAAAAATGCAGGTTCCGGGACTGTGATGACGAAGGCAGGGTTCAAGTAGGATGATCTGACAATCCAAGATGAGCTATCTCCTCTCCTGATGCTTGGATGAGTGTCACTGGGCTCTGGTTATTCAGTTGCAGTCTTGGGCTTGATGTCCTTCTCTGCAAACTCCTCTCTTTCCTTCACTTGTCTCTGCTCAGCCAAGTAAATTCCGGATCCTTCCAATGACTTCTCATTCAGATCAATGAAAATCCAACCCCTTGTTTTTGGTTGGGAGAGGTCATTTATAGGGAACCGATGGCGGTTACGTAACCGACGGCGGTCGAGTAGGAACCGGTATCGGTCAGGTCAAAGTGGGCTATTTTTAGTAAAATAGCCAACTTTCCCTCCTTTTCTCCCGAGGGATTAGTTGTGGGCTTGGTCAAGTCATTATGAGGTTGGTTTTAGGTGCGGGTGAGGAGTCATTAGTCATGGGTGTGGATGTAGACCAAGTTATAGGTCTTAATTAGGTTAGTTTAGGGTTAGGACTAGGTCATGATGAGGTGGCGAAATGAGGTGGCAGGTATGGCGATGTGGATTTATTAATTATAAGGTAATTAATAAATAATTGTGTAAGGTTTAGGTGATGAGGTTAGGTTGCGAAATGAGATGCGGGGCACAGGGGGTCGTAAGAAAATCTTCTAACGAAGGCACATGTGCGTACTACTGGGAGATTGTCTTCCTGGCTACTCCAAATGGATCAAAGTTCAGCCATGCAGGGAAGAACTCTTGCTCATACTCGGCTAACATTTGTGCTTCCATCCCTTGAGCTCTGTGAATGCTAATGCAACTGTAATATCCCACAATGATTGGGAAGAAACCCATAGACTTATGCCGCTTTGACTGAAGGTCGTGTAACTCCACAAGTTGCCTGCTCAGCTCCATGACGATCAATCTATCATTCGGATACCTGGGAATCTTTATTGGTTCTCCAGAAAAGCCCGTAACCCTGAGGTATGTGAAATTTGTAAATTGAATGAATAGACTGCCAATCTTGGACATGGCTTCCCACACTTCCTTGCTTACCCTGTTGGCCTTCAAGTCTTTGTCTAGCCTGCAGATGAAATCGTAGAAGAAGTCATCGTTGATCATTTTGAAGTCTTTCTCGCTTATAGGTGCAATAAGCTGCGGGGTTAGCACTTGAAAATGGGGGTCCTTGGAAAGAACACCACATCTATCCAGCTTGGAAAAGACACCTTGTGAAGCTGCAACATACACCAAGTATGAAGTCATCTTGAAGCTGAAAGTACGCTTCATGTTCCGAAGTTGCTCACCGTTGTTGCTGCTAATAATTTCTGACCAATTGATTATAGAATCAACCTTGTTGATTTCAATGGTCCTGATGAAAGCATACATCCATGTACAGAAAGTGTAGGCATTCGCTTCGCCATTCATCCTGAATAGCAATTTGACAACATCATCTGCCTCCTACACCAAATTGGACTGTGGAAGAGTTCTTGGGAACTTTGAAGGGATCTAGGCTTCTTCATGAACCGGCTATTCATGATGCTCACACAATCAGCTCTATGCTTCTCCCACCTACTGTCAGCATCCTGAATGCTAATAGAAGTCACCACCTTCCGCACTGGAATCTTCAAACAATAATTAATGAACTCTGCATCCAAACAAATTATTGTCTTTCCTGAAGCATCACGCACTGATCTGGATGAAGGATGATAAGATCTAGCACACTCCATCATGAACTCTGGCAATTGGGCTGTACATGGGAAAGCTGCAGCTCGGATAATTCCACTACTTTTGACCGCACGCATGAGTGAAGTCTTTTCTGCTCTGGATCTATCAATCAAATCAGTAAGAGGTTCCGGGCCTAGATCTATGTCTCCTATGTCCGCAAGTTTGGAAGCAATGCATGACTCCATCGTGCTTTCTTTTTCATCTCCTTTCGCCATGGCTTTGTCTATCTTCGTCTGAATAATTCTTTTTCTACTTACTTGGCCAGATTTCTTCAATACTGGTGCAGATCTGGATAATTCTTCAGATTTAGAGGATATTTGCAATGTATTGGACATTGATAAAAACTCATTTTCTTTTGTAAAGCACCTGTAATGAATTCCTGTAATTTATTCAGACAAAAATGGCCACCGGAGCATGAATAGTGAATTTAAATTATAAAAAATCTGCACTTTTCAAGCCTGCTGCCCCAAAAAATTGGTGTGTTTAATTTGCACATAAAAAGAGCATGAATCCTTTCAATCAACACTTGAACTCCTGTAACACCTGTGAAAACAATTATGCAAACAAAGATCAACCTCCTCCAAAGCATGCGCCAAATCTGGAAGCTTTTAGCCTTGTTAGCACTTTATCTGAACAAAATCCTTCCTTTAATGGGGGCGCACTTTTCGTCTTGGCTGCAATTCTTTACCTGTGAATTAAATAATTCACCCATATGGCTGCCCATGCTTATATAACCTTCACAATTCTATAATTAATAATTGCCCTAACAATTAAAGGCAATTAATTAATTAAAAATCATGCTTTTCTCTTTTAAAAATAGCATGTTTAAGGACAACCATCCAATAAATTAAATTAATCCAATTTAATCCTTCACACAACACTTCACTTAAGCTTCACAGTGTGCTTTGACCATAGCCACTGAAAATAGAAAATTAATTTAATGATTTAATGCCTTAAAAAACATTAAACAATTCCCAAATGGGGTGCACTTTTTGAGAGGAAGAGGGCAGCCACTAAATAAATTAAATTTAATGCATTTAATTCCTTTCTTTTATTCCATCTTTGACTTGTTGACCTCCTCCAAGCTTGGGCGCACTTTTTGAGAGGAAAGATTAATTAAAATAATCAATTTAATCCTTTTATTCTCTCACCAAAGGGGGCGCACTTTTTTGCACATGTAATTCTATTTTTAAGAATTTTTTCATAATGGGATTCTTTACCCTGCCAGGCAGGCACCAAAATCCCGTGATCCACTTAAGTGATTTGACTTTGACAATGGGATTATTTACCCTGCAAGACAGGCACTAAATCCCATGATTTCACTTAAGTCACTTTCCTTTTATTATATCATGGGAATTTTTACCTTGTAAGGCAGGCAATAAATTCCCACCTGCCTGCAGCCTCTATTTTTCCCACTGCAGCTCAAGTGACTTTTATAACACGGGAAAAAGTACCCTGCTAGGCAGGTATAAAATTCCCACCCTGCCTGCGGCTTATATTTTTTCCATCGCAGCTTAAATCCTTTGTTTTTCAAAAATGCGCCCATCCCCGCAGGGGCTTTTCTGTGCACGACTTTGCTTTTTCCCAGTGATCCAGACCTCCGATGGCGAATTCCTCCAGGCATAATGTGCGTATATGTTTTCCAGCCGCTTCAGGCCAAAAATTGGGCTTACCCGGTAAAGGAATTGCTCTAGAGAAATTTCACAGAAAACGAAACGGGACACCACAAAAACACGAAAAAATTGCCAAAAGTTGCAAATAAAGCCCAAAACTTAAAATAAGTTAAAACCCTTCTGGCACATGGGAATAATAACATATTCGCTCATAATAGAGTTAAAACAGAGCGCAAATAGCCTCATACGGGGCTCAAAATAATTAAATACAAATTTCTAGCAGACAAATCCCGACGACAGAATAAAACAATTTTGGGCATTTGGGTATTTGGCGAAAAAGGCTAATATGGCTCTTTAGGATTATCTTGACGCAATACAAGAAATTTTAGGAAATACAAACACAAAACGACCCATTATTTTAAAAGTATGAATTTTTTTTGGATAGGGTAGTCACAAATTTCAGGGTGAAATCTGAGTGACACCAGTTGGCTCCGTCTGTGGACATCTTTTTCTCTGTCAGAATGACAAAGGGAAAAGAATGAGATCCCAGCATCTCTGGTTTCGTATCTTGTCGTTTGGGCACGGGGTCAGGCAAACGAAAACAACTCAACACAACACCAAAACAAGACAAAACAAAGAAAAACAAACAAAAGATTTATTTATGTACATACAGGTGTTACCCTGCTTCTCATGTCCGGAACAACTTCAAGTGTTGCCCATTGAAAGGCAACGGCAATTCAACTCCATCCTGATGAGCAAGAATGAAGCTATTTGCTCCGGTGATCCTTTTAATTACAAAAGGCCCTTTCCATAGTGAATCGAACTTTCCATGCATGCCTTTTGTTTCTCTTCTTTTGTCCCATAAGAGGACCCAGTCATTAACTTCAAACTTTCTTTCCCTGGCATTTTTGTCGAAGATGAATTTCACCTTCCTTTGATGCTCTGTCAACCTATCTGCAACTTGAGTTTGTACTTCCCTCAATTCAGTCAAGTACATAATTCTTTTATCAATAGCATCTGTGAATGTGGAATCCTCCAGGACCTTAGAAAGTTGTAGGGCAGGCAATTCCAAGGTAAGAGGCAGCTCTGTGTCTCTACCATATAGCAGCTGAAATGGGGACATGCCTATCGCCCTCTTTGGTGTGATCCTATCGGCCCATAATGCATCAAACAACTTTTTATGCAAAGTCCTTTGATTTTCCGTTTACAAGCTTGCGCACGATAGTTACCAAGTTTTTATTACTAGATTCAGCTTGACCATTCCCTTGTGGATAGTAATTTGAGGAATGAACCAGCTGAATCCCATAAGTGTAGCAGAATTCCACCAGCTCCTCAGAAGAAAGATTCGGAGCATTGTCTGCTACAATTTTGCTGGGCACGCCAAACCTGACAATAATATTTTCTTTTATAAAACTGCACACCTCGACGGAAGTGGCATTCTTTACAGGAATAGCTTCTACCCACTTACTGAAATAATCAGTAGCTGTTAGAATGTAATGATGACTGGCACTGGAAGTCGGGTTAAGCATACCAATAAAATCCATTCCCCACTGTTGGAAAGGTTAAGCATTACAAAATGTTGGCATGCTTGACACTTAGCTACGCACTCTACAGTATCTTGAAAAAGGGTGGGCTAGTAATACCTTGCTCTGAGGATCTTGTGTGTAGTGACTCGGGCTGAGAAATGACCACTGCAAGCCATGTCATGAAACTGTTGTAGTAGCTAATCCTGTTGAGCCTTGTCCACGCATCTGAGAAATACGCCATCAATTCCCCTTTTGTACAAACCATTATCCCAAAGAACAAAATCTTTGGATTTCAGTTTGATGGTTTGTTTCTCTTTTCTGGAAAGTTTATTTGGGCATTCTCCATACGTCAGAAAGTAAGCAGTGTTACTGTACCACTCTTCTACCAGATCTATAAAAAGTACTGCAGGCAAATCTCCATCTATCTCATCTTGATCCACTTCAGGCACTGATGTTTTCATCTCCGTCATTAATTCACATAGACCTCTTCCTCGAACTAGCTTTGTTGGTTTAATATCCATGTCATATTCTTGAACTTTTGTCACCCATGTGCCTCTCAATAATCCTAACTCTTGCTGAGTAGGAATGGATTTAACTGCAGTATCTGGAACCAAAACCACAGTGTGCGAGGAAAGAATATAATACCTGAATGCTTTGCACGCCTTCACCACTACGTATGTGTGCTTTTCCATGGGAGTGTATTTCAATTCATAGGCTTTAAGAGGCATACTCATGAAAGCAATAGGAGCTTCTGCGTCCTCTTGATTTTTCTGCATCAGTATTGCTGACATGGTGTGTTCAGAGGAGTAACAGTAAAGAATAAATTCTTTACTGAATTCGGGTGAAACCAAGACTGGAGCTTTCGACAGGGCCTCTTTAATTTTCTCGAAAGCTTCCTTCCCTTCGCTGCTCCATTTAAAATCTCATGTCTTCTTCATCATATTCAAAATACGACGGGTTAGCTCAGCAAAGTCAGGAATGAATCTCCTAAGAAAATTCACTTTTCCAAAGAAAGAGTGAACTCCTTTTTTGGATGTGGGCAAAGGCAATGTCTGAATGGATTTGACACGCTCTAGATCTATCTTCATTCCTTCCTTGGAAATAATGTGCCCAAGCAGCTTTCCTTTGGTCACAACAAAGATGGATTTCTTGGGATTCAAAGAAATACCATGCTGGCGGCACTGTATGAAAACCTCTTCCAAGTTTGAAATGTGTGTGCTTCTATCTTTGGAAAAGACTGTCAGATCATCCAGATACACCACTATGCTTATATCTTTGAGGTGAGCAAAGGCTAGATCTATAGCTCTTTGGAATGTAGCACCAACATTAATCAGGCCGAACGACATCTTCTGGTATGCGAAGGTTCCCCAAGGTGTGATGAACACCGTTTTGTATTGATCTTCCTCGGCCACCTTGACTTGATTGTAGCCTAAGAAGCCATCAAGCATGGAAAGCATCTCAGATCCAGTGACCACCTGTAGAGTGTGATCCATGATGGGGATGGGGTAGTTGTCTTTCAGTGAAGCTTGATTAAGGTTGCGGAAATCTACACACAGCCTAATCTCACCACTCTTCTTTCTTACAGGGACTATGTTGGCCAACCACTCCGAATGATGTATGGGATAGATAATCTTTACGTCTAACAACTTCCGGATTTCTGCAAATATGGTTCTCGAAATGGTAGGGTTGTGCCGCCGCAGCTTCTGCTTGAAAGGCTTTTGTTCTGGTTTAAGTGGGATGTAGTGTTGAACTTCCGTAGGCTGATATGTTTTTAGATCCTGGTAAGACCAGGCAAAAACATCCATGTATTTCTCAAGAAGCTTAGTAAAAGCTTCTTTTTCGGCCTTTGAGCAACACTTACCCAGATTTACTAATTTGGGATCATTGCCAGTTCCAAATTTAGCAATTGTGTGTCAGAGGAATAATTTTCCTCATTTTCTTCATTTTTCTTAAGCATTTGATCATGCTTATCAAACATTTCCTCAAGAGATACCAAACCTTTGGGAATTTTATTTCCTTTTAGTTGGATAATCTCCTAACTTCCTGAGACGTCCACATCCATTTCTCCGACAGTAGTCTGCCGAGGAGGTGAATTACTTCCCTCATAGTAGATTCCTTCAAAGTTGTCTTTCTGTTGGAGAAACACAGCAATCTTCGTGTCATCGTTGAAAACCTGCCATTGCTGAACGTTGTCAGGAACCTTTGGGTGAAATACCATCTCCACCTTGTAGTCACCCTGTCTAAAGAGCGCAGGAGGCTGATCCGGATTCAACAAGGCCGCAGTTACTGCAAGTGAATCAACTCTTGAATTTTGTTCTCTCGGAATGTAAGATACCGAGAAAGCTGAAAAATCCAGAATAGCAGAGTAGACCCGATCTCTATAGTGCCACAGTTTTCCTTTTTTGAATTGGTAGAGGCCTCTTATCTGCTTCACAATCAGCTCAACATCTCCCCTTGCGTGTAATAGTTTAATTCCCATTGTTCTTGCCTACTCCATGCCTAACAACAATGCTTCATACTCAGCCGTATTGTTAGTATTTTCGAACATCAATTTGAAGGAGTGCGCATGCACCTTCCTTCAGGAGAGATAAGAACAACGCCTGTGCTGGATCCAAAATGAACAACAACTACCATCAAATTCCAGAGTCCAAATCTTGTTATCAATTTGATGTGATTCTCGAATCACCAGTTGAATTTCTTCTTTATCCATTTCTAGATAATAGACTCCGTGATCCGATTCCTGAAACAAGATCTGAGATCTAGGATCCTTAGATTTTGATATTGTGTACTTAGATTTCTTCTCAGGTTCCAGCTTCTGATTTACTCCTTTGATTGGTATGTGCGCACAAGACCAATCCATCTTGACTTCTCCACCCAGCTCTTTGCAGAAATTTCTACTCAATAGCATGCCATAAGAGACTGGAATGTCTGCTACAAGGATAGTTCCATTTTTAGTCTTTTATCTGGAAAAGAAGCAAGTACTGCCTACGCATCTTTGATTTGCCCCACAAGAGGGACTTGCCTTTCCATTGAATAACATCTTCCGATGGTTTTTGTCAACGTGAGACCCAAGGCATCAACAACTTTGGCAAGCATTGCATTATCAAAAGCTCCAGAATCCAAAATGCAATTGCTCAGTTTGTATCCGTTGATAAGCAAAGATACATAGAATGGCTCGATCCTTTCTGATGTAGCAGGAGAAGGGGTAGAAGGAGAAGAACTTGCCTCCGCATTATTTGTAGGAGGAGTATTCTTTGGATTTTGACAAGATACCCTGTGAAGTATTGTATTGTTGGGCTGGGACCATTACTTTGCACATATTTGACCAATCTATTCAGCTGATCAGGGAATGCCCTTAAATACTCAGCTTCTGACATTTGGACCTTGTTCCTCTTGATGTGATCAATTATGTCAAAATCCTGACTTGCTTCAGCAGGATGTGTGTTGGCTCTTTGCTGCGAATTGAAAGAATTTGAATATTTATCCTTAGGTGCTAAAGAAGAAGGAAGAGTGCTACCTCTTTTCAAGATAGTAACATCCGGGCCAGGATCTTCTCTCTCTTTCCGGCTGCTTGTGGATGCTTTGGCATTTTGGCGCGTCTGAGACCTTGTAAAGACCGCAAAAGTGTGACCATCAGAATCTTCAAAAGATTCATAATAGCCATCATCAGATTCGTAGTCCAGGTAACCAATATTGGAGTCGCTAGCGGGATCTATAAATTCTTCATCATCGAATGATTCATCAATGCCGAGATCCTCTTCATTAGTTTCCAAGTTATTCCTTGGAGCAGCTTCTATTGCCAACCATTGTGGTGCAACAACAAGTCTGTTTCGATTTTGATTTTGATTTTGACCATTGAAGGTCCGGGTAGGAGCTATTCTTGAGGGGGTTACATTCCCTACTTGAGAGATCTGCTTCTTGATCTGCAGCATGTCATTTGCCAATTTCTGCAACAGAGGATCTGAAGTACTAGAAGAAGCACCATCACCTTTGTGAGATGGTTGTTTGAGTTTTCCAGCCATGATCAAGTCATCCTCAACCTCCACGACAGCATTTTGTGCTTCAAGTAGATTTACTGGTCTTGCCCTTCTTAGCTGATATCCAACTTCAGGCAATAGAGCGTTTATAAAAAACGTCTTTTGATTTTCATCGCTCAATGTGGCAGAAGTGGGTATTTTATACAAAATCCTTTGGAACCTTGCAATAAAGTCCCGCATGTTCTTGCTTGGCTCTTTCTTCAATTAGCGTCAGTTGGGGTGATCAATGTGCTAGCGTCCTCTGTAGGCTTGAATCTTTTCAGAAATTGCTCACGCATAGTCGCCCAGTTGGTTATGGTGCCAAGAGCCAGCCGATAGAACCATTCTCTAGCCAAGTCGTGTAGAGTCTCAATGAAGAGCCTGATTGAGACATCTTCATGCTCTACTACAAGCACACCACAAGATATGAAGAAGGCCGCCAAATGATCATCCGGGTTTTGCTTTCCATCTCCAAAGAATTTTGGAAAAATTCTTTCTGGATCCCTTTGGCAGCTCGTGCATAGGTGGAGCCAAGTTCAGAGGTCCAAAAGCTGCTCCCCATGAAACAGGTACAATTTGGTGCGCCATGTTAACTTGAGCACGTCTCCTCCTTGTGTAGACTTGATAGACTTGATGGATAATTCCAACCGCCAGGTAATGCTGAATACGATCTATATAAGGACATGATGCGGGTTCACTTTTACCCTTGCAATCATGAGTATTTGAGCAAGCTAATTGCGACTGAGCTGAGCAAGACGTGTTGTGGAGGAAAGAGATGTGAAACTAGGTGAGGAGAGTAGATTTGTGCATGAAATTGGCTTGCATCCCCATTAGAGAAGGGTTTGAGTGAAGTAGAGGCATGCAGAGAGGAGAAATAGAGCGCCAAGGTTTGAGCAGAAGCTAGGGAACGTGATTTCAAGCTAGGGCACGCAATTTCAAGCTAAGGCACAAGATTTTACTCGACAAAAGTAAAAAGGAACAACCTTGTCTTACCATGGCACCAAGGAGAGCACCTGGAGTAGGAACAAAGGGGAAGAATAAGGTAGAAACCGAGGTGGAGATCGATGATGCCCCCAAAAGTAAGCTTTCAAAAATGTAGTACCCAAAGGACGTAATCATGGGACATGATGGGATTCTCACATTCGTAGGAGCAAGGTAAGTGACTACAATCATCACATGATTCACAACAAGGAAGAGTTGGACACACTGTTAAGTATAAAGACAAAAAAGTGCACATTCGATGACATGCCTATCTATGATGATGCTGGAGAGAAATTTTTGAAGAAGGTAAGGGTCTTGCAGCTATATGAACTCCCTTAGTTTGGAAAACCTAAGAAACTATATCAATGACTTATGAGTAGAGTCCACGAGGACTTATTTTATTTTGCTGGGCAACGGATGAGGATCACCGCACCCTTAACTATGAGCCTGACAGGTTTTAAGGGAACAGGGATAGAGATTACCAGTGACTTATTTGACAAAGCAACTATTTTGGCCACCCACAAGGAGTTGGGTTACTCAAAGGGTCCACGTGAAATGGATATTTACAAGTTAAGGAAGTACCCTATTGTGCAGGTGGCCGCACACTTACTCACAAAGTTGAATGATCATGAGAGGTGGTCATAAGTGAACACCATGTGGCTACACATTTCCAAGAAGATGTCACAGGGAGAAATTTACAACTTGGTAGGATACATAGCAGATACCATCATTGAAGAAACACGCAAAGGTGAGAAGAAAAGCTTTGGTGCCATTTTCATATCTCTTGTTTTTATTGAAATCGGAGTGCCTGATGGGCCAAAGAACAAGATTTGGGAGTATCATGTAGAGAATAAGTCTCTAGCAGAGAGGTTTGAGAAGTATTTACGTGAGTGATCTATTAGTGGCCCGTTTAAGCAAAGGGTAGAGATGTGGTATGACAGACTTCACATGGCCTTCGAAGAGGAATGGAGAATTCCTAAGGAGATGCCATTAGTAGTTAGGAAGTTGGTACAATTTTTTGTGTACCAACACTTTTGCAGTGCGCTCTTTACTATGAAGGATGGGACATAGAGTCCTTGGTGTAAAATCCCTTATACATTTACAATGTGATTCTTCGAGGTGACAGTCCATAGGTTTGCAGATGCATGAAGGTTAATCTACAATGCAGACAAGGTAGATTATGACTACCATGCCTTGAGAAAAACTTACACATACCTAGGTAGGTTTGCTTATATTGAGAGGTTCATATCAGATGATATAACCATGAGGCATGTCAGTTTGGCCATTGGTAACAATGGAGCAGTGCTAATTTATATCTAGCTTCTGCCTAGCCTAGAAAATGGTAAGTATGTTGAAAATTAATTTATGTTACCACACCTGGCAAAGGGGAAACATACAGTTGGGATCTTGGAGGATGAAAATCCCACTTCACCAATAGAAGAAGATGATGAATAGGAGGACATCGATGGTTTAGTGCATAGGGGATGAAGGTATACCTTAGATACTAAGGAAAGTGAACGTGAGATTACTCCTCCCCGACAGCAACAAGAGGAGGAAGACTTAGAAATAGACGTGCCAATCTTAGATGTAGACCCAATAAATGAGGAACACCGATTTAAAAGGGTGTTCAGAAGGAAAAGGACTCAAAGCACAGGGCCATCACAACCTCCACACAAATCACCTCGGATCTCCCCTAAAAAAGAAGTACTTGAGAAGAAGAGGAGGAGAAAGTTAAAGCTCATAGAGGATGAGTCTGGTGAAGGCACATCAGGAACCCCGATGCAACCCGAAAATACAGAGGAGCCTCGTGATGAGGAAATGAAAGATGATGGAGAGGGGGTCAAGGAGACAAAAGAGGAGATGGTGCGAGCCATCTGGCATGCCTCACTCCACACATGAAGGTGACAGACCCACTACAAATTCTATTGCTTGGGTTCCCAAGGGCAAGAGACAAAGAAAGGAAAGGCAGGTGAGGAATTTGTGACTCCAGCTATGGGGTATATAGAGGACTCCAGTAAGATCATTTGTGCTAGGTTCTAGAGCACGGTAGGGCTAAAGGATTTATATGGTTGGGAGTTAATGGACCGAGATAAGGCCAATGCACGAACTAGAAAATACCTGTCTTGGTCCATGCAGACACACATGGATGAACCAAATTTTGATGTGTACAAAGAGTCATGTGTCTCGAGCTGAGTAAAGAAACAATCGTAGATTAGGCACATGACTGTCAAGCCTCCTGTAATGTGTGATGAGCAAGTAAGCAATGCCTTGGTCAAGGTATCTGTTGAAGTGGCGCAGAGGAACATTGATAAGGCAATCACCATTTGAAGGCTACTTAAAGATAACAAGGATAAGAATGTAGAGATAAAGCACTTGAAATCAGAGAAGGAATGAGAAGAGGCAAAGAATGAAGCCTTTGTTAGCATGGTTGAGGAACTTGGTGATCATATCCTTAAGGTAAGGCCTCATTTGAAGTCTAAAATTCCTTAGAAGTTTCCCTCTGCAATGCATTATTTGTGCACTTTGGTGGATCTAGTTTTGAATAAAGAGCTCGTTGTTATGGACACACCAAAAGACCTTGCAGAAGAAACAACAAGAGCAAGGGCTACCATTTTTAGGAAAATTTCAAGTTTTAAGGCCTTGCTCCAAACATTGCAAGATGAGCTAAACAAAGCGGATCAAACTTTGAACATGTGTGCAGTGCCGGACGCCATAATAAAAATCAGAAATATAACATAGGATAATGAAGTGCTGAAGGAAATGAAGGACGAAGCACTTAGGTGGGCATAAAGGTTAGCTCTAGTAAAACAAAAGCTTGGGGCCCTTACATCAGCCTAAGATCCACATAAAGATAGGATCAATGAACTTGGGAAACTTATAATGCAGAAAATGGACTGCATGGAGGGAATGGTCTCAAGTATGGCACATGTTGTCCAAGTACTATAGAATGAAATGGAAGAGATCACTCAGGATGAAATAGACACCATAATTGCAGATGTTCCAAAAAATACATGGAGCATGCTAAGTGACTGACAGACCTTAGAGGTTGAACTCAAAAATGAATATCCAAAGTTATGTTAGGAAATAAGGGATAAAATATGTGGAACAATCTCTCATAGAATTGTAACAGTAGAAACTAATATGCATAAAATATTACAGATCTCAAATAAAAGTGCAGAATAAAATAACACAACACAAAGAGACAGTATTTAACGTGGTTCACCCAATTTGGGCTACGTCCACTAAGAATCACTTGCTCATATTTTATTACAAGCCACCGCTCTCTAAATACAATACCCATATCTGTTTGGAGCTATGCTCAACAAACTCTACAGAATTCACACCTGAATTCAAACACATATATAATGTTACATGATGTTACCATATGCACAAAACCACATAAGTAGACATCTGCTTAAGCAATTTTACAAAACCAGGGGTATCAAAACCATGGGCCAAAACCGTCCCATAAACTGTGAGAACAATGTGGAAAGTGTACAATACTCTTAGTGTATAGTCTTCAACACTCTCTCACATGAAAATAGGCTCCACAACCTAACAAGTTATTGTAACATCCCCATTTTAGTACAATAGAACAAGATTTTTTTTTTGATAAATGCTTCCTAGTTCTAAATACATAATTTAGAACTCACAAATCAAAACAACCATTCTTATAACAGATAACCATATGCAGCTGTAATGACTCGGAGTACCTCCGATCTATTCATTCCATGACTCGATAATCTACCGATCTATTCATGAGTATCAAAGAGTTGGCGTTTTTATTTTAACACATCACTCTTGCGGTTCTCTTCCCTAATCTAGGATTCAGAATGCTCTGTCCAAGGAACCTATCTGAATAATTGTTACCATTATTCATCGGCATCTCGTCCCTTAGACTAGGTGACATAGGACAACGCAATCAGCAGCTTGCGATACTTTGGCCAAAGATTTGAAACATACTGCTTATGTCTCGTATTCCTTGACAACATACTTGTCAATCTGGAATACGTCCTTCACCCCATTCCTATGTTATGTAGAATGTCTTATACTGACTTCTGTCAGTCTCTCCTGCCCCAAGTTAATCACTCAGGAACGGATTAATAATATGACAATGTTATAAGGATGCTTACGAGGACTAGGGATACGCTGACATACTGGGTCAACCCTAGTTAACCTAGTGTGTCAAGATACCCCGAGTCTCCAGGGGCAGCCTTATAACATGACCACATTCCTAACCAGTCCCAGAGTAAAACTTGTTTGAGTTTAAGGTGTAAATCTTAATGATCAATGCAAAGGGTGTCGCCATAAGTCACTTGCATTTTTGTATCTTCGAGAAGATCCTAATCTTCTCGAAGGTACAACCCTGCAGTTGACTTGTGCCATCAACCTTCCAAAACTGCCTCGAAAAGATCTACTTAACTTTAAGGTGTTACCTACGTTGAGTTAAAGTTATACTTTAAAACACTCCTTTTTGGGTAGTCTTTTCCCAACCCCTGGGTTCCTTACCTTAGAATTACCTTTCTTATTAAAACCCATTTCACAAAGAGAAGTTAATAAGATTTGGGGTTTCATCAAGGAGTTCATTGATAAACAGTAATCTAAATCAACGAAATTGGGCAATAGCCCTAAATCTTCTCATAAGGTTGCTAACCATACCCTTTTTGGTTTATATCAGTTCTCAAAACTAAAATATATCTTACTTATTAGTATTAAGATATAGTGATTTAAAATCAAATTAAACATTGTCTTGACTTAGTTCAAGACTAGGAAGTAATAATTTATTCTTCCCGTTCAGCTTCCTGTTGAGGTTTATTTTAACCTTAGCTTCTTGAAAGACATAGATCTAAATTCCAATTTAGCTTTAGATAGAACATAACAAAACTACTAAACATTCACAAGTATTCGGTCACATAATCTTCGCAAAGCTTACTTAGAGAATCACAAATGTCTCCAAGATATACAATAATAACAATGCTCTTAAATCATTCGAACCGAAGAAGTTCAATCCATCAAGATACGAATGCAAACACATAAGTAACAAATACCTCATTTCATTCATTTCTAAGCTAATCAAATACATTTTATGCATTCAACATATTTGATACAACACTCAACAACAAAATAACACCTTTCTTCAAGTAGTACATTTAGAGAATCAAGTTGGAATTCATCATAAAACCAAATTAAACAATCTGAACATCATATCGGATCTGCGTGCCTTTACCACTTACGGCAACCATCTGCAAAAATTGTCAACACGGGTCAGTTCGATGAACTGAGCATGATAAGTACTAATTCTTAAAACTATTGCAATCCACCAATTGTTCTCATTAAACAACCTGTTTAAATGAAATCATTTCTTCAAATTCCAAACATAAATCGGGCTATTCATCTCATATGTTAGAGACTAAGAACAAAAGAATACAACCATTCTACAGACAACAAAACTCCTATAAGAATGTTTCTAACAATTACTCAAAGGCAGTTTATAACATTCAACAAGATCAACTGTCATAACTTCCTTTCAATCATACATTATTTTAATGGTATTGACGAGTATACCTACTTATACAGCAACACACATTTTATACCAGTCTCTCTATACAACACCACAGTCTATTCTTGTTATGCCCTTACCGTAGAGATCACATAAGGATACAAGAAGAAAGCACATAAAGTTTCCAGACTAGGAGAGAGAGAGTATTTTCTTATTCCTCTTATTACACATCAACATATAATTTACAGCTCAGGAGAAGGAAACAGAGTAAGACAGATCCCCATTTCAATCATGTTCAGGACTGTACCGACTCCTCTAAAATAATGCAATTACTTTTACGCATGCAATTTTAAACAGTCGAGACCACAAGAAGAAACTACAGTTTCATCTAAATTCATTGATAAAATCACCTGTAGCTATTAAGCAATACAAGAGCTCTCGTGACAAAGCAAAAGAAAATAATCTAACCATGAAAGACTCAACAACCTTTTCCATATCATTCATCAACATGAAAATACCCAACACCATCGCCTGACATGGTACATCTAAGAGCTCTTTGTTTCAGTCAAACACGAGACAAGATATCATTAAAAACAAATAACGTTTCCATATGAAAAAAAAGTGACATTCACACTGAGTCGAAACACAAACATGCACAACTTCATTCAACTGAAACAATCCCTACAATTATACAGCAAGAACCTGTATTAGAAGTCGATTTCAAGAAAAATAATCACAACAAGGTCTTCACAGAAGCTGAATTTCATAACAATAATTTCCTCAAAGTTTCATCCGAAGTCGAGCTACTAGAAAATACAACAGGGTCTCAAACAGAGTCATGTTTGTAAAGAAAACCCATCCTTTAATTCCATAGGAGCGAACTGAATATAACACAACAATGTAAGAAAGAGTCTGTACGATATGCATGCATAGCGAGGCCTTAATTCGAGAATCGAGCCAACTCGCAACATATCAAGGACTCCAATAGTGTCAATTCCAACCAGTACTCATAACCAAGGTTTCGATTGAAGTTGAATTCATACGACAACAATTCAAGAATCCCAATAGTACTCACAGCAAAACTTCTACAGAAGTTAAAAACATAATATATGTTTCAAGGATTCCAACGGAGTCAATACCATCAGTATTCACAACTAAGCAACATTATTCAAAACTAAGATTAGACAGAAGTTGAAATACTAGATACATTTCAAGGACTCTCACTGAGTCGATACCATTGGTATTCTCAACTAAACAACCGCATTCAACTAAGCTTAGATAGAAGTTGAAATACAAGATACATATTAAGGATTCCAACAGAATCAATATCAATAAGTATTCCTTCTACAGAAGTTGAAACACTAGTTACATTTCAAGGACTCCAACTGAGTCAATATCAACAGTATTCACAACAAAACAACAGCATTCAAAACTAAGCTTAAGCAGAAGAAGAAAACCTACGAAACATTAAAAGGACTCTCACTGAGTCATTTTCGCAGATATTCCTTGCAAAATTTCGACAGATTTTATCCCAAAAAAATTACAAACACAGTGAGGACTTCTACAATAGTCACAATCAAGTAGAATAATCACAGCAAGCATTCCCAACAGAAGAACTTCAAGTATTCACAGCAAGAATTAACAGGGTTCAATCAACAATAAGAGCTCAGCCGGTCTTTAACCCAAATGAATCCAAAAGGAAGAATAAATACAGTAACCATTCCATCAAGGTCTTCGAAAAACCCGAGATTCATAATTCCACAGGAAAAGAAGAACCAAAACATTGCTTCAAACCAACTGAACAGAAATCACCTGAACAGAGTTGTTTTAATGAAAGCATTTGAAGTAAAGCAAGATTTTGAAAAGTCAGGGCCTATCATGCCTGGTAATGTCGCTTTAAAAATCCGAAGAAGACCTCTGAATGAGCCTTCTCCTCTTCTTCCACGATAGATTCAGCAACAATAATTTGTTACCCTCATGCCGTATAAACTTTCCTCGACAGAGAAAGGAGCTAGTTATTCTCATAGTTGCCATGCAACACCAAGTAGATTGGTTCGAAGAACCGGTGATCAAATAGAGAGAAAACCGGAGCGTATGGAAAACCAAACAACCAACTAGTTTTCCATTTTACATGCCTTCCTAAGCAATCTGTGCTCGGGAATCGAGTTCATCAATGACATTAACTCCAAGATTCCCGCCCAATCTCCATTGCCACCGACCGCCATAGTTGGCGATGGAAAAATGCAAACCAAAGACCATTTCTAGATTTGGCGACTCTGCCACGTCGGTCTCGATAGCCGTTTGAAATCTCTGCCATATCCCTTGTCCTTCATGCTTATCCTTCTCATTTAATGCCATGGAAACCCCCGCCCACGGCTCGCACCCCTTCATAGGTCCCCTTCATCCACTATCATTAGTTAGGTTAGAAACATAGGATAGATCATAAGGTAATACTTTAGTCTAACTTCCATAGTGCTAGGTCGCTAACCTTAGGAGCATTAAACCTATAGTTTAGGGCTAGGTTAGATTAGCACTAATTCAACCCATAGGTTATAGTTTAGGTTAAGGTTATTAACCTTAACGAATCCATTCTAGGTCTAACAAATAGAATCGTTCAGTATAAGAACCAACAGAGTATAATATTCCCAAAATGGATTCTATCTAGCATTGATAATAAGCTAGCAGCATATACCAGAATTTATTACCTGGCTCAAGTTCTAGACCTTCCTGATATTACGATATCGGGAACCAATTCATTTAACACGATCAACCTGAGTTAAGTCCTGAATTGCTCATTCAACACATTCAGACCTTGCAACCTTCGTAAGGTCTATAATTTTTGTTCATCCAAAATAAACTTAAAACATCTCTTGGATCAATGCCACTGATCCAAGGCTGAGTCCTAAAGATGGGTAAATCCACAATTCATCCCGAAATCAGATTGAACTCAGGTGCTCAAAATGAAAGAAATAAAAGAGTCCAAGCATATCCTGACTCAGTCAAAGATCTTAAAGAGCAAAGAAGATACAATCCATATCAAGCATGACTTCACAATCAAAGGAACACATCCTTATACAGAAGAAATCATATATCAACACTTGAATGCTCAGGAGGAAGTAACAATAGTTCAGAGTGTTACAGTTATTCATGCTAATAATAGTTCAGGCTATTCTGGGAGATAGTGTGCTGAGCACACAAAGACATGAAGACTTGCGGTCCACACAATGGTATTTTGGGAACAAGCAACAACTAAGCGTTATGCATAGTTTAAGCTAATAATAGGATTTCTACTCAGAGTTAACTATAGGAAGTCTATTCTTAAGAGTAATTGCATGTTGTGCATCCTTTTGTAAAGGCGCATGGCTATTATTAGCATGTGAGCTATATATATATATATATATATATATTTACACGGTTTGGGTGTGTGTGTGTGTGTCAAATTATAGAGTTATTTTGCTGGTTTTGTCACACACATGACTCGTGGAGATACTTATGTAATGTAAGAAGCTTATGCGTTTTAGAGTATTTAATACAATGGTTCATATTGGTTGCGTAATGGGGTTGAACATGACTCAATTTGGTTCTTGCATGCTAAATATTGTTATAGTCAGCGGTTAGTTCATCTTATATATATTCTAAGAACTAGATCAGGTTTGTGCACTGTGTGTTGTTTACTATTGGTAATGAATCTGAATACCTATATTCACCATCATACTAACATTCTATACAAGCAAATCTAAAAACGGACCTGGTGCCTTTGCGTGCTTTGAGTGAGCACTCAGCTCAGGCTGAGTGATGTGTCAGTGTACCTGAGTTATTCATAGTAAATTCTATGCTGCATTAGAGACAACTTTTGATGATGAGAGATAGATTTCCCATTTTGGTGCAGATGTGACCTAGCGTCATAAAAGATGAGTGGGTGCAGATGAGGGATGTTGGGCTAGGAGTTGTTAGGCGGTATAGGAGGATAGTCCAAGATCACAACATGATGGTTGCTCTCATCGACATATGGGATTAAGCAACCAACACATTCCACTTACCTACCGATGAGATGACCATCACTTTGGAGGATGTCTACCGGATTCTGAGGCTACCTATTGTTAGGGAGCCATTGTATATGATTTCTTCAGATGAGTCATTCGATCCTATGGTTAAATTTTTTCGAGAGGCCATGGGAGAGTTTTCTTATCGTAGTGCCAGCATTAGATACAAAGAGATGTATGCCACACATCCACAAGAGACCTAACTTGTGGTGTTGATGATGGTGGGGATTGGTTGTTTTTCACTACCAGACTCAGAGGGTGGGAGATTTCCACGGGCACTTATGGGGGTATTGGAGGACATTATTAAGGAGAGAGTTTATTTTGCATGGGCACCAACATACTTGGTACAAATTTACAGGGAGTTGTGGGCCTATATGAGGATTCGACGATTTGGTGTGTGATGTAATTATCTTCTTCACTGTTGGGCCTATGAGCACATAGTATGTCTGTGTCCACCAGGAATTTCATGACAAGTTTGACACAGAGGGGTCTACCGAGCAGGCTATAGGAAGTGGGTACCAATAGGGGCACATCTGAGGGTGGATGAGGTGTCATGAGATGTGACATATTACAGGTGATTGTCAGATGGTATATCAATAGTTGATATTTTGTGGCGGCCCTATGTAGATTTCCCTTCATATGGAGACATGGCGAAGGAGCTAACAAACTTACAGCTAGTTCAATGGATACAGGGATGACGACTCGTGGAGCATGAGATGATACCGGTCGATCGAGTCAGATGCCAGTTTGGTTCGCAGTAGGATGTGCCTCCACCCTTTCCAAAGTACCATAGGGACGACATGGAGAGACCATTATCCCCACCACATCCAGCAGATCCTACAGGGTAGGAGGAGTAAATTGTCGATAGGTAGATTGATGATGCAGGCACAACTGATGGTTATAGGTGCTAGTGGATAGCCCAGCTACAGGTAGCACCACCAAGGCCAGGATAACTGAAATTGGCTATTGTCATAGTACAGAGGGACAAATTACAGGAGTAAGTGATAACATTACAGTGGCAACTAGCTCAGGCATAGACACAGGTGGCCACCTTACAGGGACAACTAGCATAGGCCCAAGCGTAGGCACATGCTCCGACACAGCCACCGGTAGGGGATGGGGAGCAGGTTACAAGACTGTAGTGGCTTAAGTGACTGATTTATAGGAATAGGTGGCCATATTATAGGCATAACTAGCAATTGCACATGCACCAACAACGAGACATGGTCCCATTGTACAAGAACAAGCACCGGAACAGGGTCCCATTTTACAGGAAACATGACAGGGGCCGCTATTACTGGGACAGGGTCCATAGGTTGCGGTTAGAGAGATGACACCTCCCTAGGTGATATCTATGGATAGGTACAAAGATGTTGTGGTTGAGGCTAGGTATTATTAGGATCAGATTACAGATGTCGATCTCCAAGTTTTGTCACATGCTAAGAATAGAACACAACAGGAAGCTAGTGCGAGGACCAACTCACGGACCCGTAGCACCAACAGTTTAGGTAGCCACCGGTGGCATGGGTAGGGCCGTCAAGAGGTGACCAGTTCATGGAGACCAAGACCAGGGGATGAGACATGGGAGAGCAGTAGAGGTGCCGACCCCTCCTAGAGATGATATGGAGTTGGGGATGTTTATTATTTGTGAGTTTTCACTATACCGGCCTACGTACCAAAGAGGTGAGATGTATATGAGAGTTTTTGAGATACTTGTATTTATATTTGTATAAAGAGTGTATTGATATACATACTTTCTGATATATAGATGGATGATGGTATTTATATACATGTTGTGTTTGATTTTCATTTCCATTGTATTGTTATCATGGAAACTAGATGGTTAGGCATGGTTTGGTTGATGTTATGGTGGCGAATGATTGCTTTTATTTCCATTGTATCGATGTCATGAAAACTAAATGTAGGCATGGTTTGGTTATGGTTGTATAATTTGATTGCATTTCTATTATATTGATGTCATAGAAACTAGATGATTAGACATGGTTTGGTTAGGGTTGTATGACTGGATCTTATTTCCATTATATTGATGTCATGAAAACTATATAATTAGGCATGGTTTGGTTGATGTATGAGTTGATTGAATGGTTGAATTTCCAAGTGATTGGTATTATGGAAATATATGATTAGGCATGGTTTGGTTGATGTTATTGTTGTTTCGATATGATATGTTGTTGTTTTGATTTCTAAGGTATTGTTTTTATGGAAACAAGCTATTTAGGCATGGTGCGGTTATGGTTGTATGTTTTCTTTTCATTTCCATTATATCGATGTCATGAAAACTAGATGATTAGGCATGGTTGAATTAGATTTGAATTTCCAATATATTGATTTTATGGAAATAGATGTAGGCATGGTTTGGTTGTGCTTATTTTGGTATTATGGAAAGTAAATGTGAATGTGTATGGGTGATGTGGGGTTTGTTTCGGGTCAATTTCTAAGTTATTGTTTTTATGGGAACTTACTAACGAGGTGTGTTTTTTGGGGGAAAAATGGTGGGGGAAAAGAGTGGCCAAGCTAACCTCTAAGGGTCTCATGCCCTCAGAGTGTTGTCTACATAGCCCTTGCAAAAGGGGCCTCATGCCGATGTAGTTCTCCCTTAAACCAGGGAAGAATGAAACTGGGTAAGTTAGGTCGAGTAGATAGGTTGGGTTGTATAAGCTGGTTGGGTAGGTTGGATAGGTAAGTTGGTTGGGTAATGTGTGTTTGAAAATATGCAAGGTCGAATGTTGAATAGGTATGAGGCAAGGTGAATTAAGCGCGTATGCATAGATGAAAGTGTTATGATTGATTCAATTTCGGTGGTCTTGTCATGTTGAAGAAACAACAAGTAAAATAAGAAAACAAAAGAGGTGGAATGCCCATATTTGGAAAGGGCCATAAGTGTCATACCCCTATACTTATTGAACATAAGTACTTAGATACACTGCATGAGTGATAGGTCTATAGGTGAAAGAAGTTGGATGATCGCTATGTGTAAAATACATGCCACGTCCCTTGAGTTGATTTAAAAGATAATAGACAAAAGGTAACATGGAAGAGTTTGTTAAATGTAACCTTGGTGTGGGACAACATGCCCCTTCTGAAAGATACCCAAAATCGGAATAGGCAAGTCCATGACCAAAATTTTGTATTTTTCTTGACTTTTCATCATTAAGAATGATCAATGCAAGCATTCTATACTGGGATAGATAAGTTCTCCTTGAGGTATTCATAAAGTTGATCGATGTGGGAAGCTCCAAGATAATTTAATTTGAGAGATGCATATTAGTCTTCTTTTATGGGATAAACTAAGTGCAATAAGTGTAATAATGAACTACCTAATTACAATGCATAATTAATATGTTTACCCTAACATTCCTCCCCTTAATTTTGTAGTACCTCAAGGGATGAAGAGAGGAACTCTCTAAACAACTCAAACTTGTCACGTGCAAGTGACGTTGTGAAGATATCTTCTTGTTGTTATCTGTTAGGAAAAAATGAAGCTGTATATTGTGTTTTAAGACATGATCGCGTATGAAATGTACCTATACCTCAATGTGCTTTGTTATTTCATGAAACATTGGATTGCGAACAAGTTTGAGAACACCTTCATTGTCTACATACATGGTGGTATGTTTTTCCTGTGGTATTCCAAGTCCTTCAAGTATGCGACATAGCCATATCACTTCGTAGACAGCTTCACCTATAGAACGATACTCGGCTTCTATAGAAGAGTTAGAAACAAAGTATTGTTTCTTACTTCCCCATGATATTGGTCTAGATCCCAAAAAGAATACAAATCCTGAAGTGGATTTTCTATCATCAATATTACCTGCATTATCCAAATCCAAATACCCAGTCAAGAATAATTGATCATTCTTCTTGTATTCTAGACCAAGATCCATTGTTCCCTTGAGATATCTCAAGATCCACCTTGCTACCTTCCAATGAAAAACTATGGGTTCTTGCATGAATTGTGATAGATATCTCACTACAAAGTTGATATCTGGTCTAGTGTAGGTTAGGTAAATGAGACTCCCAATTAACTATCGATAGAGAGTTACATTTACCAAAGGAAATGGATCTGAATGAGATAAATGCAATTTGTTCGCCATAGATGTGCAATCCATCATCCTAAATTTCTCGAGTGTTGTCTTGGTATACTTCAAATGAGAAACAAAGATGTGATTCTCTTTCTATCATACTTCCAATCCAAGACAGTAGTACATCAGCTTAAGATCTATCATGTCGAACGATCGTTTAAGATCTTTCTTCGTAGAATCTATCATCTTCACTAAATTGCCAGTGATGACTAGATAGTCGACATAAACAAAAATAATCAAAATCTCTTGCCCTTGATTTTTGAGGTAGAGATTGGGATCATATGTATTTCTGACGAATCCATGTTGTATGAGATGCTCATCAATTTTGATGTACCAAGCCCAGGGTTCCTGTTTAAGGCCATACAGATATTTCCTGAGTCTGCATACCTTTATTTCTTGACCAGGTACAACATATCCCTCAGGTTGAGCCATATAGACTTCTTCTTGTAGATCTCCATTCAGAAAGTAATTTTTCACGTCCATCTGATGGAATTTCCAACCAAACTATGCAACTAGAGAAAAGATCATCATGATCGTTTTGATCTTAGTTGTGGGAGAAAATGTCTCCTCATAGTGGATGCCTTCTTTTTGTGCATACCCATTTGCTACCAGTATTGCTTTGTACTTGTCTATGGTCCCATATGCTTTGTAATTTTTTTTGAATATCCATTTGCAACTAATGGGTTTCTTCCCCAGTGGAATATCAACAAACTGCCAAGTGTTGTTTTTTATCACTGACTTATATTCAACATCCATGGAATCTTTCCAAACTTTTGACTATAGGGCTTCCTGGACTATAGATGGCTCATCAAATTTAATAACTATATTCATTAAAGCAAAGCTTACTTCTTCTCGTTCTTTATTGCGAGTGCGTGGTCTAGTGGTAGATGTATCCAGTGGAGCATCCAATTTTGCATCTCATATCATGTTAGTATACCACTTGGGCATACGCTGAACTACTACCGTGGGTCGTGGTTCTATTTGATCATCACAATCATTCCCATCATCATTTTCATCTGTGGGAACATCAACTTATGTTTTTACAATAGGTGAAAAATCTACACCAGGTGAGTCCAGAGGAGTCTCTGCTTCCTTCTTCTCAAAAAACTCAACATCTATGCTAGTGTAGACTTTTCTGGTCTTTGGATCTATCAATATGTACCCAAGAGTCTCTTCACTATAACCAATAAAGGTGAGTTTTTGTGACTTCATATCCAACTTCTTTCTGTTTTGCTTAGGTATGTGCATGCTTGCTTTGCACCTGAATACTCTGAGGTGTGCAATAGATGGTTTCCACTTCAACCATGCTTTGTATGGTGTTACTCCATCAAGAGCAAATGTGGGCACTTTATTAAATAAATATACAATTGTCTTTGTTGCTTCTACCCAAAATGTCCTTATTAGTCCAAAATCATTGATCATACAACACACCATTTCCATAATAGTATGATTTCTTCTCTCAACAACACCATTTTGTTATGGTGTGTGTGGAGGAGGCATTTGTCGATGAATCTCGTGAGCTTTTAGGTAGGCTTTGAACTCGTTACTAGTGAATTCCCCCCCTCGATCTGAGTGGAGAGATCTAATGTGATGACTAGTCTCGTTCTCTACAGCCACTTTAAATTTCTTGAAGGTCTCAAAAGCATCACTTTTCTTATGAAGATAATATATCCACATTTTTCTTGAATAGTCATCAACACAAATCATGAAGTACTGAAATCAAGAATGACTCAGTTGCATTAGACCACAAAGATCAGTATGAACCAGATAAATCTTACCATGAGATCGATAAGTACTCTTTTGGAATGAAGCTTTGTGTTGTTTGTCTATTAGGTAGTTAAGACACTTATCTGTATCCTTACAAAGAGATGACAATCCTTGTCCCAGTTATACCAGGGAAGTGTTTCGAGATACTTGAAACTGATGTGACCAAGTCTCTGATGCCACAACTATGCGGAGGTAGAATTCTTAGCCACACATACCTGATCATCTCTATGGAAAAAATCAAGTTGGAGCATGCGTCCCACATTGGAGGATTTTGCAACTATTTTTGAGCCTTGTGATTTTTCTCAAATTAAACACATTTTCTTGTCAGAATGAGTATCAAAGTCAATCTTCAAATTGTGATCTAGAAGTTGACTAACTGATAGTAGATTTTTTGTCAACCCAGGGAAATATTGTACATATGATAGTCTATAATTGTGTGAACCAAGAGGTAGAGAAATGTTTCCAATCCCCTATACAGTGTAAGAAGAATCATCTCCTAACAAAACATGGTTTTTCAAAGGTGTGTCTCTTATTGAAGTAAACCAGTCTCTGTGGCTGGTCATGTGTCGATTGGCTCCCGAATCAACATACCAGACATCACTAGATGACATGTAGAAGGTTCACTTCATCGAGTAGTGTAAAATAATTCTTCATTATCTGAAATGTTCTTCTTGCTTGGCTATATTTTCTTGACTAATGGGGTTTTCATCTCCAGTTCCCCTCCTTTCTTCCCTTGATTGTAGTTTGAATGTCCCTTATGAGATTGTCTAATTTTGAGGTCCAAATTTGCTTGATGAACCTCTCTTGTAAGTATTGAACCAACAATATTTTAACTGATGTCCTCTCTTGCAGATAGGACATTTATTCTTATGTTACTTGTCCCCTTGGTGATGCTAATGTTTGGGAATTTTGAGAGGAATTGGGTTTTCCTTTTTCTTTTACCATTCCATTTTTTATGAGAAGAAAGTGCCCTACTCCTCTTCATCATCTTTATTATACATTACTTCCTCTTGTTGCAGTATATTCAACAACTTGTCAAAGTTAAGTATTTGATCTGAAAAAGTTTAGTTTCGTCACAAAAAATTGATATGAAGGAGGGAGTTCTCTCAGAACAATGGGAACAAGAGCTATATCAGTGACCTCCTCTCCTAGGTCTAGAAGTGAATCCCTTAATTCTACAACTCTTCTTAAGAAATATTTCTATTTTCTCCTTTTGCTTGAACATCAGTGTGTGTAAATGGCTCTACAAATTCAGTATTACATTCTTGTTCTTAGCCTCATACACTATGCTTAACTTATCCCACACTTCTTTGGCTGATTTGGACATCTCGAATGTTGGGTTGCACGTCGTCAGACATTGCAAACAAGATTATCATCTTAGCGTTATGATTGGATCTATCAAACTATCACTGTTGGGTTTCTATCAGTTGCTGATCTGGTTATAAAACCATTCAGAACATTCCAAATCTCTTCAAACTTATGCTGCGTTTTGATTTTTTTCTTCCATGTTATATAGTTATTTCCTCTTATAAGTTGAGAATATAGAGGAAATAACTCTGGAGGCGTTGGTACCCATTTCACAGAATCAAATGACAAAAGGTAAGGCTCTTATCACTCCAAGTATATGGCCTCCCAGTCTATACACCATCAGTTCTGATATACCGAAACCTTTCCATATACATGCACCCTTATGATATACTCATTGGTACATGGAATAATCTCACCCTTTCGATATACTCGATAATATGTGAAAGAGGCATTAATCATACGTGAAAGAATCCAATACATGGTACCAAGACAAGTACTAAAAGGGGTATGTGTGATTATTGTCACTAGACTCAAAGAAATCATCCTTATACGCATGCGCGTAACTTCCCTATATACTTGGATAATTTCTCAGTGTCCAGATTTACGTCGTGCAATCATTCAAAGATGGATAGGAGGGCTCAAAGTGTGTGCATTGTGTCCTTATTAATCCCTGTCGATTTAAAGGGTCGATGCCCAGACAATGTTGTTGCAGCTATATTAGGCATTAAGTGTAGTAGTATTCGTGACGACTTTACCCATAAGTGCTTCCCAAAGGCACTGTTTATACCAAACATTACGAACGAGATCCGAAGATCTCGTGAGTGTTATACATAACCAAATTATTATTATTTTTGAGCACAAATCTCTACCACTTTTTAAAGCAGTTATAATGGTTTGTGGTTGAAATATGGTAACCTACAAATTAGTACAATGCAATGAAAAATATAATTGAAATATTACAATTCTCATCCAATATGTAGAATGATAGGAAATTTTTTTTGTTTTTTTGAGGCTCTAGTGGCCTCTCAGATCTCAATACGGATCTCTAGTGAAAAAAACCCCTAAACAAATAATCTCAAAATTTAGTTTTTAATGTTACCCTCCGTTAGAAAATCTTTCTCAGAATCAAAAAATTATGCTAAGCGGGAAAAAATAAATTGACCCTATTTTTAGGGTTTTCTCCTGCTAAGTTTAGTGTCCTAGCTTTAGTTGTGATTAGGTAGTTTGGTAGGGTTTTCTACCTCTATGATTGGTGGTCTATGCTATATTTCACTGTTAAATTCAATACCTTGTACAGAGATTTCGAGTTTTGGAAGGAGTCGAACCCCAAACTACTCACACCTTTAGTGCTTTGACACTATCCAACGCTATAGCACTCTAAGTGCTTAGTGCATATGAATCGAAGTAAATTGATATTTAAACTAGAAAATAAAGATCGACTGACCTATAAAATGAAAATGTGGCACTGAATGGGTGGACTCCACATGGCTACTGAGCTTGGGTGGAAGGCGATTTAGGGATTCCTACTGGAAATCTAGATCTGATCTCAACTTTTTCTCTCCTTGATTGCAAAATGTTTATGGCCAACCTCCTTGATTAAATGTTTCTCTGCTTTGTTTTCTATTTCACTTCATTGTTGGTTTGGGCCTATCCACTATTTTGGTTTGTATGGTGCAAGTGCTTTGTTTCATGTAGAGTTGTTGTTGAATAATTCTCTGGCTTTGTGTTCTGATTGCAGGTTCGTTGGAGTCTTGTGTTTCTCATAGTAGTGTAGTAACAGGATCCGCCCATTGTGAGAAGGAGGCTTCAAAGAAAATAAAAATTAAATCAATATGGCGATCCAACTCTAGTCGTGGTGATTGCGTCTATGTGTAAACTGGCTCACGAGATGCATTTAAGATCGATTTGGAGATGGATTCGAATTTGCAGCTCGAATATAGGACTGAGCCCCATCTACAAGATCACCATTGTTGATGTGGAGGAGGGACCTCGACTATGAACGATTTGTAGAGAACATTTACAACTTAGTTTTTTTACAGAGAATCAACCAATGCAAGCCTTGGGTGCAAATACAAATTGTCAGTCACCAAGCTCAACGCTAGTGAAAGATCCATAAAATGATGCAGCTCATCCTTGGATTGATTGTAAAGAGCTCGGCTAGCTATCAAAACGACATGAAACGACTTGAATTTACAAGTACTGACTCGAATCACTTCATAGAAATGGTTGGGGAGCTTGGTCACAAGGAAGCTCGCTTCCAATGTTGATGAATAGTTCGATTAGGATCTTGGTGTAGAGCTCTACTAATATGACACAGATGCCTTCAATTATAGAAGAACTGCTAGCTTTAGCAGTGACTAAGATGGACAACTAGATTTAGCTAAAAAACCCCTAACGGGGAAAAAATGATAATTTTTTAAAATTTATTTTCATGCAAAGGGGGCACCAGTGGATGAAAAAATTTATGTTCCAAACACCTGGAACTGAACAGGGGTTGTGGGGATGAAGGGATATTTGGGAAGCTGTTGGAGGCAACACAGGTTCTCTTAGAACACAAATTTCTTCTCAGGGACACTTCTACCTTCTGTAACCTCTCTCCAACCTAACCAAGAGGTTTAACATGCTATGGTACCAAATGAAAATAACAAAGAGGGATGGAAGCCTCATGATTTTATTGATATGTAGGAAAATCAAATACAATGGTGCAAGCTGCAATACTTATAGATATTGGACAACCAATGTACAGACAAAAAATATGTTGCACAGGTGCAACATAATTACATAAGCTTCCAAAATACATCCGGGAAGTAGGTACAAACAAATATGTTGTTGCATCAATGCAACAATAGACCTTCACATATGCAATAAAACAATATAACGGTTATATAGTCATAACCATACAAAAATCATAATAAACTACCTAATTACAATGCATAATTAATATGTTTACCCTAACACAATCCTTGCCTTTTAAAATAAATTTAATCACATTTTCATATCCATAATCAGTATATCATTTTTTTTTCTTATCTACTTGTTTTCAAGTTGTTTATGTCTCTAGATGATTGTAATAGGTCAGACACATCCGATTACTAGTATATACAACCTTCCTATTGTCCACCAACCCTTCGTCTGGATGTAATTTGACATTGCACATGAGTTAAATATTTGTGACATATCTTTTTCACAAAACATCAAAGACATTGAAGATCATATTGAATTCATAGAAGAAGAATGACACTTTGTTAAATAGGCTTGGTTTAAATACTTCGAGGAGTTCAAGCTTTGCGTAGCCCTTATTTGGGCTATCTATCATGCAAAACATGATCTCTTTATCCTTATGGAGTTCTAATGTCCCTTTATTGCCAATTATCTTGCTATCATTATCACTTGATTATAAAATGAGTTTACACCCTTCAAGGAAGCCCTTTGGTTTATGGGATCAGCCTTTGTCCAGAAACTCATCATATCTTTGTATAATATCTATCTTGTACATCTATTTGTGTACGTGCAAGTTATCTCATTTTTTGGAAGGAGTCCCACTTCCGTATTGCATTCATTCATCCTGATATTGTATTGTAAATGTAGGTATCATTAAACCCTTATGTCCTCTGAGTTTTTGGTGTTTTGTTACATAATTGAAAAATCAAAATCCACCATAAACATTCTGACACACTCGGTGGGATGGTTAGTCCCTTTTATTTGATTCAAATTTTATGTCTTCTTGTTTTCTTTCTTGTCAAAGTCATCTAACTTTTTAGATTGGAGTGCTTTGGCATTGATCGCTCAAAAAACACATAAAATTAAAAAGAAAAACTAAAAAATAAATAGTGAAAAAGTACATTTCTTTTCTTTCATTTTACTTCTAGTATCACATTATTGTCTGATTTGTCTTCATAAAAAATAACTATTCTTTTGGGTCTAAAAAAAACCTTCATTTTTGCTTGATCATCTAGCTTAATTAGGGGTTAAACGATTGCATTCACAAATTCTCCTCACACATAACCAAACCACATCATAAATCAAACTTGCATCTAAACACTTACTTCCAGGTCTACCTACTTAGATATTATCACCAAGGGGTAAGTTGATTTGGTGTTCTGGTTGAATATAAATAATTGGTGGGCGGTATATTAGCTAAGCACTTGATAACCTTATCACTATGGGACTGTGAAATGAGGGGGTAGGCCCCAATATCACACCTTGTACTGACACCAACACAAATTTGGGCCTTTTGTACCTTCAGGTATATCGAGGAATCTAACTTTAACACAACTAAAACCAACCTTAACAAGCCTCTTTTATAGTTCCTTTATAACCATCTTTTTATTTCATGCTTTTCTTAAAAAAAATCAAGATAATAAAAAAGAAAGCTTTCTTGTGATTGTGTGACTTTAATTTTGCTAATAAACATATTTTCTTCCTTTTTTTCTTGTTTAGTTCATGCTTTTGACTAAACAACAGTCTCGCATTCAAAACACTTCAAATATGACAGACCCACTTCAACAATTCTTGGAATCAATCTAGTCTTACATTCAAAACATTTCAAACATGATAGACCCGCTTCACCCATCCTTAAAATCAATTCAGTGTTGTATTCAAAACATCCCAAGCATGATAGATACATTTCAAAAACCCCTCGAATCAACTCAAAAACCTCCACGTTATCCCAACACTCAATCTAAAACATCAGAGGCTCTTTGTCTTGACCCTTTATAGTTCTTCCAGAGTTGTGACCCAGTATTTGTGGGAATCTTAGAATCCAATCCACCTTAGTATCTATATCCCTGCAAAAGGCATCCATCTCCATCGCCTTTATCTAGAATTTTTTCCATCTTCTACCATCAACACTTGTGACTATTCCAAACTTTACGACCCTGTCTATCAACTATCTATAGAGAAGATTGCTCCCTATGCTACCTCTAGTGACTTGGGAATAGTTGTTGCTTCCTCATCTATTCCCATTGTTAGTTTCAAGCTTAATACCATATCATCATAAAATATGGCTACCCAATAAGGCTCCACAATGTTTGTATCTTCTTCTAACACCTAGGGTAATCTGAAGAAACCGTCGCCTTTATCTAGAATTTTGTCCATCTTCTACCGTTGACACTTGTGACTATTCCCAACTTTACGACTCTGTTTATCAACTAGTTATAGAGAAGATTGCTCCCTATGCTACCTCTAGTGACTTGGGAACAATTGTTGCTTCCTCATCTATTCCCATTGTTAGTTTCGAGCTTAACACCATATCATCATAAAATATGGCTACCCAATAAGGCTCCACAATGTTTGCATCTTCTTCTAACCCCCAAGGTAATCTGTATAGAAATCATGGCGAATATATATATAACTAGTTTCATGGTTTTGGTGAATATCCATGTGACTTGTTTTGTTATTTTGGCGAAAATGGTAAAAATATTAAAAATTGTTGGAAATCAAATGACAAATCTCCTGTAACTTATTTGACAGAATACCCTTTTTCAAATTTGACTATAATGAGGCCCAAAAATTTTCATTTCTTTTACATGTCTTACCTTTACGCTCAAATGTCTAGGAATGTGTCACACTTGGCTACTCGGAGGCATAGGAAAATGACACGTGGTATCTTCTAATTGCTCACTTGCCACTCTATATTTCCTTCACCGACATCACGGACCTGAAAACTCTATTAAATTAGTTAATTTCTACTGGCTTGGAGTCCCAAGGAATGCCTTTGACTTAGGGAGGCCTGAGAATCCTACCACGTGTCTGTTTGATGGGCAGGAAAAGATTGATAACTTTAATAATAAAGAAAAAATAACTTATATTTAATAATCACAGGATACGTCATTGGTTGCTATTAATTTTTTTTATGTCTAGTATGTGTAGCAGTAAGAATGTGTTTTTTTTTAATAACAGGAAGGGGTAAATGTAATGATATGGAGAAGTAGTGCTCGCAACATGTGAAGCAGATTTCCACATTGGTATTTATACATGTGTGTGCTGAGAAACATGATCAAGATTTTGAATTTTCAAACTTAAGTTTAATTCAATTCCAAGAAGATGAATTTATTTCAAAGGAACACATTAGCAATTTGTGATCTCACAAGAAATAGCATGTAGCAGAGGCAAAGTTATCATGTCTTAGGCTCATGTCATTTAAAGTTTGTGACTGATTATTTATCTGGTGTTATTCCCATAGTTGGTTGCAGGTTCTTATAATTTTAAAAAAATGGGCAATTCAATGATTACTCTTGCTTAATACTTATAAGCTTTGGCAAAGACAAACATAAAGCTTGATATATATTTATATATGGATATATAGTAGGAGCCAAGTAGTTAACTCAAATCAGCTAGGGCTTAAAGGTGATGCCACTGTTATAACACATGCCAGTTGTGTTTATATATTCTGGCAGCCACAACCAAGACCCTTGCTTTAAATGAAAACAAAGGATGAGGATATTTCCGGAAAGCACCTTTCTGAAACACAAGAACTCTCCCACCACAGTGCAGCTAAATAAGAACATCATTTTCCTTGCAGAAAAACACTGGCACATTACGCGGGGCATCCTTGCAATTTATTTTCAAGACCAAACATTATCTCTCCTCCTTCCAAACTCAAGCTCAAGCTCAAACACAATTATGTCCTTCAAATGGTCCCCATCTACAATTGGTGCTACAAGTAGCACCCTTTCTTCAGATACAACCAACCTTGGTCTGTAGTGAGGGAAATGGTCTCTGCCATATCTTACATGTACCAACACAAAATGCATAGTAGCATAATCTTGATTGTTATAAATTCTCACACCCAACACAGGTTCATATGACATTAAGAAGAAAAAATTGTTGCTAAAGACAACAGGTCCATAGTTAAAACAATCTCTCAATCATGCTACAATCCTCCAAGTCTCCATAGAATAATCATAAATTTATATAATACCATTTCCTACATTAACTTCAGATCTATTAGTGCGTCTGCTTGAACCACTTTATACTCCTTGTTGTCATCCACAACTAGAATGCCCCACACATAAATATAAAAGTGCCATTCATTAGGCTGAGCTGATAACATCTGAGGAATCTTGAAGGAGGTTTCAGCCTTCAATGGATTACATACCCTTGAAACATGATTCAAACAAAATAATATTATCCCTCAATGTGAATCTTCAAACCGTACCGAATCAAAGCATGATAACTACAAAAAGTTGAGATTTTTCAATGTTCTACTGTAAAAGTCGTATCTCAACTAGTGATGACCATGACCATGACTTACAGGTATCCATGGATGTTTGTTCCTTATATCGCTGTAACGCTTGAAGAATATTGTGGAAGTCATGAGTGCTTTCCATTCCTTAGAAACTAGAGAGAACCTACATATGGATTCTAATGGAAGCCAAAGCAATATGTTTTCCCAAACATCTTGAGGCATTGAATGATCCCATATAACACAATTTCCATGTTGCTCCTCATTATTTGACGTTAAATCATCATCTATTTCTAGGATTTTCTCTTTTTCCTCTTCTTAGTGACAGCTGGAAAGAAAAGGAAAAGTAAATTCAATGGCGATTGACGATGCTAAAGGGCAACACACAACAAGCACATGACACAAGTAGAGGGTTGTAAGCTAAATGGCCAGGAGGGTTTCGGTGAATGGGAAATAAAAAACGTAGCCAAAGGCACAAACACGTGGAAGGACAGAACATGACAAAGCTCAGTGAAGGACAACAAAATAGGAACATGGAAAGAAATAAGAACATGTGAAATTGAAAAATATTAAGAATTTTAGAAAGAATAGAAGCAATATTGGAAACAAAATAATTTTAAGAAAGAAGAAATTTATAAAGAATTTTAAAAATGACCACATACATGTCACATATTGAAATCTATTGCAATTTGTAGCGAATCACAGTTACCAAATACAGTTGATTTTTTACAAATTTACCGTATTTTTTCTTTTTTTTCCCTTCACCAAATGAAACTCTGAAAAATTTGGGATTCGGTAGTTTAAAAATAAAAGCAAGTAAAACCCAGTCCTGGAAACAATAAAAAAATTACCAAATCTATTTCCCAAAAAGCCAAAAACTGCGGCTAGAAATAATAGAAAATCCACCGAATAAACAATTAATTATTAAAATGACTACATACATTTACATATTGAAATCTATTTACCGTATTTTTTAGGGACCGTTTTTTTTCCATATTTTGTGTCCACTGTTTAATACTCTCCATACGAAAGTTATACTATGGATTTTATCTATATTATAAGTATCCATTCATTATTTACCTTGTAGAGAATTTGTTAGACTATAAGTTATTAAATTATTAAATAACTGAATCCTTTTTACTATTGGAACTGCCCTTTATATTAAATTACTTAATCCTTTTTGAAAAATATAACATCTATAAATAATTTCATAATTTTAGAACTTAATAACTTATAACATATATTTCAAAATTATAAGTTATTAAATTATTTTTAGATGTTATTAATTTTGACATTTATTAAATATCTGTCCATTTATTATATATTTGTTATTCTTACTTAAGTTGCTTTCACTGATATAAAACATGAGTATGGAGGAAACATAGAGAAATATCTAATTTAAATATTATTTTTCTCAAACTAGATTGTACCTTCCTTAGGCAAAAAATACAACATTTGTGTACAATTCAGGACATACCTCTCATATATTTATTGAAACATAAACATTACATTACAAAACATTACATATCATAACATAAACATTACATATCATAACATAGGCATACCAAAAAAACTATAACTATATTATAACATAAATATTACATATCATAATATATTTCTTAGTTCTTGTACCAATTTCCTAGTTGCATCAGTATCAAATCTTCTCCTCCAGAGTGTTAGGTAGGGTTAGTATCCTAACACATTCTTTATCAATGATAGATTTGTTGGTGTCTATTAAGTCTTTCTAATTTTTAAGTACTTCAAAATCTCGATGCATCTTTTCAAAGTTAGAAGATATCATTTCAACATGACTTTCCATCTGAGGGGTCGCCACTGGGGATTGATTGCCATCAATTTCCATATCCACATCATTTTTAGCAGCATATGGAGAATCCATAGGTTCCAGGGTCCGGGGATTCTGGATAAAGAATAGAGAGTGCTAGTAATACTTCATGGATTGGCTTCTCAGACAGGGAATACGGTTGAGAGCTTTGCAGGAGAAGTTCCAAGAGAATGAAGGGGAACAATGGTAGCACCATGGTAGCAGTTGACTGGCCAGGAGAGGGGGGGTGGAAGCACCATCAAAAGGAGAACTAGAAGCAGAGAGGGAAAAGTATTTCCAAACAATAACCTATTCTGATTTTGTATCAGAACTAGAAGACACCATGACGTATTCATGGCTTGATACTGGTTCGATGCACTCAATTTGGTCCCCCATGATTTTGTAAAAGAAAGTAATTTTCAGAAAATGATCATAGGTCTTGAATTTATAATTATCGAGTGAGTTCTTTGACTAGACATTTACATGTGTCCACCAAACCCGAGTATGAATTGATGGTTAATATTAAATGTAAAGTGGTAAAAAAATTTCCTTTTAACCGACGTCGCTATCCCATGTGCCTCCACCTTTTAAATGTCCTTTTATCATGATGAATATGATATCATTGATGATAGACATATCAAGATTCGAGAAATATATTAAGGGAGAGGAGCTAATTGTCAAGCATGGACCAATAAATTATAATGGTATTGGTGAGGATAGATGTAAATACTAAAGATAGGGACTAGTACTTGCCAATTTATCACTTAAAATTTGATGCAAAAGTAGTCAGTAAAATGTGTCACATCAAATTACATCAATCAAATGCTACTACAACTGTGAGAAATTATTCAACAATATTCTCAAAACAAAATGGGATTCTATTTTAGGGGCCCCTGCCCTTGAAAGCACACACACACACACATGATATTACAAAATAGATATTACAGATTACTTTATAAAGATAAAATATAATGGCCATTCTTCTGAAGACATAGATTCATCCCGAAACACTGGAGAACGTTTTAGCAGCATGTCCCTGCATTGGATAAACATGTCTTTGGCCATTGCACTGAAAATGAACTTGATATATCCCACTAAATCTCACGAAATTCCCATATTTAGTAGCTCCTAGAATCCCACCCGAGGCTCATTCAATATTTCAGTGAATTCTCTTTTCCTTTTATGTGAGTTTACCCATACAGAAAGAGAGTCTCCCTCTCTTATGTATGCTTTGGTTTTCTTCCTTAAATAAATTCGAGCTACGGGGAAGTTGAGGGATTATGCTAGTGCTAGAAGAGCCCTCCCTCATGATCCTCCTTTTCTTGAGAGGAAAGGTGTGGGTGCTTACCATAGACCATACTTCGACGAGGGTGGTTTCTAATGTTGTCAACCGCTTCTTTGTTTCATTTTCTAGAAAATTTGGGGGTTGTTATTCCCCCTGTTGAGTAGGTAGTGAGCTTGGTATTGAGAGCTCTATTGTCAATAAATGAGGTTCATCAAAATCTAGGTTGAAACCCCACTAATCACCTAAGACATAGGGGTAGTGGCATATCCAGTGGTACTATAATCGTTTGGTGTTCATGTGATAATCTAGGTGAATCAGGTGGAAATAGAGAGCTTAGAAAACATGAAATGAAGGACATAATTCAGACAAGTGATGCAAGAAAGATAAAATCATGTCCTCCAGAGTGGAAATATTGGGAGAGTCAGCCCTAGTGTCTGGTATGTTGAGAATGTGGTGGACGAGGGCCTCATTCAGCCCTGTAAGTTAGAAACACTCACCCAAATGGGCGAGTTTTACATTTAGAGGATTAAATTATATAGATGAAGAAGACATGGATGCATGATGGTTGATTGAAAGCAGATGGCGGAGGACGCTTGGAAAATTTATGTGGTAAGTTGGTAACACATCATCACTAGGTTTAAATAAGCATGTATTTTGAGCTTATGTGTGAGGGAGAAATCATTTCGCCATCAATACCATATCCTCCCAAAATTGATAGGCTCGGCCCTCGACTTGAATTTTAATTTAAATGAATTACCTATTCATGTAAAGTGTGTTGCCAGAGATTTAATCGGCACCTTCGCAGTTAAGAATGCCTTATCAAATTTAATTCTTGGTCACATTATATTTTCTAGCATGAAGGTCTAGGAAACAAGATATTTAATAAATATGGAAAAGACTTTTTTCATAAAAGTGACATATTTAATAAATATGGAAAAGATTTTTTCCATAACTTTAGTCTTTAAAGTGATGCATTTAAATTTTATTATTTAGATTTTTTAGATTTGTTTAGATTTCATCACATATATGAGGAGACACATTTGGGAAAAAAAAAAGAAACTAACTACATATATAAAATATAAGAAATGATATTTTAGAAATTTGGAAGTGACATATTTCAGTCTTCATGTAGATTCAAAAGTTACTAAGCTTTATGAAAATGGCACTTGCCTGCAAAATATATTGAAACGACCATCATTGTATTCAGTGATTAAATTTGAAGGGCTCCCCCATACTTTAATTTGACTGACTAGGTTAAACTTTACCCTTCGTAAATGAGATATTAGAAAACACATTACCCTTCAACATAAAAAAATGAAAATGTTAATTTTCTTTCAATATATATCTGATTAATTTGAATAAAATAAATATGAAAAATGTCAAAATTATGAAATATATAACATCTAAAAATAATTTTGAAAACACTATATAAATGTGAAAACACTATATTTCATTAGTAATGACATCAACAATTCTGAATTCTATTTAAAAACAACATTTTCATTAGTTACTTCAATTCAAATAGTAAATAATATCAAGCAACATTTGATTTTATTCATATTCATATTCTTTAGAAAGACTTCCTTTGATCTATTCTCATCTATGGATATTTGGTTTTGTATTTTGAAAATTGAACTTGTGATAGCTTTTTAATTTATTGAAAACTTTAAATTAATTTAAGAAAGAAAGAATCTAATTTAAGAAATCAATTATGTGCATGCGTGCGTGCGTGCGTGTGTGTGTGTGTGTATACATATACATACATATATACATATACATACATACATAGATATATATATATATATATATAATATGATGGGGCCCATCATATATTCCATGACCAACAATGAACAAATAAACTCGCACCCGAAAATTTTAATTCATCTCACCTAAATCCGGGAGGTTCATGTCTGTGGGGTCAAGGCAAAAAGAAATCCAAGGAATTCTTCGGCATGGCATGGGAAAAAACGGGGGTGATAGCTTTTTAATTTATTGAAAACTTTAAATTAATTTAAGAAAGAAAGAATCTAATTTAAGAAATCAATAATGTAAATACTATAAATATATATTTATATAATAATATATAAAAATATATAATATGTTGGGGCCCATCATATATTCTATGACCAACAATGAACAAATAAACCCAGACCCAAAATTTTAATTCATTCTGCCTAAGTCCGGGAGGTTCACGTCCGTGGGGGCAAGGCAAAAAGAAATCCATTGAATTCTTCCGCATGGCATGGGCAAAAACGGGGATGATAGATTTTTAATTTATTGAAAACTTTAAATTAATTTAAGAAAGAAAGAATCTAATTTAAGAAATCAATAATTAAATACTATATATATATATATATATATATATATATATATATAAATATATAATATGTTGGGGCCCATGATATATTCCAATTCCAATGTCCATGACCAACAATGAACAATTAAACCCAGACTCGAAATTATAATTCATCCGCCTAAATCTGGGAGGTTCATGTCTGTGGGGGCAAGGCAAAAAGAAATCTATGGAATTCTTCTACGTGGCATGGACAAAAGTGGGGGTGTATTATTTAAAATTTTTAACGGCCAACAAAAATTTCAATGACCAAGTCATTAAATGCCCACACCTGTCAGTGTGGACCTGAAACTTTATTATTGAATCGCTTCATTCCGCAGGCTTGGAGTCTGGGGAATGCCTTTCCTCGAGGAGGCCCGGAATCCTACCACGTGGTCGTCTGATAAGGAGGATAAATTTGACTTCTACAAAGTACATTGAAATACATAATCATTTATAGTGATGTTGACAATTGAAATTCTATTTCTAGAAGGCATACTGCAACAGAGGGCAGAATACATTCATAGAAGTTACGGACTGTGTAAAACTCAAAATTTTCATATTTCCAAGTAAGTGTCATCTTACATTTAAATCTTGATTCTTTAAATATTATCTTTTTATAAGTAACATTGTATAAGCCTTCACTTTGAAATATTTCAATCTAAGGGTTGAGGGTTTACAAAATCTAAATTCCAAGCATATCTACTTCCACAAGATCCCAAAGTAAATGTAAAACCCAAATCCCATACGCCAAACTACTTAAAAGTAAAACCCCTAGTTTTATTGATGAATATCATGATATTTATGATCCTATAATTGGCACAAGATCTTCACAACTTAGATACATGTCCGAGACGAAGATGAAGGAAAGTAGACATTCGGACCCATCAAGTAAACATAAAGGTTGAATAACATGGGGCTATGGATTGGGACGCATGATGCTCCATGAGGTCTTACCATGTCCTGAATTTATCAATATATGTGTCCAAAATTCTGATGGGACAAAAAAACAATTGTTACAAAGGACAACATACCAAAAAAATTCTCCATTACGGAGGTAAATATTGGTCATGTGTTGGGGTTTGAAAGCAAAGATTTGGGAACTGTCAACATAAACCTAGAAAAAAATGCTAGCAATTATCATGCTACCAATCAAGAAGACAAAGACGAGTTTTTATGAAAATTAACAATTGATGGAATGATACTAAAAGGGAAGGCTCCGCATGTAATTGATATGTTTAAATTGTGGGTCAGGGATACCATTTCTATGCTAGTATTTTGCCTTGGATTTGAGAGAGATGAGAAAGTGGATGAAACCGTCCTGGAAATGGTATATAATGTCCATTTTGTTTCTCCACCTTGTCAATACAAACTTGTTGGGTACATTGCATAATCTATGCATAAAAAAATATTAACAATCAAAGAATGCTTCGACACTAAGACATTTAGGTTCGCTACCTACTTATGTTATTTAATTTTATGGCAGCTTACTGAATGGTTTGAAAAAAACAAACTTGCAACTAATCCCTATATTGTTGAGGTCCAGCCAAAAGCGATGTTTCCATTAACTAAGTGGACCCCCCAAGATAAGGGCGTATGATAATATAAGAGACTACAATCAACTTTTGGATTATATTTGGGCTCTAATTTATCAAGCAATTACAAAAAGTAAATTGCCTAGATTGCCTATGAAATATAGAGATTACATTCAACTAGGATCAGAAATACAATTAGCAAACTAGTACTTCACGGAGTAATATATTGTGCTAAGGTTTTATGGATCAGGAGTACAAGCTTGCAAATTTCCAATACATGTGACAGAGATATTTTTTACCTTGGAATATATACGGCAGATGGAAAGCACATATAATCTCTATTTTGTTGCTTAGCAAAAGAAGAGCATATTTCCTTCCTTATTGTTCTTATGTGGAGGGTTCACATTTGAAAGAAAAAAATTCTATGTGGCACATCAAATCTTATAGATTTTTAAGTTTGATGTTGACTCTCACTGGGTGTATGACCCATGTGAGGTGATTAAAGCAAGGGTAGTGGTGAACAAGAACTCTGCCACTAAAATTCAACATGGAAGCAAACCCTTGCTAGAAAAATTGAAAAATAAGAACTCTTGGGATGAAGTACAAATAACAATGAATGAAATTGTTGTTGAGAAAGGAATTAGCTCTCAAGAGTTGTCAAAACAAATTTTTGGATTTCCTGAGCCTCCACAAAAAAGGCAGAGGATTTCAATCTACCAAATTTTATTTAAAACATGATAAAAATTATTGTAAAAGCATGCTAAAGGCATTACATCAAGAATTACATGATAAAAATTGGACAGGGTTAAAATTTGCTTCCTTTTGGTCTATGAGGCAGGACCTAGGCCATCCAAAATTTGTAGAAAACTATGATTTTATTCTAGAAGATGCAGATTTCAGCAAATTATGGAATGAAGAGCATCCTAGAGAGGAAAGTAGTGATGATGACATTGCCTCTAAGGAATTACACACTCCTCCTAACACATATAAACCAAGCCTTGATCAACGCTTGAAACAAAGATATTCTACAGTAGCAATTTTTGTTGAAAAGACAGGTTTTAGTGGTGGTGGTTTGGGTTCAATAGGACAAGGCATTTGGCTTCCACCAGAGGCACAATCTAGAAAAGTTTTCGATAGGTCAGGCCTTGGAGCTTCACCTTTAGAGAAAGGAACACTGCATACTACAACATCTAGAAGTGCTTATCCAGTGTAATTTACTCCAGAGTCAAATCCTCAACAAATAGTTCAGCCACATGTTGAAAATCCTAGAGGAGAAGTTGACCATGAATTTGTTAGTATTGCTAATGTTGGAGGTTCTAGTGATAATGGTGGTAGTCAACAGAGTAATGTAAACTTAAAGAGGCCAATAGAGACAATTGAAGTTGCTCAGCTATTTTTTTGGGATTAGTTTACCAATTGTACAGACAATATATTAGATCTAAGCATACATGCAAATAAAAGTGAATATTCTACCAGAAGAAATATGCAAAACAAGAGACATAAATCAACACCAGATTTAACATGGTTCACCTAGTGTGGGCTATGTCTACCAAGAAACAAGCCAATCTATTATCCAAAGCTTTGACAAGATATACAATGAAGATTTACAATCTTCCACACCTCTCAAATGTTTAGTACTTTCTTCCTTCAAGCTTTTTCTTCTTCACCAAGATTTCTCTCTCACCAACCTTTTTTAGGTTCTTTCTAATTTTTGTTTATCATTCCCTTCTAAACCATAGCTTTTGTGCTTATATAGTTGTTTATAGACTTAGGGCACTTAGCCATGCAATTACAATTAATAAATCTATTTTGATGCTAAAAATAGATCTAATTCCCGAGAGATAATTAAAACATCCTTGCACAAGTAACCAAAAACGGTTGTACCTAATTGTTGACGGTTCTTTACTTGCTTGACCGATGTCAGTCATACCTGATTAATGCCGGTCTACCCTGACCGATGCCAGTTACTGTATTTTCCAGTAAGTTCTAATTACATGCTAAAATGAAGTAATTAAGCTCCACAACTCAACAATCTCCCACTTGGAGTTTAATTACTACACCATACCTGTACAACGTTTCTTGGATTCTTCTTTGGCTTTGTTTCTTCCTCTTCAAGTCTCAAACTCGAAGACCAACAAAAGTGGAGTGTAGCTCTAACTTCTCCTTTACTAATGGCTTCGTTAGCATATCCGCAAGGTTCTTGCTCCTATGAATCTTTTCCATATTCAACTGTCCATCCTCCAATACCTACCATATGAAGTGATACCTCAACTGAATGTGTTTCGTTCTTAAATGAAACACCAATTTCTTTGCTAAATGAATTACACTCTGACTGTCACTGAACAATTTACAATCACTTTGTTCCTTTCCCAACTCTTCCATTAACCTACTCACGCATATCATCTCCTTGCTAGCCTTTGTAGCTGCAACATACTTTGCCTATGTAGTATACAAAGCCACAACCTTCTGCAATCTCAAAATCCAGTTAACTGCCATTCCACCTACTGTGAAAATATATCTAGGAGTGCTCCATCTACCATCCAGATCTTTAGCCATATCTGAATCAACATAGCCATGTAATGAAATATATGAAGCTCCATAGCATAACTGCATGCTAGATTTCCCTTTCAAATACCTGAGTATCTATTGGACTACTTTCTAATGATCTTTACTTGGATTAGACATAAATATACTCACAACTCCCACTACTTGTGTAATGTTTGGTCTGGTACAAACCATTGCGTACATGAGACTTCCAACTACTGAAGCATATGGCACTCATGTCATGTATTTGACATCCTCATGTGATGAAGGAAACCGATCTTTACTCAATTTGAAGTGTCTAGCCATAGGTGTGCTAATAGGTTTTGCATTCTATATGTTGAACCTTTCTAACATCTTGTAGATATAATCCTCCTGAGACAAATACAATTTCTCGTTTTTCCTGTCTCTGTGTATTTGCATGCCAAGGATTCTTTTGTATCTCCTAAATCCTTCATTACAAATGTGTGAGCTAGTTTTCTCTTAAGCTCACCAATGTCCTGCATACTAGATCATGTAATAAGCATATCATCCATATACAATAACAAAATAATATAGCTCCCATTTTCAAGCTTCTTGAAATAAACACAATGGTCAGATTCACATCTCAAGTAACCATGCTCATGCATAAAACTATCAAACCTCATGTACCATTACTTTGGAGCTTGCTTGAGCCCATATAGGTTCTTTTTCAACCTGCACACTAATTTCTCCTTACCCTTGACTTCATACCCAAGCGGCTGCTAGATATAAATCTCTTCATCCAAATCACCGTGCAGGAAATCCATCTTCACATCTGGTTGCTCTAAATGTAAATTTTCTACTGTAACTAAACTCAATACAATACAAATATAAGTCATCTTAACAATATGAGAAAATATTTCACCAAATTCAATCCCTAATTTCTATGCAAATCCCTTTACTACAAGCCTTGCCTTACACCTTTTTTGTCCACCCTCTTCTTGCTTAATCCTATAAACCCACTTGTTCTGCAATGTTCTCTTATCTGCTGAAAACTTAATCAAATCCCAAGTCTGGTTCTGTTCCAAGGAGTCTATCTTCTCATCCATGCCATGCTCCCACTAAACGTGAGTCTTATCATGCATTTCTTCTTCAAAGCTCTCTGGTTCACCACTATCAGTCAATAATAAATAAAATAGAGAAGGTGTAAATATTTCTGGAAGTTTACTTACCCTTTGTGATCTTCTCATAGGAGTTTGGGGTACTAAAGGCTCTATTTAGGCCTCCTGAACATTAGTATCAACTTCTGATAGTGACTAACGATGGTCACCTCTAACCAACGTCAATTCTACTAATCGATGCTAGTTTGGATCCTCTGTAACCATCGGCAGTTCATCTGACTGATGCCGGTCAGGGACTAACCGACCATGGTTACTATGTATTTTTGTAGGTGTTTCTTTAAAACCTGAGAGTTCATTTTCATCAATAAACTTCTCAACTTTCTCATCCTTGGGTACCAAAATTTAATCCATGTACATTCTCTTTTCATTCCATTCAACATCATGACTCCTAATAATTTTAGAAATCTCTAAATCCCAAAAACGGAAATCGAAATCACCAGATCCATAACCAATGAAAGTGCACCTCTTGGATTTTGCATCCAACTTTTTTCTATTTTCCTTATCAACATGCACAAAAGCTTATGAACCAAAAAATTTAAGAAAAGAAAGATCTACCTCTTTTCTGGTCCATGCTTCCTCTTGTATTCCTCCATCTAGTGAACTTGAAGGCCCACGGTTAATCAAATAAACTGTTATATCAATTACTTCCACCCAAAACTACAAGGGCAATCCAGAATGTATCCTCATACTTCTAGCATGTTCTATGATTGTCCTATTCATTCTTTCTATAACACCATTCTCTTGTGGTGTTCTTGGAACCGTTCTTTCTCTATGTATCCCATTCACTGAACAATAATCATTGAAATCCTTGCTAAAGTATTTACCACCATTGTCAGATCTAAGGAACTTTAACTTGGAATTTGATTCATTCTCAACAAGGGCTTTCCATCTTTTAAAAGTCTCAAAAACATCAGATCTACGTTTAATACAATAAACCCATACCTTTCTTGTAGCATCATCAATGAAAGTAACATAATACTGGGATCCTCCATGAGAAGCTACCTGAGTTGGTCCCCACACATCTGAGTGTACAAGCTCTAATTTCTACTCCTTCTTAGTTGCCCCAACTTTGAGAAATCTCACTCTCTTTTGCTTTCCAAAGATATAATGCTCACAAAAATCAAGATCTAAATCTTTCAAATATGATAACTTACCCTTAGCCTTTAAGATATGCATTCCTTTTTGACTCATATGACCCAACCGATTATGCCACATGCATGCATCTGAATCTGTAGTAGATAATGCATAAAAGGATTCAATAATACAAGTAGATAAATATAAAATTCATACCTTCTTACCTCTTTCCACAACAAAAACACCCTTAGTGACTTTCCAAGAGTCTCCTGTAAAAGTAACCATGCAACCAGATTCACCTAGTTGCCCTGTAGAAATAATATTCCTCTTGAGACTTGGCACATGCCTCACATCTTTCAATACCCATGTATTTCCATTATGTAATTTTATATGAACTTCCCCTTTACCAGTAATACTGCAAGGTTCATCATCACCCAAATAAACATGCCCAAAATCGCTCTAGACATAATTTCTGAAATAACCCTTATTAGGGGTTGCATAGAAAGAAGCTCCTGAATCTAAAAACCATGATTCAATTCTACTATCTAAAAAAAGAATAAGAGCATCTTGCATTACCTCTGATGTAGCAAGATTCACCTCTTTACCTTTGTCTAGTTGTTGGTTCTCTTTATCCTTTAACTAACAATATTTCTTTACATGTCATTTCTTTCCATATTTCCAACAAGTAATTCCCTTATTTCTAGATTTAGATTTACTATCCCTTGACTTTGATTTCCCATTACTCTTACTCTTGGATCTCTCCTTCTGCCTTCCCCTGCTTTCTACATTCAAAGCATTTCTAGATGATGTTTCCTCTGTACTCTTCCTGTGAATTTCTTCATTCAAGATTATACTAACCATATCATCAAACTTCAAAATATTAGTAGTAAATGTTGTATTACTAACAACCATTACCAAGTTGTCCCAACTATCAAGCAAAGAACATAAGAATAAAAGTGCTTTTACTTCATCATCAAACAGTATTGCAACTGATTTTAATTGATTTACAATAGATCAGAAATCATTCAAATGACTAGAGGCAGGTTCATCTTCATGCATATTAGAACTAAATAGTTTCTTCGTCAAATAAACTTTATTTGAAGTAATAGGTTTTTCATATAAATTAGAAAGAGATTTCATTAAGTCTACCGTAGAAGCTGCTTCTGTAATATTGGAAGCCACAAATGTTTCCAGGCTCAATCTTATAGATCCCAAAGTCTTTTTTTCAAGAATCTTCCATTCTTCATCAGTCATCTTCGTAGGTCTAGACTTCTCATCCAACAGTAAGTACAAATCTCTTTGATACAGATAATCCTCAATCTGCATCTTCCATAATTGATAATTTCGGCCGTCAAATTTCTCTACGTTGTATTTGTTATCTTCTGCCATTGCTGTAGCTCCCACTCAATCAAAAAACCCTCTATGAGTAAATCTGTTAACACACAAAACCATCAAACAAAGCTCAGATACCAGTTGTTGGGATTAGGACACCGGTTGTAGAGACAATATATCAGATCTAAGCATACATGCAAATAAAAGTGGATATTCTACCAGAAGAAATATACAAAACAAGAGACATAAATCAATACCAGATTTAACGTGGTTCACCCAGTGTGGGCTATGTCCACCAAGAAACAAGACAATCTATTATCCAAAGCTTTGACAAGATATACAATGAAGATTTACAATCTTCCACACCTCTTAGATGTTCAATACTTTCTTCCTTCAAGATTTTGCTTCTTCACCAAGAATTATTTCTCACCAACCTTTTTCAAGTTCTTTCTAATTCTTATTTATCATTCCCTTCTAAACCCTAGCTTTTGTGCTTATATAGTCATTTATAGACTTAGAGCACTTAGCCATGCAATTACAATTAATAAATATATTTTAATGCTAAAAATAGATCTAATTCCTGAGAGTTAATTAAAACATCCTCGCAGAGGTAACCGACGCCAGTTCTAACTAACCGCCGTTGGTTCCTTACTTACTTGACTAATGCTGGTATGCCCTGACCGATGCCGGTTATTGTATTTTCAACAAGTTCCAATTGCATGCTAAAATGAAGTAATTGAGCTCCAAAACTCAACATATTTTTCAACAAGGAACCGAGAAGAGGCAAAAGACAGAGGTAAAATTACTCTCAGCTCAAGGAAACTATTTATAGAAGGTGGTGCCACTGCCACCCCTAAACAAAATACCATTCCACATGAAAATTCTCCCCAAACTTTAATTACTCCTTCTCCACTAAAGGTGGAACAATTTATTCATACGAAGACCTCAGGTTTTGATTACCTAGCTAAGTTTGCCAATAAATCTGAAAGAGATAAAATAAATAAGAAGTAAATTCTACAGGCTATTGGAACTTCAGATCCAACCATAATGAGGATATTTCCTACATATAACCCAGACATAGATACCCTAGAATACATGTATGTTGTGCCTAAAGTTGTAAAACCAGAGAGTGAAATGGTTTCTAGTGACAATGAGGTGACCTCCCTTCAAATGGATTTTAAGACAATGAAACCTTTTGAAAAAATTAATGTATCGAAAAGAAACAATGATGCGGTTTACACAACATTACTAAAGGAAAAGAGGGAAAACAATAATTTGAATAGTAAGATTCAAAATTTAGAGGAAGACTTGAAAAATGAGAAAGCAAAAGGAAAAACAACATTTAATAGTATAGGTGAGTTGGAGAGGAAGATAAAATCATCTACCTCTATGATTGCAGTTACTGTAAATGAAAAGGAACAAGTAGAACTAGAAGAAGCAAAGAAAAAAATTATAAGAAACAACGAGTACAAATAATAAATTATAAAAAAATATTGGGATAATTGAAAGAGAATGTGAAGGAAGAGAAAAAAAGGTCAAAAAATGGGAATAGATCCTAGATGACGAGAAAAAATGAAATGAAATATTGTAATAGGAATCGGTGAAAGTAAAAAAGGAAATACAATCTTCCAACATCAAACTATCTGGATTTTATAAAAATGCATTGATTAATATGATGGATAATGTTTGGGGGAAAATAAACCAAAAAAATGATGATTTTATTATATTGTTTGAATTCATGACTGATCTACATAGAATCTGTGATAAGATCCATGAACACGTAACATGTAGCAGAAAAGTGATGGATTTAAGAGAGGATACAACAAATAAAATTTTGGAAGTTATCTATAAATTCAGTGACACAAGGAATTGAGAATTGGTTTAATTCCTTAATAAAGGTATCATCTATCATTCGGAAGTGTGTGATGCTGGGTAAAGCACATGAATTGTTGAATAAGTGTCAAATAATTTTACAAGAGCTGCATGGAAAGGTACAAGATTTCACAAAGCTTGGTTTGCGAATGCCTTTTGACAAAACAGACCAATTCTTTACAAAGGATTCATTCTAGAAGAAGATGAAAGAAAAAATGACTCAAGAGAAGGACCAAATTCTTGAGAAGCTAGATGAGACAAACTTTTTTGACTCTGTTAAACCATTGATAACCTTCTTAGTAAGTTTACATACAACAGTAGAGGAAATCTCCACTATCAGTTATGAATTGCTAACAAAGTTACAGGTCAGTCACTTTGATTTACAACAAATTACAATTCCAACATATGAAGAGTTGAGCATGTTACAAAAGATGATATAATTTGTTAAAGTTTTTGGATCCTGATTCCAAGTTGAAGTGGCAATTTGGTTTTGTTGTTTCTATTATTTGGGAGGAAATCATGGTCATGGATAAAAATAGTAAATTGTCTTATTAATAGACTAGAGTTATCTTTATGTTTATTGAATTAATAAACATTTGATATTTTTTAGGTTGCTTGTGTTTGAAGTAAACTTTTACAAAGAGGTGCACAAGTTATATATATGTGCATGGATTTACTCTTTAGTATATTTAGATCCTAACATAATTAAGGGTAATTTAATTTTGAAAATTGTTCCATTTGTTGCAATGCCAATCTTCAATTTTTTCATATAAGGCATGTCTCAAGCAAATTGAATGAAGAATAGTGTTATTTTTAAATTTTTATTTCAACAATGATTCAAGCAAAGCCACTTATTCTATCTCAGAATTAAGCACCGGAACTGTTATATGCTGAGTGTTAGATTAGTATAAGAAAAAATTACAAAAGTTTTTCCACAATTTTTCATGGTTGCTTGATTGACATGTTACATCAAATTAGATAAGGATTGTCTACCATTTACTCAGTTTCAATGCACTTGATCTATATTGGCATGATCTACATGTTTTAATACAAAAATCACAAGGTTTGACTCTTTTGAAAGAAAAATTGATATAGAAAAAAGTAAAAGGATGAGGTGATATTTTTATCTACCTCTCATATAAGTTAGTTAGAAGGAATAAGAATATCACTACAGTCAAAATTAGAGCATACATCGAGAAAACTGAAGATGTATTAGATATTTGAGAAGAGAACACACAATTTAAATGATTTGTTGAGCAACCAATTACCAAGAGTGTTCATCATTTCAAAGGAGCTAAGATAGAATATATGGTCTTCCATCTATGACTCATTGTCATACGAGACTATGAATTCAAGGTTGAGAATGTATGTAGGGTTCTTTGGCTTGAAAATGAAATGTCAATGTGTCAAAGCTAGCTAAATTATCATTATTCTTGAGAGAAGATTGAATGCTTTGATATGATGTTTCACATATGATACAATCATGATAAGGGTATTCTTTGTATACTGTCGTGTTCCTACTTGGAGAATGTATTCAAGAAACTTGAAGGATGCAGGAATTAAAAAATCCTCGGATCTTGATGTTTTTCCTTTATATTAAATATTATAGACATGTTTTCTAGACTACAACAAGGACAAGAAAATATGTTGAAGAGTGATCCCACTTATACAATATTCATGGAGGAAGAAGAGGTGGTGTAAACCCCTCCATATTATTTTTGAAAATTCTTGTTGTAGAGATAGATTCCAATTTTGCCTCAACATTAATTAAAGTGATTAGTTTTACTATACAGTTTCTGATGGATTTAAAACACAATTATTTTCACAGGCAATGCCAAAAGTGAATGTGAAGATAAAGAAAGCATTTTGTCCTCAAATTGTTAAAGGAAATGCATGCTTGGAGTACATTCTATACATTATGTTTCCATGGTTTAAAAAGTTTGAAGTACATCACAGTGAGGAAAATGGTGGTAACAAGTAAGCATGCTATAAAAAGGACAAGAAATATGTCGAAGGGTGATCCTACTTCTGCAATCTTCATGGAGGAAGAAGAGGTGGTGTAAACCCCTACATTATTTTTTGGAAAATTCTTTCTGTGGAGAGATAGATTCCAACTTTTCCTCAACATTAATAAAAGTGAATTAGTATTACTATATAGTTTCTTATGGATTTATAACACAATTATTTTCACAGGCAGTTCCAGAAGTGAATGTGAAGATAAAGAAACATTTTGGCCTCATGTTTTTGAAGGAAATACATGTTTGGAGTAGATTCAATACATTATGTTTCCATGGTTTAAAAAGTTTGAAGTACATCACAGTGAGGGAAGTGGTGGTAACAAGTAAGCATGCTACAACAAAGACAAGAAAAGATGTTGAAGAGTGATCTTGCTTCTGCAACCTTCATGGAGGAAGAAGAGGTGGTGTAAATCCCTACATTCATTTTTGGAAAATTATTACTTTGGAGAGATAGATTCCAACTTTGCCTCAAAATTGATAAAAGTGAATTAGTATTACTATACAGTTTCTGATGGATTTATAACACAATTATTTTCACAGGCAATGCCAAAAGTGAATGTGAAGATAAAGAAAGCATTTTTTCCTCAAATTGTTAAAGGAAATGCATGCTTGGAGTACATTCTATACATTATGTTTCCATGGTTTAAAATTTTTGAAGTACATCGCAATGAGGAAAATGGTGGTAACAAGTAAGCATGCTATAAAAAGGACAAGAAATATGTCGAAGGGTGATCCTAATTCTGCAATCTTCATGGAGGAAGAAGAGGTGGTGTAAAGCCCTACATTCTTTTTTGGAAAATTCTTGCTGTGGAGAGATAGATTTAAACTTTGCCTCAACATTAATAAAAGTGAACTAATATTACTATACAATTTCTGATTCCGATTTATAACATAATTATTTTCACATGCAGTGCCAAAAGTGAATGTGAAGATAAAGAAAGCATTTTGTCCTCGTCAGATTGTTGAATGAAATCCATGCTTGGAGTAGATTCAATACATTATGTTTCCATGGTTTAAAAAGTTTGAAGTACATCGCAATGAGGAAAATGGTGGTAACAAGTAAGCATGCTTATAACAAGATGTCTGTAATTTTCCCACAACTGCTATTTTCTATCTTTTGTTTTTCCAAATGCTAATTATCTGGTTATTGGTTCATTGTTGTAACTTTTTTCCCTTTTACATTTCTTGAATTTTTTATTTTGGACATCTTTGTAGGGTCTCTATTTCATACATTATTATTTGTTAGCATTCCCTTAACCTCCCATTCCTAACCAAATCCTCACAAAAAACATCAGCCCCACGAAATGAGCCACAATTGATAAATTTTTGGGTCTCTAGCAGGTCCCAACTCTCGAGAGGTCTATACCATGCATCGCCATTATGTCATTCTCCCAAGGAAATTCCCTTGGAAAGTGTGAAACCTGTGTAATGTACCACATTTTATATATCCTTTGGGTCCACTATGGGAAAAGGTAGTGTCAGTGGAAAATGATAAATGATCATGGTATTGGTTATGGAATAAATGGAAAGTGAAACTGCAATATAACTATATGATATATATATACTGTAGAAGAGAGAACATTAACACAAGGATTCAAAGAAGATACACTGATAAAGTAAGGAATATATAGAGTAGCAACTCGAGGAGATGTATGAATTGATTTTAAATATTATATATATATATATATATATATATATATTACGTACATGTATCTAAGATAGGAAAACTAGTTATGATTCTATGCAAGCGGAGGACCAATCTAGATGCCATAAAAAAAATAGTGGTTACGAGGATGAGGATGTTCAGGCTTTGTAATACCTTACCAAGGCATAATCGTAGATAAAGCAATGCAACATGAAAGAAAACATGTCTCAAATAGATTGAGGACTCACATGCAGTAAGTTCTTGTAGGATGTAAACTGCAATGTAGTAGCCCGACCCTGACAAGACCTAGATTTATTTGAAATTTTGTAAGCAAATTGCAATATACCAATTAGATGAATCCATTTCTACTACTTTGCAAATATGTAAATTGGAAATTACGGGAAAACATCACCTCTCTGTATATATCGGGAAAATTTCAAGAATGTTTTCTTGGCCAATAAGGTTTCACATATTTCTTAGTGAAACATTAATGTTTTCAAATCTTGATGCATTGATTTCTTGGTGAAATATTAATGTTTTAAATCTCGGCGCGTCAATTTCTTGGTGAAACATTAATGTTTTCAAATCTCGGTGCGGCGATCACACAAAGATTTAATATAAAAATATACACTGGGATTGGAAATTCCTTGGTGATTTAGATGGGATAGATTATTGTTTATGGATTTTTTGGGAAAAACTTGGGTACTGTCGTTGCTATAAACTTCACCAAAATTAAATTCCCAAAATTCTACTATTCGACAAAATACAAATATTCACTGCTAAAATTTTTCCTATTTCCCATCCATATCAGTATTCTCAATCTTCCTTATAACCATTAGTTTCCCAATACACTTAAAACATTCTAGGAAATATTCCCCTCTCTAAAAATATGTTATTACCATATCACTTATATCAACAATCAAACCCTTACACTTTTAGTCAAGCCACTCTTTCCTCTTTAACATGCAACCACCTTAGAATGATTCCATATAAGTTTTGTTCAGAAAAATTGCTAGCCTTAAAGTTTCCACTATGGTACCTATAAATAACATTTCCTATGAATAGATTCAGAATGAACCTATCAACCCATCCATGCCTTTTAAGGACTATCCTTCACACTGGGAACTCCAAAAATTCATCAAATTTTATAGTAAGGACCCACAAAAACACATCAGGGCCTTTCATCATGCATGTTATCTTATCACTCATGACCATGATCTCATGTTGAGGACATTCCCTAAGTCCTCAATTGGCCCTTACTTTGACTCGTATAATAGTATCCCATAACACTCCCTCTTCTCGTTCACACAATTAGCATAATTATTCCTAGAACACTTCTCTATCAATATCACCTTTGAAATCTCCATCACAAACCTGTATGCCATCAAACAATTCAAGGATGAGTTTGTTACTGATTTCCTCACTAGATGGTGAGGAATTATCAACTAATTATCCTTATCCCTTCCATAAACTGAGTTGATTGATTTATTTTCTAGATCTTGCGCTAACCATACATCATCAAATATTCAAATCCATTCCTTCTTAACATTTGATGAGGCCTAAAACGTGATGGAGAAGAGAGAAGGGAGAAATCCTAATCCTGCTAGCAACATAGAGGTTGTTTCAAGCAACAGAGGAGGCAACCAAGGTAATGAAAAATTTACAGAGGAAAAAGGAAATATGCCGGTCTCCAGTAGGGATCTAACGGTCATCAAAAAGTTCCTCGAATCCAATGATAATGAGAGAAGGGAATGTTTTATTAGTATTTAGGTTGAGACCCTGTTAGGGGCATCCCAAAATCCTTCTAATGGAGGCTCATAGGTTAGAGACAACATGACACCACACTCAACAGTGAGCAAGAGTCTGAATGGATATTTTTCAAGGGGGGGCATTGCATTTACAGGAAATCGAGGTGGTAGGGTGGTCCCTCAAAATGGTGCAACATATAGCAAGGATTCATTCAAGGAGGTTGTTCAACAAAATTTGGGACCCTCTCGCATCCACAAATTATATTTTTGACTTGGCGGAGGAAATGCCCTTACTGAATGTAGAAAACCCTGAGGTGATGGATCGAATGGAATCTCTTTTTCAGACTCGCGATGATTGGCAGATTTAATGGCATCTGGCCATCCTCTTGTGCTCTCTCCATCTAGATCTCTAAAAATTGGTCTAAGAACTATGAATTCTCCTTCAACTCTAAAGGTTTTTTTGTGGTACAATTTAAGGAAGCATGGGACTATCAGAAGTGTCTATCTGATGGACCATGGTTCTGGGAAAATGCAAGTATTCTCCTATCACCTTGGTTCCCAAAGTTTGATCTTAACTCATTCGTTGTTACCAAAATGTCTATGTGGGTTCACCTTCTAAACCTTCCACTACATTTCTAGTATGCCATTGAGGATATAGGTAATGCTTTAGGTAAATTCTTAAAATTGGATCTTGACAGGGAGATGACGAGTCTTCAAAATTTCACCTAATTCTGTGTAAAAATTGATTTAACTAAGGGTTTACCTGACAAAATACTGTTGAAAATGGGGAATTATCAACACATTCAAACCCTAGACTATGAGAATACAACATTCAGGTGTAGAATATGCAAATCTCTAGGTCATTTGCAGGCATATTTCCTGTAGGGAAAGAGGAATCAACAAAATAAGAGTGCGGGAGGTTGGAACAATCCTTCCTCGAACCTGGATGGAAAACCAAATCCTTTCGGGGTTTTCAAGAAAGTTCAGAGTCTGGTGAATAAAGGCACCCAGAATAATGCAAAATAAGATAAGTTAGCAGGTGGAGGAGTAAAGAGGGGTCAGGAATCAGATAAATCAGACTCATATTAGGAACTCAGTCTTAAGCCTTCTAATGACCTCATATTGGTGGTAGCCATAGATCAAAATCAATATCATGAGGTAAGAAAGTAAAAAAGGTGATTTGTGAATCTTCACAGTTACTACTCTTCACATGAAGAGTGGTAACTTCTAGGCACATTCCTTTTTTCTTTCCTTTAGTTTTGGTTTTGTGTCAAACCTGTCCGACTCTGTGGTTTTGTTTAGTGGGGTTGTGTGGTTATTAGTTCATCTTTCATGTTTGTATTTGGGTGGGATCCCATCAATCCTTAGGTTCTAAGCTCTTGTTAAAAGCATTTAATCATCCAAAAAAACATTTGATGAGGCCTTTACGATGGTTAAAAATTAGAACTCCACGCCTTTGAAGATGGAAAGGTTAAACTGCGATCCAAGAAACCAAAACTTGAATCCTCCTTTAAAAATTCTCCCAACAACGAAAAATCTAAAGGTTCTGTAAACACAGTTGTTTTACAAACAACATCCAAAGGTCATTAAAATCTAGAATTATCCAAGCCTCAACATAAATACACACCTTTAGGGGAATCCTATAGTGTTGTATTCGATAAGCTTCCTTCCGCTTGTATGATTAAGCTCCCTCTCATCTGAATCGTCGACGTATCCACTTCTAAAACATCATGGTATGGAGAAAATGATTATTATAAATACCACCAATTTTGAGGACACGATATAGAGAAATGTCGTTCATTCAGAAATGTCCTCTAAGACTTTATCGACCATGGTGAATTACAACTTGATAATGGAAACATACCTCTGAATCAAAAATTGGATGTGTTTAAACAACCCTTCCTGAATAATCCCCCAACTGGTATTCAACCTCTGTCCAATGCCATAGGGTCTCATCATACCATCAACACCATCAACAAGCCCTCACCCATCTCTGTAGCACCATCCATTTCCACAATTGTGATTTAATCTAAATAGGAGTAAACCTTTATTTCAGAGTAACTACTGTAAACAATGATATACATGTGATAAACTGTAGTAAGATGAAAATAATAATAATTCAAATATATGAAACCCTAAAAAATGAGAAAGGAGGATGAATTAGTTGATTTTGTGTAACCTGGAAGTGACTTGGAGTGAGTAACTTCTAGAATAGGCAGGAAACAATGTTGTCCAAGCTCATCGAGGGTTTTAAAACTTAGAACTGCACATGAAAAATTTTCACACATGAGGACAAGAGTGATTGGGCATTAGTGACTGATCAGGGTGCTAGTGTCCACTCAAAAGCTATGGTTCTGGTCTTTTCTGGGCTCAAGGAGATTTTCTATTGGTCTTCGTTTATCTCTCTAGTTTCACTCTAATGTCATCAATCGTACTTGCAACCTATAAAAAAGATCACTAGCGGCACATGCTCACAAACCACATCAATCCTAATAACAAAGATGCAGAATGAGGAGTCAAACAAAACATGGCAGTCACCTAAAGAGTGATCTTATGATCAAGAGTTGCACTACATCTCATAATCCATGTAGTTCTGTGTGTGTAATGATGCCCTAGGTTACCCTTATGCAAGATGAACTATGATAACAAGATAGATCTAGATTGCTCCAACTATGTAAATGTGTGTGATGGAATAAAATGAAATATCCCTCCTATGTTGTGTATGTAGATCAATGCAACCCTTGACCCTTATATGAATGTGCTAGATGTATGCCTTTGAAAAGCTCGTGTGCCTTTGAATGCAAGATTAGGTGATGATAGATAATGCTTATGTGATTGGCCCCTTATTTGAGATAAATAACTAAATATATATGATTCCCCTATTTGAATTTCATAATTGACAACTAAAAGGCCGAACCATAGTACTAAAAGGTGCCTAATAAGTACAAAGAGACCCAAAAGGGTAAGAAAAGGATAGAGAGGACTAGGAATACCTAGGAGGGATAGGATCACCTGGGTGCTTATGTACCAACTAGGTACTAGTGTCTGAGGCCATAAAAGATAAATCAATTAAGTACCAACAAGGTTGTAAGATGTGTAAGACTAGTTCGAATGTAAAAGTTAAAGAAAAAGGCCAAAAGGAGTTATCAACCACTAGTTTTCTTGCTTAGGAATCATGTATACATTAGTATGTGTTAGGACGTAGAAATTTACCCAAGTGCATAGATTTCGTGCCTACATTTGCTCCCACTTTATGTTTTTCAGTGAATACTTGATATCATAAAGTAGATAAAATATGTGTACCTTGTAATTGTGTAGATAAGAGTGTTGTCAATAGCATGCCGAATAGAAAAGTAAAGGGTGAACTAATCATAATGTGAAGCGTGGAAACTAGGAGAAGGAGGTAGACCCCAGGGGTGAAGTGCATGCATAGGAACATGCTGTTGGAACATGTGCTATCTGATGTGAGATACTTCTCGTTGCGTATAAGGACATACCTACAAAAGAAGATCGAGAAAGTAGTCAAAGTCTTGTATGTGAAAAATTAGAGAAATGCATGTATGAATAAGTAACAAGTGTGTAAATGAAAGAGTGCACCTGATGTGTAAGAGAGTATGGGATAAAAAATTGTCCTATTTTCTTTGGAGATGTTGTTGAATTTGAATGCCTTGTTGCTGATGATGAGGTTTTTGGGCAATCTCACGCCAAGAGTGAGTTTTTTGGGTGATCTCACGCCAAGAGTGAGTTCTTTGGGAGATCTCACGCAAGGAGCAAATTGTTTGGGCAATCTCACGCCAAAAGTGAATTTTTTGGGTGATCTCATGAAAAGAGAAGAGTGTTGGGGAGAGAGTTCTATTTTTTTCTCCATCTATGATGCTTCCCAAATAAGCACCACTGTAAATGGCATATCCTTGATTCGTAACCTGTTGTAGCTGAATTGTAACTTGATTAACCAAATTCTATAACTGGAGGAAAGTGCTTGATACTGGAGAACTATACTGTAAAAGTGCTAGAAACTATGTTGGAGTGAAAATCTGTCTATTTTTTCCCTCAAGACACAAGCACTTAGGGGGGACACAAGCTCCCACCGCTATTGTCTACTACTGGGTGCTAGTGTCTATTCTGTATTTGTGATCCAAGTTTGATTCTGGACCACTATATAATTGTGTGCCTGTGTCAATTTTGTGGTGTTGTTTTGTTTTAGAGATTTGAGCTACTGTAAGGGTGTTTTTTTCACCAAATAGATGCCCCACTTGTAGGGGGTGCATGCGATGACTGTGGGAGGATGTGGCCCAAAGGAGAGGACCCAATACTGATATGTATATCTGAGAGTGGATACCGACAGGGGGTAGGGGATGTGCATGGTAGAAACCAAAGCATATGCAAACAATGATAGGTTAGTAACAAGTGTTAGTGAAAAGGAGATAACATGTAATAGAATATAATGTAGCAATAAAATATGGAGACAAGATATATAATGAAAAGTGGGTTGCATACATGGGACGTCGCTCACAATGTCATAAGACAATCAGGTCCGAAGCATTCATAAGAAAACAATGATCAAACATTACATAGGGCATAGCCCACAAACAATAACAAACAATAACAAGCAAAAAATGACAGATAACCATGGTTGTAGAGAGTCCTGTAAGGAAAATGCTACACATGAAACACCCGTTAACATGTTAGGAAGATAAGAAGTATGTCAAATCATGCATATATCAATTAAGAGTAAAGTGATAGTAATGAGAAGTAGTAAATAATGTAACAATATGACTTGTGATGTATAAAGTATGAGAGTGTCAAAGGTAGATTCCCTCAGGAGCCTCGACGAGACTGATAAAGAGCACTGTCAAGCATCATGCATCATGTAAGAATATGTGAAAGACCTACATTCACCTAAAGAGACCATGTGAACATGTATGTGTATATAGCAAAGGATAATGACATATTAAGAATCCGGCTAGCATAGGAAACAAAGTGCAACATGTAAGTAGTATAAGCGAACAAGAGAAATTACAACCAATATGTGTAGATGTCGTGAGACAATGATGGTTTGCTATGATATGCAAGATGTGAAGATGGGAGGAGCCACGTTGCCTGCAAGCAAATATGCATGAGATGAGGTTCATTTAGGAATGTTCCCTCAATAGTCAGGTATGAACCGTGGAACAAGAGTGCATCATCGGGGAATGAAGATACAATGTGTATACCAGAGATGTGAGAATTCTTGAAAAGTTTTATCATGAAGCACATATCGTATAACAAAGGAGCTAAAAGAAGATGATGTGAGGTTCATTTAAGAATTGGACACTCAGAAATTGAGTATGAACCATGAAACCAGAGCGTGTCATCGGGTAATGAGTGGAAAGTAGATGCTAGGAAGGATATATCGTGAAGCACAGAGCATGACGTATAATAGATAAGATAGGAGTAGATGATAGCGACAATAAATAGTGATGGTGGGGGGGGAGGGGAAGTATGACCCCCAAGTGTGTATATCAGGAGTTGTTGGCACATAGATGTCATCATTATGAGTAAGAGTAGCCAAAGTAAGTATATTGAACAAAAGGATGTATACCATATTTGTAAAGCAATATGTGTATCATGAATAGAAGGATCCATAAGTAAGCATGAGGAGACAAGTGTGTATGGAGGGACATAGGAGCAGAAAGTGAATCCATAAGCATAGATAGATGTAGTAAGGTGTGTTTATAGTGTAGATGAGAGAAATTGTTGATAGAAAGATTGACTTGAAGTGCAAAGAAAAAATAAGGTATGAGTGTGTATGTAGGTAGTATGGATAAGCAACTGCTGATTTAGAATGTGTGACTATGGGGGGGAAATTCGATGCCCCTGAGAGTGTGAGTGATGGATATCTATACGATGATGTGAGAGAGACCATGCCATGGTGGCATATGTTTTAATGTGTCCCAGTCATTGACATAAGCATTATCTTGATCAAAAAGAGGAATTATACATTTAATTTGAGGATAATGGTGAGGGATCTCGGCTTGTGCTTGATTAACTAAAATGTGGATTTATTAAGTTAATATAAACTAGGAACAACAATAAATTATAGTAAATAAAAGCAACAAATAAATATGGAAAGTGACCCAAAAAAATAGGCTAATGAAAATATAAACCCTAATGTGTAAGAAGAGTAAGCAAGTGACTTAGCTGATTCATACGCTGATCTAGACTATGTTGTAGGATGAATTGGATAAACAAAATGTAGTGTGACCACACAAGATCTCCAGAAGACACAGATCTAAGTTGTTTGGCTAGACTGGGGTGACTGGTAGAGGATAAGGGTGCTTGTGGGTGCCCTAGTCTGAGTTCTAGGTGCCCTGGTATGTGCAGGAGGTCTAGAAACTAAACTTGCTAGGTTGGATGATGATGTGAAGCCCTCGCTACATGTTGTGTGTAACTCATTGCTTTGTGCTAAATGCCACTGATGATCAAGAATGGAGAATAAACCTGCAAGACCTTAAAACTAACATCAAAACCTAAAAAAGAAAAATTCAACTTGTTGGTATCCAAATTCATTCTCCTTTTCAAGCTGAGCAGTAACACAAATTTCGACATGGAGCTTAGAGGCAGAAAGATCATAAATGTGTATTGTTTTGTAGTCGGGGATGAAATCTAACTGACCCTTTGTTACTCGGGTTTGTGGAGAGATGGATAGCACCTTAAAAGGATTTGAGCTTATCCTAACTATTTTAGGTTGTGCCTTTCAACTAAGGTAAGAGAACCTATTTTATAACCTCTGTTATTGAAGGAGATGTAGATACCTTTCTTTTGCACAAATTTTATAGAGAAGACCTTGGGAAAATATGATTGACACACCAAATATGACTCTCATGAGTTGTCACTTCCAGATTATGGAGATATTTTCAACACAAGGCTAAGGTTACTGAAGACATTTGGAAACCTAATCTGTTTTGCATACTTTAGCAAATGGATTTTGTTCTTCTATGGATATACAGAGCAGGACAGGGGTAGTTCAGGGTAGGATTGGTTATTTGAATAATTTTTGGTGGGAGATCAACAAGATAGATTGGAATTTTCCAGATCCCTGAGAAACTTCACAACAAATGGAGAACTCAATAACATAAAGCTTCAAAATAGTTAAAGCATTCCTTCAACCAAAAGGTGTGCATCAATGGAGGCTCAAACATGCACCTTTTCACATAATCTTTGAGATTCTAGCATGAAGACTCGAGTTACAAGACCCAATAAAACATCAAAATCTAATAGCAGTCACACCTGAGGTACACCCAAAGGCTTACAAACAATCTCTATCAACAGATGAAAGAAAAGTGATTTTAAATCATTTATTTCATTCCCAGATGAAAGCTATTATGAAAAATGAAATTGTAGATGGCACTAAACTATCACAAGGATTGAGATCTATGTGATTCAAAGGGATTTTGATACAAGATTGCAATAGGAACAAGAAAAACTACTCGCAAACATTCTGAAAGTGAAATAAACACAAAATTGGCCAGAGATTTGACACAAATTAACTCAAAATTTATTAGATTCATCAGCAGGGGAGAGTTATTTAAACAATATCAGAGCTTGTTGATGGCTATACATTTCTAACCAACTCAACATGAATGAAAATATAATACAGAGGAAGTTAACTTGGTTTCTCAGAAAGTTTTCTCAGAGGATGAGCTTTTCTCAAAATTTTCTCGTGAAAATGAACTCCCAACCTTTTGCAAGAGTATTCTCATTGCATTTATACATTTCATTAGCTCAATTTTCCCCCAAAAGAGTAGAATATTTGAGGGTCCCATATGGCCTTTTGAAAAGTCTCGGTGTAAAAAGGTAGAGTGAGCAGAAGCCTCCAAGTGTCCTCCTGGTGCTTCTTCAAAAATAAAACACAGGGGCCGGTCCCTAAACATGCACTATCCCTCCACGCCATGAAAACATATAATATCATTCTTAATATGCCTTAATGGGTGAAAACCTAGAAAACATTTTTTCTCATTAATATGGGATCTAAATCATTTGATGTCCTCCACTTACAGGGATATTGGGAATTTTGGTCTGCCATCTTTTCTTATACAATAAACAAGCGTAGGGCACCAGACTTGAAAAATGGAGGACAAAGTTTTTATGCATCAATCGGGGAAAATAAAAAATGTGACAGAGGCCGAAAACTGAGGGATTTTCAAGGAAAAATGGTGTGAGATCAGAATGAGAACCAACATCGGCTCCTGCTTGGGGATGGGCACTCCCAGTGAGTGCCACAAGAACAAAATTAGACCAAGTGCCAAAAAAAAGACCATTGGGAAACAGAGTCAGCTTGCAAAGCAGAAGACCAGAACTGTCTTCTAAAAATGAACCATGAAACTAGCAAAACCAGGTCACCAAGGACCAAAATGAGTAAAAACACAAAAAGACAGAAAGAAACCAATGAACTATACTATACAAATGAATCCCACCTTGATTCTGATAAATTAATCAAGGAAATGTTTCAAATGCTTGCCATTAAAAAGCAATTCAAGTAGTTCCCCATCTAAGTCCTTTAAGAAGAAGGTATTTTCAACAATTTGAATATTTATGGAGTAAGGGCCCATCCACAATACATCAAATTTACCATGCTTGCCCTTATCTTCACGTCTACTATCCCATAACAACACAAGATCTCCAACATTGAAAGGTCTTAGGGTGACCTTCTTGTCAAACAAATTCTTAGCTTTTCTCTGAACTTTACATGCCTTTGGTGGGATGCCCTCCTTTCTTCATCAAGTTCAACAATCTAGTTAATGCGGGCATCATATGGACTTAGCTCTTGATCTTCCAGTTGTTACATAAACTGATATGAGGATAATTGCATATGTAGGGGCAGTAGGGCATGAGTTCCATACACCAACTCAAATGGACTCTTCCAAGTGGATATTTTAATAGTAATTCGGTCATCCTAGACAAAAAACTTCAACTGCTCACCCCATTTTCTCTTGTTCATCTCTAAGGTTCTTCTAATAATCTTCAGCAAATTTTTATTACTGGACTCATCTTGTCCATTTCCTTGGGGATTGCAATTAGTTGTATATGTCAAGTTGATCCCATATTATTTGCACATCGCCACCAAAGGTTTAGCTCTAAAGCTCATGGCATTGTCAGCAACAATATTGACTAGCACCCCAAACCTGCAGATGATATGGTTCAACAGAAAATCCATGACAATTTGGTGTGTTGCTCTTTTGGTGGGGATTGCCTCCACCCATTTGGTGAAGTAATTAGTGTCTACAAGAATCCACTTATGGCTAGCACTTGAAGGGTCTGGAATCTCACCAATGAAATCCGCCCCCCATTACTTGAATGGGGCTTCAATTGATATAGGTTGCAACGAAAAGGAGCCTGAAGCTTTCAGTCTTTTAGAGAAGCGCTGTCAACCCTCACATCTTCTAACCAAAAGAGTTGTGTCCCTGAAGAGATTTGGCTACCAATAACCAGCCCTCATGATCTTGTGTGTTGTGACTCTTCCAACAAAGTGCCCCCCACAAACTCCTCCATGAAGATCAGTAATTATCTTGGGGGCTTCATATTAAGTAATACACCTTAAGAGAACTCCCTCAGGGCTCTTCCAAGCTAACCCAAAATCAGTAATGACATATTTCTGGGAAGCCAACTTAAGGGCTGTTTTCTGGTTCTTTCTTAAATACTCAGGGTAGTTCAAATGTCTGAGATAAAAAAATACATCTCTGTACCACTCATAACTCATCAATTTTTCAAAAACATCTACCCTACCTTCTTCTACCTCATTTACCTCAATAGTTTACAAGTTTCTCTCAGCCATAAGCTTAGCCAAGCCCAAACCTCTCACCAGCTTCCTGGTTTGGATATCCATGTCATATTCTTGCAACTTGTTCACCCATCTGCATCTTTTGCTTGAGAATTCCATCTCTGATAAGATGTCCTTCACCATGGTGTGGGGAACATAAGCAACAATCTTAGAACTCAAAATGTAAGGTCTGAAAACCTTTGTTGCTTTTACCAAGGCAAATGCTTGTTTCTCCATAATAGTGTATTTCAGCTCAACCCCCTACAATTCCTTACTGAAAAAGGCAATTGGTCTCTTAGCCCCTTCATCATCCTTCTGTAATAAAATAGAGGTAATGGTGTTTTCTGAAGCAAAAGAAAACATTTGAAAATGCCTCTTGTAATTTGGAGCTGCTAAAATAGGTGCATGCTTTAGTGCTTCTTTGATCCCATCAAAATCCTGTATGGCTACTTCTTCCCACTTGATAATATGGTTTTTCTTCAACATGCAAGTGATGGGGAGAGTCAGCTTAGCAAAGTTAGACACAAATCTTCTAATGAAATTGATTTTCCCAAAGAAGGATTGGATTCCCTTCTTGGTCCTTGGAATTGGAACCTTGTTGATAGCCTCTACCCTTTCGAGATCAAACATGCCACCATCCTTTGATATAATGTGGCCAAACAACTTGGACTTTTGCACTCCAAAATGAAACTTCTTTGGATTGAGTGAAATGCCATACTCTCTACATCTTATTAGCATTTTTTCCAAGTGCTGCAAGTGATCACTTCTCTTTTTGGAAAACAAAGTCACATCATCTTGGTAAACAACAGTAAAATCATTAATGTAACTAACAAAAGCAACATCCATTTCTCTTTGGAAGGTAGCTCCAACATTCATTAGACTGAATGACATCTTGACATAAACATATGTGCCCCATGGAGTGGTAAAGGTAGTCTTTATTCTTTCTAACTCTTTCACAATAACTTAATTGTATCTAGAGAAACCATCCAAAGTAGAAAGGAACTCAGATCCAGTTACCAATTACATCATATTCTCCATGTTTGGTAGAGGATAATTATCCTTCATTGATGCTCTGTTCATATTTCTAAAATCTACGCACAACCAGATATCACCATTCTTTTTTCTTATTGGCACTAAGTTTTCAACCCAAGAAGAATACCTTGTTGGCCGAATGATCCCTCCATCTCTTAGCTTCTTCAATTCATCTTGCATTTTCATGGAGAGGAGTGGATTAATCAGCCTCTACTTTTGTCTGAATGGTTTTGCATTAGATTCCAAAGGAATCTCATGTTAAAATAAGTCCTCTCCGTATGCTTTCATTTTAGAATAAGACCAAGCAAGGCAGTCTTGATATTTCTTTAACAATTGGACATAGGACTGTTTCTCTTCTTTGTTTAGATTGCTTCCCAACCAGATCTTCCTTGGTTTTTCCTTTGTGCCAAGCTCATGCTCTTCAGCATCCCTTAAGGCTGCTACATGTCTGTTAATAATGCAATCAACATTATCAAAGTTTGGTTCAAGAGCGACTAGCCCTCTAGGAATGGTATTAGTTTTCAATTGGATGATATCTTTGCTAAACAAAGTTTCTTTTCATTCTGCTACACACACCATTGGTTCCCAATCAATACACTGATCAACAAACTCCCCTATGTTCTGCAAAAACCATTTCACCTGGGCATCATCATCAAATACTTGCCAATTTTTTACGTTTTCATGGACGGATGGCCTTGTTAGTACTTCAACATGATATTCACAACTGGGGGACATTGAATAAACATCAAACTGAGATCGTAAGACTGCAAGCTGGTCTGCAACAACAGTGAACTTTCTGGGTAAGTGCAGCAAGTTGGGGGACAAAAAAGGGGTCATAAGTGGACGACATATTGCAAATAACAACATAATATCAACTTGTAAGGATTATTAGCAATAAATACACTCAAAATTAGAAAAATTTATGTCCATATAAATCGTAGCATCCAGAATCTAGTTTCTAAAATACTAATTTTTTATAAAAATGGACAAGATTAGCTATATTAAACACTCAAAATTCAATGACTTGGTATTTTTTTTTTAAAACACCTATAAGATTATAGTCCGTTTGCCCACAATTTGGATGACCAAAAATTGATATATATTTTTCTCCTTTGGTGAGAAGTTATATGCCATTATTTATCTTGGGATGGATTTTATTTTGTATTTTTTTGAGTAATATTTTATTTTTTATGATTTTTTCCGTGAAAGTGGTATGAAAACATAAAGAAAACAGAGCACTTTCCGTTTGCCCGCCATAACTTCATAAAAAAATATTGAAATCAAATAATTTTTTTTTTTGAACATGTATATAATTTCACCACGGTTGGGATGGTATAAGTTTTATCACATTCTGATAAGTGAATTAAATTTTGCAGTCTTAAACGTAGACAAAAACATTCACGGGAAAAAGTGTCTTAAAGACCTATTATTAGTAAAAAAATTATAAAATGATATTTATCCTATTCTATTTACTTTAAAATCAGTATTTCTATAAAGCTCATAGTCTCCCCTACGCAATGGTACCATTTTTATGACATATTTTTTACTTTTCGACATGGTTCAAGTCCGCGGAAGACTAAATTTGATGTTTGCTATTTTTAATGTAAAATTCAGGATTTGATGTCCATTTAATTGTCCCCCAACTTGGTGCACTTACCCTTCTATCATGATGCACAATATTAAATGAAACAAACATCTCAATGAAATCCCAAACTGCATGCTTGTATTGTTTCATTTGCTGATTCTTTGTGGCATACAATTTTCTGACATGCTTTACAATCAATTCCGAATCTCCCTTGACAATGATGTCTTTAACACCATATTTCCAAGCAATCCTCAAACCTAACAATAGTGCCTCATACTCAACAATGTTATTAGTGCACTCAAAGTTGAGTTTGAAGGAAAAGAGAAACTCTTCCTGGCCTGGAGAGGTTAGAACAACACCAACACCATTTCCAAACCTGGAGCAAGCTCCATCAAATAATAAATTCCAAGGAGATCTAGCCTACTCAAGACACTTGCATTCTTCAATCTTGTGCTCTTTTTCATCAACAAATCCTACAAATTTATTAGCATCAACACTTGTGTACAAAACTTCATAAGATGCATTATTGGGATCTTCAATAAGGTGTAACATCTTCTTTTCCCCATACAAATTGACAAGGCTACCCTCAATTGGGATGGTAGCATAGGACATGTCCATTTGAACACTCCCACCAACACTCAAAACCCATTTTCTAGATAACAACATACCCCACTTGGCTGGGCAATCAATAATAACTACATCAAGCTTTAAATTCCTACCTAGATAGGCTGCAAGTTGTACCACCAGACCCTTCACACATCCCACCACTAGCACCTCTCTAGAATCCATAACAATACACTTCACAAATGATGTTTTTATGTTGATATCCAGCTCATTCATGACTTCAAGAGGCATAACATTGTATGATGCCCCTGAGTCACACATACAATTGTGTAACAATCTATCTTTAATGATCAGAGTGATGAAGAATGGATCCACGTTCAGCTGAGAATCTACCAAGGATGTCCCTAGATAAACCTCAGGTGGTTCATCTAGCTCTTCTGATGCTAGTGGTGCTTCTAATTCTTCAATGACTGGTGGGGTCTCCATAATGTTTATGTTTTTACCTAGGGCAGTCTTCTCCTCTTTCAATCCAAAATACCCCAATGCCCTCTTCTTGTGCTCAGGGATCCTAAGAAACTCAACAATTGGGAATGAGATCTTGATTTGACTCAAGACTTGGGCAATATCATAAGGGAAAGGATTTGGCAAGGCGACATTGGAAGGAAGGTTGACAAGCTCATTAGATGGCACCGGATTTTTGACAGCTTGGGCATGAGGAGTGGTATGAATTTTATTTGGGACAAAAAGGCCCTTGGCAGATGCATCTTTCTTAGGAGCCACCTTAGGAATATTAGAAAGTAATGGAGCTTTTGGCTTAGCCATAGGCCTTGTCCCTTTGACAACCGTACTTCTTGTGTTGTGTTCCTTTTCTTGAGCCACAACAACATTCATCAACAACTTCCTGTCCTCCTCAGATGGGATGCCTCCATCATACTTCTTTATCATTAAATCCCTTAGATATTCAAAGTCATTATTGGGAAATTCAAAAGCTTGTACAGTATCTACTTATAAAGTATGAGAGGGAGGAAGAATAGGTACCCAATGGATGCAATCCCAAAAATCAACAGCAGTTCTGGCACTTATTACCTCAGTTGAAGTTACCCCTTGTTGTGAGCTTATGGAGAAACCCATCATGTAAACATCATCATCACTACCATCATCATTATCAAATTCTTCATCTTGCTGATTTAATTCACACGGAGGATGGGGAAAAAAGCATCTAATATCATTGGCGTTATCAACAGCAGCAACCCGGACAGTCAGAGGATCAGAAACCATTCTACTTTCATGTGCTTGGGGATGTCTATTTGTAGATCCCATGGGTCATTTAGCTCTATCATCTAACCTCTGATCACCCCTAGGATGATTGCCAAATCTATCATGATTTTGTGCCTTTTTTGACCTTGTGAACTCTGCCCAATTCCTTTCTTTGTCCGAGCTAGTTTGTAAGAGATTTCTTTTACAGCCCCTACCAAAGTTTTAACAACCTCCTCAAGATCCAAACTCTTTCTTGCTTGAGGTTTTTATGGGTTTATTAGTTTGACACCCTCCCTCTTAAGAGGATTTCCAATTGCTTTGATGTTGTTCTCAATTTGTAGAGCCATGGTAAAGGCCTGCCTCAAAGTGCTAGGGTTTTTATCCCTCAAATAGTATGCAACCTTCTTGTCAAATGCATTAACATACTTTATAAGACAAGATTCATCACATAGACTCAAATTTACAGGTAACATTTTCAACGTATTATTGAATCTCGTATTAAAATCATGCACTGATTCATTAAGATTATTTTTAATATTCTCAAATTCTGACAAAAGAAACCTAGGGTCTGTCTTGTCACCATATTGCAATCTAAATGCATTCTTCATTTCAGTCCAAGAATCAATAGAGTTATTAGGCAGAGCCTTATACCAGTCCCTTGCATCCTCTTCTAGAGTATGAATAAATAATTTAATGTATACATCTTCAAACTCTATTTCGAAATCCTCCATCATGTTGACAAAGAGTTTCAAGTACTGATCACCAGTTATTGCATTATTTCCTTGAAACTTAGGCAATCTATTTCTTACATCCTATGGTACAACATTCAGATAGCCAACCATACCTCTAAAACTGATGGGACCAAAAGTATTAACGACAAATGGAGGTCTAGGTGGAGGATGAGCCATATTATTCTGAGGAGGTGATCTTATAGGAGAAACAAAGTGACAAGGAGTGAGGGGACTGTGTGGTACATGGTTACAATTTTTAGAACGACTATCCCCCAATGGCCTTTTTTCATGGCAGGAACTATCAGATTTGGAAAATACAGGGGTAGAATGAGAAGGCCCCTCTCTAGATGGAGAATTCAGATTTATAAAGTGTCTACCTGATTCAAAAGTAGTTGAGGAAGCATTGTAATATTCAATCATGTGCCGAGCATTTTCACCAATGGAGACCTCATTTCTTGAGGTTTGATCTCCAACACCTTCCAAATTCTTCCTCCTTTTGAATTAGACTTTCCAAACTCTAGAAACAACCTTCTACTAGGGTCTACGGTGAAGAAAGATCTACTTCCTTCCAGCTTTGCAAAGATTAGTAACCAATTTTCAATTGACAGAGGTTAAGACACTGGAATTTATCAAAATCAAATCAACTCGGAGTCACCACTAAGGATTTTCACCCTAGTTGTGTAAATACACTAAAATAATCTATCAAATATCTATCAACACAGGGTCTGTACGTGTACACCTTTGTTCAAATACTTCAAAGAGTCCCCGACAGTGGCACCACTAGTGTTGGTATCCAAATTCGTTCTCCTTTTCAAGCCAAGTAGCAAAAAAATTTTTGACAAGGAGCTTAGAGGTAGATAGATCATAAATGTGCATCGTTTTGTAGTCGGGGATGAAATCTAACTGACCCTTTGTTACTCAGGTTTGTGGAGAGATGGATATCACCTTAAAAAATATTTGATCTTATCCTAACTATTTAGATTGTGCCTTTCAACCAAGGTAAGAGAACCTATTTTGTAACCTCTGTTATTGAAGGAGACACAAATACCTTTCTTTTGCACAAATTTTATAGAGAAGACCTTGGGAAAATATGATCAACACACCAAATCTGACTCTCACGAGTTGTCACTTCCAGATTATGGAGATATTTTCAACACAAGGCTAAGGTTACTGAAGACATTTGGAAACCTGATCTGTTATGCATACTTTAGCAAATGGATTTTGTTATTTTGTGGATATACAGAGTAGGACATGGGTAGTTCAGGGTAGGATTGGTTGTTTGAATAATTTTTGGTTGGAGATTAACAAGATAGATTGGACTTTGCCAGATCCCTGAGAAACTTCATAACAAATGGAGAACTCAATAACGGAAAGCTTCAAAATAGTTAAAACATTCCTTCAACCAGAAGGTGTGCATTAATGGAGGCCCATACATGCACCTTTTCAAATAAACTTTGAGATTATAGCATGGGTGCTTGAGTTATAAGAACCAATAAAACATCAAATTCTAATATCAGTCATGCTTGAGGTACACCTAGAGGCTTACAAACAATCTCTGTCAACAGTTGAAAGAAAAGTGATTTTAAATCATTTATTTCATTCCCAAATGAAAGCTCTTCTAAAAAATGAAATTGCAGATGCCACTAAACTATCACAAGGATTGAGATCTGTGTGATTCAAATGGATTTTGATACAAGATTGCAATAGGAACAAGAAAAACTACTCATAGACATTCTGAAAGTGAAATACACACAAAATTGGCTAGAATTTGACATAAATTAACTCAAAATTTATCAGATTCATTAGCAGGGGAGAGTTATTTAAACAATCTCATAGCTTTTTGATGGCTATACACTTATAACCAACTCAACATGAATGAAAATCTAATACAGAGGCAGTTAACCTGGTTTCTTAGAAAGTTTTCTTAGAGGATGATCTTTTCTCAAAATTTTCTCATGAAAATGAACTCCTGACCTTTTGCAAGAGTATTCTCATTGCATTTATACATTTCATTCGCTCAATTTTCCCCCAAAAGAGTAGAACATTCGAGGGTCCCATCTGGCCTTTTTGAAAAGTCTCGGTGTAAAAAGGTAGAGTGAGCGGAAGCCTCCAAGTGTCCTCCTAACGCTTCTTCAAAAATAAAACACAAGGGCCAGTCCCTAAACATGTGCGGTCCTTCCACACCATGAAAATAGATAATATCATTCTTAATACGCCTTAATGGGTAAAAACCTAGAAAATGTTTTTTGCCCATTAATACGGGATCTGAATCATTCGATGTCCTCCACTTACTGGGATATTGGGACTTTTGGTCTGCCATCTTTTCTTATACAATAAACAAGCGTGGGGCACCAGACTCAATAAATGGAGGACAAAGTTTTTATGCATCAATTGGGGAAAATAAATAACGTGACAGAGGCTACAAACTGAGGGATTTTCAAGGGAAAATGGTGCGAGATCAGAATGAGCACCAACACAACTGAAGGGGTTAGACTAACCTTAGTGACCATAATGGTAGACTTGCTAACTGAGCACTACACTACATCTCAGACTTGATGTAATTCTATGTGTTTATGTGCAATCATGCCCTAGGTTGCTCTTGTGTTAGTCACACTTTGTGAAATTAGTGAGTATTAACTATGTGTAAAAAATATAATAGAATGGTGGATGGTATAGAATAAAATTCCCTCTTATGCAGTGTGATGCAAATGAACCAACCTTGTGCCTTGTTGTGGAGTTATATGGATGCAGATGTGATTTAGATAGATGCAACCTTAAATGATGATAGTAGTGCCTAGTGTTTGGTACCTCATTATAGACTCATAACTTTATATTTATATGGTTCTCTTGTTCTAATTTCGTAATTAAACCCATACAAGACGACCACTAAAAGATAGAATGTTCAAACAGCTAGAAAGTGCCCAAAAAGTGGTGAGAAAGTGTAAAAAGGATCAGGGTGCCTCGATTGGGACTAGGGCGCTTGTGGGCACCCCAGTCAAGGCTAGAATGACGAAAAATGCTAAAAAAAGACTGGGCATTTATGCGATGAAGGTCGGAAATGACGACATAAAACAAAATAAAATGGCCAAAAGATGGGGGTTAATTAGTAATTTCTTCACCCAAAAACCATATGAATAGTAGCATGAGATTGAGACTAAATAATGTATAAAGTACAGGATTTGTTGTCTACATTTTCCCCCACTTTATGTTGGTAAGCAGAAAGCTTGTTAACACAGAGTGGATAGAGATGCATTCTTGATGTCCATGTAGAGTGATGCAGAAAGTGTGCCGAAGGACTAAACAAAGCATGGAGTGAAAAAAATATGATGGAGTGTGGAAACTAAAGATGTAAAAGCACAAAAAATTGATGAGAGTGAACGTAGGGCAAAAACACGTGTAGTTGCCAATGTGTGTGATGTGCTTGCATGGTTAGTATCGTGTGTGCTGCCATAAAATGTTGTTGTTGTTGCTCCCATTTATTGTAGTTTTTGTTGACTTCTTCCTTCTCATACGATCAAACCTATAAGGAGAAGATGATCAAGTATTCAAATACACATGTATATATGTAAAAACATATGTAAAAGCCACATGAATATAATAATGAATATATTGAAATGAAAGTATGAAAATTGTAAAAGGAACATGTACACCTGATTCGTGATGAGAGAAAAGGATGTAGAAAGAAGATGTCCTTTCCTTGGTTTTTTGGGAGATCCGACATCATAGGTTGAAGAAGTGTACGGAGGAATTCCGTTGTATCCTCCAACATGTAACTGCTTCCCTGAATATGTGTGAAGAGATCTCTATACTTCCTGATTTTATGGGAGATTTGATATTATTGGCCGAAGTAGTGGAGAGAGGAATTCCGTTGCATCCTCTAACCTATAACTACTCCCCAGAATGCTAAGGACAACCATGTCCTATAAAAACCACCATGTATAGGGTTCATATACTGGTCTGAACCCACTTGTATAACCCACAATGCCAAGGGTGAAAACTGACTGAACTGAACCAGTGTAGAAGTGCTGTGTAATATGTAAAAACCCCAAATGATGCCCCACATCTTTGAGGGTGCCTGTGTTGTCTCTGATAGGAGAATGCTACCCCAAAAGTTGACCAACTGCATGAACTTTGTAACTCTACCTTGTAGGGGGAAATGAGTGTGCGTGGTAGAAACCAATGCGTGCACAAACAAGAAGGCTAGCTAAAAACAAGTGTTAGTATGAACAAGAATGCATGTAAAAAGCATGTGTAAGCTATCAAGCAATTTAGTAATGTAAACACACACAAAGACAAAGTAGACTGCTAAAGTGGGTTGCAAACATAGAACACCAATCACGATGTTGCAAGACACGTAAGGCCATAATGGCCGCATACAAAAAACAAGTGTGCACACCAAACATAGGGCAAAGCCCACAAACAAGGACAAGCAATAAAATATAATGTAACAAATAAGTATGGAAGTAAATATCCCCACATAACAAGTGTTTCTCATGAAACACCTGTTAACATGTTAGAAAGATAACCAGTATGTCAAAAAACATGTATAAGAAAGTAATGAAAAGTGTTAAGTACAAAATGAAACAATAACACCTGAAAGAGATGAATATGGATGCCCCGAACGACCAGTGTAGTATGGGTAGATGGAGAGAATCGATGTTGCTTACAAAATACCTATATCTATGATCACAACTAAGAAAAGGCATGAACGCACATGTGTATATGGTATAGATAAATGACATACAAGAGATCTATCTAGCATGTGTAATAAAGCGACTATGAACAAGTAAAAGAAAGCAAGAGTAAAAGCAAACATGATATGTAGTATGCTATGGATAGATGGAATAGAATGCAAGATGGATGATAGAAGACACGTGTCCCCTAAGTGGATGGAGTTATACGTAGTGAGGTTTATTTATTTTTCCCCCTCAGCAGTCAAGAATGAACCGTAAATGAGAGTGCATCATTGGGAAATGGTCGAAGTGTGTGTTGTGTCTAACGAGTTGTGATGAATGTGTATATATGTGTGAATATATGCAACCTAAAGATGATGTGTGCGTGACCCTTATAGCCAAAGTGTACATCATGAAAATATGAATAAAGGGAGTGGTGATGTAGCCTAAAGTGTATACCACTGCAAGATGATGGGAATAGGTGACCATTTAGCCTATAACGTATGTCACTAACCTAGGAATGTCGTATGAAGAAAGAATGAATAACGAACGCATAATGAGGATAAGGTCCATTTGATTGGTAAACCCTTGGTATTCGAGTATGGACCGATGAACTAAAGTGTGTCATAGGGTAATGAGTGTAGTGCTTAGAAGACAATGTAGAATGTGTGATGATAATAGACGATAATATGATGTGTGATATGCAATGTATAGGATGTAATGAAAAAATGTATAGATAGAATAATAGTGTGAAATGGACGTTATGTGATGTGTATGATGAGTAGTATGTAATGATAGATGCAAGTGTGAAACATGTATGATGATGACAAATATGATGTGTAAAGTATCGTGAGGTGAAAGACACATAAACCATAAGCAGAGGTTATAGTGATGAATCCATAATAGAGATGAGGATCATGAGTGGGAGGGTAAATATCCTCGAAAGAAAAACCAAGTAGAGCTAGACCATCGTGTGAACATATAGTGACATCGCAAGTAGGATCAAATGAAATATGTTCCCAATATGAATTATTCATGAAGAGTGTGCAAGTAAAAGGTGGACGTGCTGAAGTAGGTGTCACATGTGAAGGTGCAGGTGATAGAGCAACGTCCATAGACTGGACATGCCCCTGATAAGAAATGATAATAGTAAAAATAGTAGGAGGGATAGAATAAACTACATCTATTAAAAAAATAACACCCTTAAGTGATGGAAAGTGAGGTGGTTCATCTATAGGTTGAGGATCATATGTAGAATCAGTGCGTGGGATAGGAAGACTAGTGTTAGGAGCTCCATCAAAATATTGGAATGGGTCGTGGTCTCGAAAAATAATATACTCAATGCCTTCATGGAAAAATTTGACAGAATGATGTACAGTAGAAGCAAAAACTTGCATGGAGTGAATACAAGGCCTACCAAGTAAATAGTTGTAGGATACTGGGAAATCAATGACGAAAAACACTGTGGGGATAGTTTTTGGACCGATAGTGATGGATGATGTTATATGAACAAGACATGGATGAACAAAACCATCATAAGCATGTAGTGAAATACAAGATGGACTAACATCACGAGCGGAAAGACCTAATACTTCAAGGAATGTCATATGACACAAGTTGAGTTTAGATCCATTATCAACTAAAGTGTGTTTGATACCCACATTGTTAATGTGACACATGATATGCAAAGGTGGGTCATTGTCAAAAGTATGAACATCAGTGGGAGGATTAGACTTGAATGCTATGTGTTGAGAAAATGTATCAACAAATGTTTGATAGACCAAATCACAATACATGTCAACATGAATATGAGTAGTAGCAAGCAGATGTTGGAATCTATGCCTTAGATCAGGATTTGCAAGCAAATAATCATTGATTGAGATACTCATGATGAATAAACCATAGGATGATAAGTAATGAATGAAATAAGATATAATAAGCATGAAGATTGAGTTGGGTTCACCAAAATTATTAACTAAAATATGGATTTATTAAGTTAATCTAAACTAGGAACAACAATAAATAACAATAAATAAAAGTAGTAAGTATGAAAATAACCCAAACAACTAGGCTAATGAAAATAGAAACCCTAATGTGTAAGAAGAGTAAGGAAGTGACTTAGATGATTCACAAGTTGATCTGGACTATGTCATAGGATGAACTAGATAAACAAAATGTAGATGCGACCAGACAGGATCTCTAGAAGACACATATCTAAGGTGTTTGGTTACACTGGGATGCCTGTGGGCACCCTAGTCTGAGTTCTGGGTGTCCTGGTCTGTGCAAGAGGTCCAAAAACCAAACTTGTAAGGTCAGATGATGATAAGAATTCCTCATTACCTATCGCATGTAATTCACTACTCTGTGCTAAATATCATTGATGATCAACAATGGAGAATAAACCTACAAGACCCCATAACAACCTTTAAACCCTAAAAAAGAAAAATGCAAATGAAGGGGTAGGACTGACCTCAGTGGCCACAATGGTGGACTTACTAAGCACTACAATAGCTCTATGTGTGTGCGTGCAATCATTCCCTAGGTTGCTCTTGTGCCAGTCAGACTTTGTGAAAGTAGCGAGCAATAACTTTGTGTAGAAAATGTAATAAAATGGTGGGTGGAATATAATAAACTTCCCTCCTATGTAGTGTGATGCAGATGAACTAGCCTTGTGCCTTGTGATGGAGCTAGATGGATGCAAATGAGCTTTAGATGGATGCAACCTTAAATGATGATAGTAGGGCCTAGTGTTTGGTCCCTCATTATGGACTCATAACTTTATATTTATATGGTTCTCTTGTTCTAATTTTGTAATTAACTCTGAAGAGGCCAACCACCAAAAGATAAAATGTTCAAACGGTTAGAAAGTGCCCAAAAAGTGGCAGGAAAGTTTAAATAGGATCATGGTGCCCCGACTGGGACCAGGGCACCTATGGGTGCCCCAGTACTAGCCCTGATGCCCCAATCAAGGCTATAATGACATAAAATGCTAAAAATAAACTCAGAATATATGTGGCGAAGGTTATAAATGATGAAAGAAAAAAAAGTAAAATGGCCAAAAGATGGGGGTTAATTAGTACTTTCTTCACTCAAAAACCATATGAATAGTATTACGAGACCGAGACTAAATAATGTCTAAAGTGCATGATTTTATGTCTACAGTGGCAAGGGAATTGGTTGTGTTTCTTTTGATGGTGGTTGCATATTTGGGATTAGTAACATTATGGATGACACAATAGGAGGAGGTAATGTGGTATGTACTTCTAAATGTGGTATGATATTGGTTTGGATAAGTGGTTCTTAAATTACCAGAGAAGAAACATTAGTAATTATGACATGATGCTCACTAGTCATAGAGGGATTAGATTTAGGAACTTATTGGGGTTTGACAACTAAAGATGAGCGTGGAGAAGAATGATGTGTAGCAAATGAAATGAAATCCTTACGCTCCAAATGTCAGATTTTTTGTTCTAAAGCATAACAATTATTGTTACAATGTCCATTAATCCTATGGTAATTACAATATGGTTTACTTTTGTACCAAATAAATCAATGAGGAGGGTGGTAATGACTAGGTAAGAAAGTAATTAATTGATTATTGAGTAGCGCAAATAACATATCATGGTGTCTAACATTCTAATCAAACTGGATAGGTAATTGTTGTGGTAAGACTTTGACCTCGCTTGTATGAGCACATGTAGTAGACATGGGATCAGGATGAGATGTAGAAAAAGAAATAGCTTGGGTATGAGAAACATCCTCGAGATGTTTGATTTCAGCTGTGAGGGATTGAATCATGGCTTCCATAGATTTAAATTTATCTTGGAAATAAGGTGTAAAGCTTGAATTGACTTAAGAATGGATTGATTGGTTGTGTTATTAGGATTGATACAGGGGTTGGAGAGATGATCGAAAATGGCACTTACATGTGAAGGTGACATTTTGCGAGGGTCGTACATAGTGGGTGTAGACAACTAAAATATGATTATGCAACCTTTAATGCTAAGATTGCACTAATTATCCTCTTTCTCGTCATTTCCGTAATAATTAGTGCTTTTATGCTAATTAGCTAACATTTCTCTTCATATTCATTAATTAATGACCTTTCATTAATTAATTAGCATTCCTATCCTTAAAGATGTCAATTAACGACCTTTCGTTAATTAATATCCACTTCTACTTGGGTTAATTAATTAATTATTAATTAATTACGCTCGCAACTCTAGATCAATAAATTATCATTTATTGGATCAAATTCCTCTCTTACATCCCACAAATCATACTAATTTTCCTCTAATTAGTTTCTATAAGCTTACCTCTACCTAGTAATTAATTGCCTTTGATTAATTAAAGCATCCCCCAACTCCCATGACTTACTAATGACAAATTAAACTCTTCTAAATCAATATTACCTTTTATAAAACAACATTATCCATTCCTAATCTTGTTTTACCTTTATCCTGATAGAATAGAATTAGATTGCAATGACCAAAGAGGAATGAAAGCCTCACAAATATTATTGATCATGAAATTAGATTACATAACAATGCAAAAGCTGTAATATTTATAGATATTAGATAGCCTCATATGGATAGACATGACACCCTATCAGACACCAACTACGAGATGATAAGACCCATCTCACATGCACATGTAATTACTACTAATACCAATATTGAATGTAAGTCACTAGACTAGAGTGCACATGTTGCACATTATTATATAAAAGACAATGCAATAAAATGCAATAAATATGCCTATGCTAAATTATGCTAACATTCCCCCCCTTAATTTTGCATAGTTTCCAATGAAGTGGAGAGGAACTCTCTGAACAGTGTGAATTTGTCACGTGCAAGTGACTTAGTGAAAACATTTGCCTTCTATTTAGCTGTAGGACAAAATTGGAGCTGTATGTTGTGCTTCAAGACATGCTCGCGTATGAAATGAACCTGTACTTCAATATGCTTGGTTCTCTCAAGAAAATACTGGATTGCGAACAAGCTTAAGAACTCCTTCATTATCAACATATACTAGATTAGATTTCTGTTGTGGTAGACCAATTCCTTCCAGTATTCGGCATAGCCATATTGCTTCACAAATAGCTTCACCTGCAGCTCGATACTCTAATTTTGTATAAGAGCGAGAAATAAAGTTCTACTTCTTGCTTCCCCATGATATCGGTCCAGATCCCATAAAGAAGACGAAGCCTGATGTTGACTTCCTATCATCCATGTTTCCTGCATGATCTGAATTTGAATATCCTGTCAAGAAGAAGTTGTCGTTCTTCTTATACTCTAGACCAAGGTCAACTGTACCCTTCAGATATCTCAGTATTCTCTTTGCTACTTTCCAATGACATATTTTTGATTCTTGCATGAAGCATGATAAATAGTTGACTGCGAAGTTGATATCTGGTCTAGTATATGTCAGGTAAATGAAACTCTCGATCAAATGTCGATAGAGAGTTGCATTCACTGGTGGTGATGGATCAGAACGAGATAACTGAAGTCTCGCTTCCATAGGTGTAACAATAGGAGTGCAGTCCATCATCCTAAATTTCTTGAGTGTTTTCTTGGTGTATTTCAACTGCGACATAAAGATATGATTCTCTTTTTGCCATACTTCCAACCCAAGACAATAGTGCATTGCCTCTTCTTGTTGGAGTAGATTGACCAACTTCTCAAAGGTGACTGTGTGTTCACTCATATTGATAGTTGTCACAAAGATTTTGTAGGAAGGAGGAAGTGCTCGCAACACAATTGGTATGAGGTCTTCATCACTTATCTCTTTTCCCAATGCCAATAGAGATGCCCTCAACAGTAGCAACTCGTCTCAAAAAAACTTCAACCTTCTCATTTTGCTTGAACTTGAGAGTATGCAGTTGTGATAGTAGGTTGAGGATGGCATTCTTGTTCTTTGCCTCATAGACTATGCTCAACTTATCCCATGCATCCTTGGCCGATGTGGCATCTCTAATGTGGGGTTGCACATCATCTGTTACGCCAAACAAGATGATCAACTTGGCCTTTTGATTGGCCCTGTCAAATTGAGCTTGTTGTCTTCCATCATCAAGTGATCTTGTTGTTTGTCCATCTACAACTGTCCATAGGTCTTCAAACTCAAGTAACGTCTTGATCTTCGGTTTCCATACAGCATAGTTATCTCCTCTAAGTAGATGTGAATCTGGCAAGAAGAACTTTGGTGCTTGTGCTACCCATTTCTACAATCTGAATTTTTGACAAAGGGTAAGGCTCTTATCACTCCAGGTTTATGGTCTCCCTCTCAATATACCGTCAGGCCGATAGACCAAACCTTTCTATATATGCTCCCTTCCGATATACCCGTCGGTACGTGGAAGAAGATCACCCTTTCAATATACCCATCAGTACGGAAAGAGGTGTTAATGCACGTGAAAGAATTTAGTACGTGGTACTTAGACAGTACGGAGAGGGGTTTGTGCAAGCACAAACGGATGGGAGGGCTCAAATGTGTGTGTATTGTGTCCTTATTACTCCCCGTCGATTTTATCAGGGTCAATGCCCAAACGACGTTTAGGCAGCTGTGTTAGGCATTAAGTGCAGTAGTAGTCGCGATGGCATCACCCGTAAGCACTTCCCAAAGGCACCGTATATACCAAACGCTGCTATGAGATCAAAGATCTCGTGTGATAGAACCAAACATAAAATAAAAAATTTGCACTTTTGTTTTTTTTTTGACTCCTTTTTTTTGCACTTTATGGACCAAGATTAGTACAAAATGCTCTAAAAGTACATCAAAATGAAGTTTTTGTGTCCAGAATCACAAAATACACAATTTAGGCCAAAAATATTTTTTTACCCCCCAATAGGTGTTTTTCTCGCTAAATTTAGCGGTGACTCTAAATGTGATTGGTGAGCTTCTAAATTTAGAAATCTCCCAAAATTTATTAATTTATCCAAATTTTCTAAAAAAAATAATTTAAGAAAAAATATGGAGAGAGTGGAAATTGAACCGCTGACATGTTTGTTCCCAAGATCCAAACAAACAATCTGAATATTATTTTCACCTTTTCTCACAAACCGTGATCTGGGTTTTTCCAAAAAAAATTATAACAACAGTATCATACAATATTTATCTTGAAACCCACAAAATTTCAGAAGAATTGGAATCTTTGTTTTTGAGATCTTACCAATTTACCAGCTAGATCTGATTTTTTTTAGAAAACAATGATCCGACTTGTACAGACTTTTCATCACATGTAGAGGTAGAATCTAAAGATTATGTAAACTGTAAAGTTGTGTGTCTCCTTCTTATCTTTCCAAAAAAAAAACGGCACATCAATCCGACATTGTATGAAAAAGTTACGTCCTTTTTTCTAAGAGCTATCTGCTGGAATTTTGTTGACGGTACTGCTTCAACTTTTGCTCCCGAATTCTTCACACCTCCACTTTCAGATCTAATTTTTTTTATTTTTTTTATTTTTTTAGATCTGATATTTTTTTTCTTTAGATCTGCAAAAAAAAATTTCAAGATCTCTCTCCTTTTTTTTTTTTTTTTAAAGATCTCTTTATTTTTTTCACAAATCTTTTTTTTTTTTTAGATCTGCAATTTTTTTCAAGATCTTTCTCCCCTTTTTTTTTTTTTTTTAAGATATCTAAATCTGAAATATTCCGCAAATATGTTAGATCAATTGGCTATGCCAATGACTAATAAAAAAAAATTTTAACCTTGCAAATAAGTGGATAGGTCAAATTTTAGTTGATGGATGCTTGGGAGGAATGGAGGCTGCGGGATGCTTCAATGGCTCTCCTTTGATGCAGATCTTCTTCTCCAATGGATCCTCTCCAATAGTGCTCCTCTTCAACCTTGCTTGGATAAAACCTGCTCTGATACCAAATGATAATAATGGTATATCTTAGATACCAAATGATATAATAGAATAAGATTGCAATGACCAAAGAGGGACGGAAGCCTCACAAATATTATTGATCATGAAATCAAATTACATTACAATGCAAGAGCTGTAATATTTATAGATATTAGACAGCCTCATATGGATAGACATGACACCCTAGCATGACACCAACTATGAGATGATAAGACCCATCTCACATGCACATGTAATTACTACTAATACCAATATTGAATGTTATCCAACATAACAATATTGAATGCAAGTTACTAGACTAGAGTGCACATGTTGCACATTATTAAATAAAAGACAATGCAATAAATATGTCTATGCTAATATGCCTATTCTAACATTATGCTAACACATTCATCAATGTGCTATGACTTGGTCCTAGTATCATGATTCGAGATACAAAAAAAGCCCGCCAAAGAAAATTTCTTCTTGCAAAATGGATGGAATGCCCTACAAAATAGTAAGCATGTTGCATGAAAATGATACATTCTCAACTAGTTGGAATTAGATGGTACATCTTGCATCTTTTCACTCAAAATTGAGTTCAACCATGACAAGTTCCAAAATGATTTTCTAGGCACCATTCTTCAGTGAGATGTCCATTCTCAGAGTCTACTCTGAGGATCAGAGTAGAAGTTAGGAAGGGGGAAAATGATTGACATTAAAATTTTCCTCCGTAATTTCATATTTTATGTATTAGGAATCATAGAGAGTTGTTAATTATAGCTTAGTAGTGGCAGTTTCAATTATGAATTGATAGACAGCATCGTCAGTTACGGTGCCACCAATAATGTAGAGTACGGTAACAATCAAAGATTAACAATAGGAATGTTGTAAAACTATGTAGATATTTGTTTCAATTTATATGGTCTAGTTAATGTTAAAATGAGCAAAGTTGGGATAAGCCTGAGAAGTAGGGTCCTACTCCATTGTCCTTAGGAATTAGATTTCAAGTATTATATTGGTAATTAAGTTTCAAAGAGTGAGGTACGTAAATATCTTTGTGTATTTATATTTGTAAAAACCTTGTCTAAATTAACTGTGGAACCCATGTTGAGATTGAAAGTGTTTAGTCTTATCTTAAAGGTATAAAGGAGGTGAACTACTGTCACAGATTGAAGAGTTAATGGTATGAAATATCAAGATTTCGTCCATGAGTAGATTTCTTAGATCCTACTCTTTCAGAGATTCTAGATGGATAAGCTTGGTCTAGTTCTTGATAAATCTTAGAGGCCACCCCCCTCATTTAGCATAAAAAGAAGTTAGTGAGAAATATTGATATGAGTCGAGTGTGTAAAGAAAGCCATCATTTTGAATGTGTGTTAAAGAAGCCATTAAGAGGTGTAATCTTGTGAAGTTTCTCCCATAGTATTGGTGGAAGGCAAGCGAATTCAATTTTAGAGCTTACTTTTTCAGTCATTCTACATGGGTGAGATTTGTAACAATTTCATGTTAATATTATAATTCTTACTCATGATATGTTCATGATTTGATAGCATTGATTCCTTCTATATCATAGTCTATGGTATTCTGATGTGTTATTGTCAAAATTGAATGTTGTGTTTCCAAAATTTGACCATTTTACCAAACTAAGGACAGGTGTGTATTGACATAAATTGAGTGCATAGCACGAGGAGTTCTCGTGAGCATGAAGAATTATCATACGTAACCGGATTGGTTATGACATTTCCACAAATTTTGCTCCCGAACTCGAAATAACTCCATTTTTTTTGTGTTGGAAAGGTATTGAAGTTAAATATGCAATGAAAACATAAATTTATGATTTGTACTTACATAAGTTTTAGATTTTCCTTTTATTTTAAAATTGGTCATTTTCTAACATGTCTAATGTTTTGATGAATGTTATTTTTTCATGCTTTACTTGATTTAGACCAAAACATGTGTATGCTATTCTCTTTCACCTATTGGTGATATTGAGAATCAAAAACAAAGTTGATCTCTATCTTTTTAACATTGGGATTAAACTTAGAAATTTGATTATTCATTTTGTTTAAGGGAATGCACCTTTTACAAATCATTTTTCAATGGTCTTGTTATTTGAAGTTTTCCATTTCTATATAGTTGGGATAAAGTTTGTGTATGCTCTTCTCTTACACCTTAGGGTGATCTTGAAAATCAAAAGTAATTTTAGTCTTCATTTTATAACATTTGGTAAATTGGAAACTTCATCTTTCACTTTTGGTTTAAGGGAATGAACATTTATCAAGATTTTTGTATGGTTCATTGATTGAAAATATTTTTTTATTTTTTAGTTGGTTCTTTGCGCTAGAGAACCCATCCGGGTAACCCATTCCTCACCTTCATCTCATAGTCGGTGGTATGGTTTTGACACTTCTGATCTAAATTATTATTTGGGTTCCCCCCACTCTTCTTATAATTCTAATCCAAACATTTCCTCTTCTTATGAGGATTCCAATCTAAATATTTCCTCCAACTCTTCTGATGATTCAGACCCAAACTACTATTCAGATCCAAACTACTATTCAGATTCATCTAATTCGACTCCTAAGCCATGGTCCTCCACTTCTTCGTAGGACCTCTATTATCAGTCACCTAAACAACGTTCTCCTCCTCTAAAGATTTGTTTCACCACAAAATATCTTTATCATTCATCTAATGCAACTCCTACGTCATGGTCCTCCCTATCTTTGCTGGACCCTCTTCATCATACATTTAATACGACTCCTACGTCGCGGTCTTACTTTTTTCACAGGACCCCTTTTATCAGTCACCTCAATGACGTATTCTTTCTTTGAAGATAAAAGCAACTCCAAATCCCTCTAATCAAACATCTAATACAATTCTTGAATCACGGTCCTCTCTTTCTCCGTAGGACCCTTGTTATTATTCATCCAATGTGATTCTTGAATCATGGTCCTCCCCTTATTTGCAAGACCTTTTTCATCAATCACCCCCACGAAGTCTTTCTTCTTTGAAGATTCGTGTGACTCAAAGTCCTTCTAGTCAAAATTTTGAATCGACCCATCCGTCGCAATATGTAGACTTTGGACTTAATCCTACTAGTTTACAAATGATATACCATCATATAGGTAGGTCCATACCAGATTCTTCTACTCCCGAGACATCTAGCTCCACATCTTTTTTGTCCCCCACATCATCTTCTTCTATCAATCATCATTAACCATCTTCTAAGTCTTCCACACCATTTGAACCTCTATCTTCCACTCAACCCTTGGTGGCCAATCAAAAACTCATACCGATTGACCTCTTTTAGAATGAAGAAACAATCATGGCCTTTATAGGGGTACACGAAGATATCTCTTTAAAAAATTACTAGCAAGGATTCTATTTAGACTTTGATGCGTCCATGTATTGTGAGGAAAATTTTGATTCCTTTTATCAAGAAATGGAGGAAGAGCCTCAGATCATACAACTTGATCTTCCTCATATTCTTCCATCTTCACATTCTTCATTACGTGAGGAAACTCCTAGGTCTTTCATTGATCCATGGCCTATCTTCTCGTCACCCAATCACTCTTTGTCTATCATAATTCCTCAATCACAATCTCTTATGGGGTCAACACCAAGTATCCCTTCATCTTCGTTTAGGTGTGGCTCACCTTCTAGTAGCCCTCCCTCTACTATTTGTGGGATATTTTAAAGTAGTCAACTATCATATTTTATTCTTGGGGAACATCCAACTAGCCCCTTGTCTTCTATGTATGGGTCACCCTCGGATAGCCCATTATCTTTTATTCTTGGGCCACATCCTAGTATCCCATCATCTTACATCTATGGGTCACGCACGAGTAGCCCTTCTTCTATTATTGGGTCACCTCCTAGTAGCCCTTCTTCCTTTATACTAGGGCCACATCCAAGTAGCATTCCATCTTCTATTTGTGGCTCGCCTCCTGGTAGCCCATCTTCTTCAATTCTTGGACCATATCATTTTTTTCCATCACATTCTCCTTCTACCAATGATTATGGAAAGCCCTTTTTCATTTCTCATATCCATTCTAAATGTCCACGTTCTTCTCCCACTTCTTGGGATTAGAAAATTCAAGCATTAGCTTATAATAAACCCAAACAAGTTTTTTACCAAGCTAAGACCAAAACATCGAAGAGCTCTAAATCTCCCAACAACTCAAATGATCGTAAAATCCAAAATCAAACACGATTTCAGAATGCACACCAATGTACCCATAAAGTATGGAAAAAAGATTAGAAACCTATAGATAAGGAACTCAAGCTTCCACATACGAAACCCATGTTTCAAAACAAATCATAGTCATTTATTGAGTGTGAACTCACCATGATCATCGAGATCGGGGATGATATCACTCTTGATAAACAAACACGCTTAGTCTCTCTTATCAAGGAAGTCGCACACATCATTATTGGATCCTATCATGCAAATTGACATTGTTGGTCCCAACTTTCAAAAAAAATAAAAAAATCATAAAACACTTCAGAATACAAAAAAATGAGAAAACATTAAAACATTACAAAAACAAAATTAAAGGTACAAAGATCAAACATTACAATCAGGTATTGTGTACACATGGATGTTCTTTCTTCCCTTTCTTTCATATTCCTCTACAAGTCATCCACCATTTTCATCCCTTTGATGTTATTGTGGTTAGCCTATTCGCACACATTTTGTGACATTTATCTCTATGGTATCCGTTTGACCCGGGTCTTTCATAACCGTGGTAAATTAAGGAAAGACTGACCTCTTAGAGATCCTATCACTATCTACATATAATAAAATTGTTGGGAAGAATTTTTGGGTGTATTTTTTGACACTATCTAATGTCATCATCACAATCACTTCCACATCCTTCCATCAAGCCATCAGTGGTTCTTAACCCCTTGTCAAACAAGAGAGCTGAAATAAGTTTTTAGAAAGTAAAAGAATCAAAATCAATCAATCAAAAAGTAAAAGCTAAAAGTAAAAACAAATTGATATATAACTCTCTCTTGGGGTATTTCCAATAATCTCTACCAGGGCTATGGATGCCTGACTAACAGTAGAGAAATGTTGTGATTAGAATCAAATGCATCTTCGTCAGGGCTATGAACGCTTGGTTGGTAGTGGAGCAATGTACGACTCTCCTTCCACAATCCATTCAAAAAGCACCTTTCAAACTAAATCATTCCTACACATTGGCTAGTCTCTTCACTTGCTTTCTATCAAATTTTTCCTTCAAGAGGTAATTCATTTCAACTTGCACACATGGGATCTCGATGAGTAAACATGATTAGTATTTTACCAAGTGTTAATTTTTAGACCTTGTTCAAAATCTTACTTTAGTGCATGTCTTGTCTCATCATTTGTGCCTTGAGCTAATCACTTTTTTCATCAACCACCTTCTCAATAATTTCATAGCATCCTCTGTTCTTCGAAAATCATTTAGAACATCCATGTATATTAGATGTCCTCTTTGCCATGTTTGCAAGCACTTTTGTTCCCCTTTAATAAATCAATCTCCCACTTCCTTTCTATCATGCATTTCTTGGCCAGCTTACGCTATGAGAACCCTTTCTCCCTCATGATTAAGCCTATTTTATATTAGCCTTGATCCCCCATCCATGTGTGAAGAGTTTGTGTTTGAATACTCCCACCTAATTGCTGAGGCATTTTCACATATTCACTTTCTTACGCATGCACATGGCATTCTGCCCTTGTATATTATCCATCTAACACTAGGGGCATCCAAGTTTCTTGGTTTCCTACGCATAGCTTCGAAAAACCTTAGAAATCACAAAACATTCAAATATGTTTCTAAAAAATTAAAAATATAATTTTTTATTGTTTTTGATTTGTTTCTAAAAGATCAGAAACAATAAAATTCATACTAAAAAATGTCACTCTTTGGTTCTCACTTGTTCTTGTGCGCGACTCATGGATCATCTTGATTTACCTCCATTAACACAGCTGAATTTCTTACTATTTCTATACTTTGGGGCATAATGAGTTGCTTGGTACTGTTTCATAGTACACTACTTTTCATAGGACCCAAGTGTCCTCCATTATTCCCCTTACATGTATCCTTGCTTGGGGCACCATATTTTAAGCCTTGTCATTAATTCACACAGGTTGGAATCAAAGCTTGATAAAAAAACATTGCATTATGTTTCTCTGTCAGGTTATCTTGTTTACTTTCTCATATTGCATTCCATTATGTATGTTGCAGGGAGTTATACATCTTTTAATTTCTCATATTGCATTGCATTTTGTATGTTGCATGGAGTTGGTGTTTTTAGCTATGGAAATTTGTTTGTATATGGCTTTTCATGTCATACTACACTTCTGTTCATTCTTTTTAATAAGGACCAATGACGTCGATCATAAGCAAAATGATGAAATAAAGTTGGTTTTTACATCAACAAGATGATAGCTATATCCATCTCTTTTCATCTTCATTTTACTTCCACATCACTCTCCTAATATCAACACTTTTCTTCAAAAGCAACTTGGGGAAATATGGATCAATTATTCTACTTCTTCTATTCTGTTCTTTCATCTTTTCGATCATCAATCGCCCTCTTTCATCACCCCATCGACACTCGAGGGGGCATCCTTCATTCTATTAATGTTTTATTCTATCTCTTTAAGAAAATTATTTGTTTGTACTTGTCTACTATCTTTGAAGTGGCGTCACTTATGCCACCCCAAAGAGGGGAAAATGTAGACACCTAAAATCTACTTATGCAACCTTTAATGCTAAGATTGCACTAATTATCCTCTTTCTCATCATTTGCGTAATAATTAGCACTTTTCCGCTAATTAGCTAACATTCCTCTGCATATTTATTAATTAACGACATTTCGTTAATTAATATTCACTTCTACTTGGGTTAATTAACTATTATTAATTAATTACGCCCGTAACTCTAGATCAATAAATTATCATTTATCGGATCAAATTCCTCTCTTACATCCCACAAATCATACTAATTTTCCTATAATTAGCTTATATAAGTTACCTCTACCTATTAATTAATCACCTTTGATTAATTAAAACATCCCCCAACTCCCATGACTTACTAATGACAAATTAAACTCTTCTAAATCAAGATTACCTTTTATAAAGAAACCTTATCCATTCCTAATCTTGTTTTACCTTTATCCCACGTTCATCAATTTGCTAGCCTTGCCTCTTCATGCAAGCTATATAAAGAACCCTCCTTCTTACCTTTCTTCTCGCACCATGCTTTGAATAGTGCAAACTATAATCATTTTGATCTTAAGCCATTCTCCATTGTTGGAAATAGCTTCTCCATCTTGCATCCTTTCACTCAAAATTGAGTAATATGGGAAGATCCAAAATGGCCTTGTAACCATTCTTGGTGAGATTCCATTCTCAATCCTTGAGATCAAGGAACAATCCATTATGATTGCTTATGTTCTTCATAGGTTCATAGTTTACGTTAGCAATCATAAAGAGTAGGAAATAACTTAGCATGTAGTTTCATTTATGCATCGAAGAAGCATTTCCTTTAAGCTCTTATTTTGATGGTTCCTTATTTAATTAGCATTTTGTTTTGAAGCTATGTAGATATTAGTTTCAATTTATAGCTTAGTTAATAAAACATGAGCACAATGGGTACAAATTTTTGGAGAGCATCTTTGCAAGGTGGGTGCATTTGAAGTAATTGATACAAAGAAACTTGAGGAACTTTATGGGAAATGAAATAAAAGGTAATGTACGAAATACGAACCTTAGAAAGATAAGACCAAGGATGAAACCCTAGGAGGACCTATACAGATCAGAGGTATGATAAACACTAGATGGAAATATGAACCTTGATGCAACTAGGGTTTAAGGTTAAGGAAAGACGAATATGATAGAATAGGAAAAATAAGGATCCAAGTATTAGATCACGAGTGGAGCTTCACCAAATGACTTAATATAAATAGGATTAAACCTTTATTTAAGAGTAACTATTGTAACTGATGATATAAAGGTGATAAACTACAATAAGATGTAAATAATAAACATTCAAAGATATGAAACCCTAAGAAAATGAGAAAGGAGGATGAATTATATTATTTTGTGGAACCTAGAAGTGATCTGGAATGAGTAACTACCGAAACAAGTGGGAAACAATGTTGTCAAAGCTTACAGAGGCTTATGGAACTCAAAATTGCATAGGAAAGGAGTTCCCATAGGAGGACAAAAGCACCTAGGCGCTAGTGACTGAACAAAGGGCTAGTTAGCAAGTATGTGAAAAAGTAAGTGCATCTAAATTAACAAAGAGAATATGATATAAAAAGAGCTAGAAATAATGGTAAGCACCACATAAAACACACGTGTTAGTCCAAAAGATAGAAAATAGATGATATAGATATGTAACCAAGTATAATAAGGAAACAAAGGAACTATAGTGAAAATATAACACTTGGATGTAGTATGCAAAATATATTAACATATTGGATAAAGGGCAAGTCAACACCTATAATCATGTATCACTCTGTGGATGTCCTACATCATGCTCAATATACCATGTGAACACATGTATGTAAAGAAAAATTGATATCTATCAAACCAAAGGAAATAAACATCATGTATAATGTAAAGTGTAAACAATATATGCTATAGAAACATGTCTTGATTTTTTATTATTGCAAATATTTGAATGTTTTTGTATTTTAAATGAAAACCTAGTCTCCAAAAATAAGGAAGAGTTATCCAAGAATTCCCCCATGAAGGGGAATAGATAGATATTATGCAACTAAATATGGGAAGCAATATTTCCCTCCATTGTGTGTGCGCAAAGTGATATTCAGGTTTAGAACCGCTCCTTCAATAGTCAAGTTGAAGCTATAAACAAAGTGCATCATTAGGAAATGAGGTGGAGAGAGAGCATGAGAGCTAATCTAAGAAAACCTTGCGAGGAGGTAAAGTAACTTCTAGAGATGATGGAGGTTCAAACCTAAAATGTGTCATAGAATGTGATTCAAGTGTAAGTGGAACCATAGTGGTGATATGTGCTGAGACAAAGCCTATGAGGAGAACAAAAAATAGTAGAGAATTATGTAGAATGTGATGTGTTATCCCTATGTGGTGGACTAGAAGAGTGAGATCTCCTAGAAACCCTATGAGAAAGTGTGGAGTGATCCAAAAAGCTAGAATATTTGTATAAAGTTCTGTGATAGAGTGAACCATTAGAGACAATGTGCATGAAAGAAATCCTATGAGGAGACCTAAAGGCCCTAAAACTATGTGATATAACATGTGTAAATAAATACCTATATGAATACTTAGAATTATGTTAATCTTTATGTTTAACCAAAGGCACGTTATAGAACCTAGGAAAACTAGTGTTATGTGAAGTGATATGTGAAAAAATAAACATGTCTGTAGATGCAATAGAAACTATAGAAAGATGAAGTATGCTATGAGATAAATCATGAAAAGTAATACCTCAAATAGTGACAACTTGTTGATGACTAATAAACTTGATACACTGATGAACAATAGATGTGTTGTCCTGTGTTTTTTCAAGGGAAAAATTCACTTGAAAACATGACAACCATATCCTAGTGTCAAAAAATTTCATTGTAAACCTTCCCCGACACCCCTCCAGGTCAGTCCATCCCTCCTACCCTGTCAAGTGGCATTATGTGTTATTTCAACTCTGTCCATAGGTGATTTAGGGTAAACAAGTTCATTCAAGTGCTTCCTAGATGATACTTCTTAAGATAGGCTTTTCAAGAGAGTTGGGAATGACTAGTTCTAGCCTTTCTAAGACATGGTTCACACCCACCAGAGTGTAGTTGTAAGAAAAAATTCATCAGGGAGTAATATTAAGGAGATAGGAACATTTTACAAATTATTTTGGAATATTTTGAAAATTTTCAGAGGTTTAAGGACAAGTTCAGTGAAAGCGGGTCTTGGAGGGTGAAGGAGCTTAGTACAAAACATCCCTTGAGCTTCAGGAAGTGATTACGGGAGCTCTGTAAGGATTTGGAGGCCAAATGAGACATCGTTGGAAAGGTATCTCAAAGCTGTAAGTGATGGTGGTTTCACATTTTTCACAAGACATAAGAAATTTTCCCCATAAATTTTTTCAACATGCACAACCTATGGTACCAAGAAAAAAATCCTATTTTAGGGGGTTTCAGAAATAACCAAGGCATTAGACCCATCCCATCCTTCTCCAAATGGTGTTTCTAGTCAAAATAATATAAATAAGTTCTAAAAAAACCTTTGGATACTCAAGTTATGCTGCTGACAAGTTGCTCTCCAAGGTACGCTCTAAGACAATCATTTTTCTGGGTAGAGACATGTCACTCTCAAGTCTGAGTGTAATTTATTCCCCAACTATCCCATCCATTTAAATCAATTGGGACACAAAAATCCCATCCCCCAGATAGCCCCCTAGACCATCATGTGACCTTAGTTGAGCTTAAACAAGTCAGTTTAGCCCCCTTGCACCAATTTTGAACACCCCCTATCATCGAATCCTGAACCGCCACTTTTACTCTCTAGATGAGGGAGCATTTTCTTGCACCAACTATCCTGGACCCTTGGGATAGTTGGGACACAAAAATGTGCCCAACCCCAAGTTTGACCCCTGGTTCTTCACATGACCCAAAAAGGTGCTCTGTAGGTTCATTTTCAGCTTCCTCTTCTCTTCGCCTCTGCCAATGACCATCTACCACTTGTCAAGCCTAGATCCATATGGATTTTCTTGCACCATCCTATCCCCTTGGGAAAATTGGGACACAAAAATATGCCTAAGATTAGCCCCTTCCCTAGTCACCATATGACCTAGTTTTAGCCCCTAGGTGTTTTTAAGTGTTTTTTTCGCTCTCACTCACCAGCCAATCTCGGGATGCCACTTGTCATGCTCAGGGTGAGGCTCATTTTTATGCATCATATGTCCTAAAAAATTGGGATAGATGGGACACAAAATTATGTCCAATCCATTGAAGCTTTAAAATTCCAGTTTTGTAAAATTTTAACTGCTTCTACTTCTTCTTACCCATGCATACGAGAACCTCACTACCATTGCTTAAAACTCTCCATTTCTTCATTACACATCCATTAAAACAAATATTTTTCTCCAAGAACATCTAAAAAATTGATTTTTCAATTGTTACCATGCCCGTTTTGCACCAGAATCTTCCATGAATAATAACCATCAAGAAATTATATCTCACAAATGAGCAGTCGAATTCCAGTGAGATTTTCACCATCTCTCCCGCTCCCAAGTGCCTTCAAGCTGGAGAAACAAAAATACCATATATTTTCCAGATTATTAATGGCAATAAACCCTAAAAATATTCCCTAGAGTCTTCTTCCTCATTTTCCCATCAATTCGGAATGCGGTTTGAGCTAAAAATATAAACACATTAATTAGAGAAAAAACTCAGATCAAAAATGTTGATTTTTTAGAAAACTGAGGTGTGGAAAACTAGCTACTAAAAATCGTAAGTACCCCATGCTCATACTTGATATAAATAGAAATTTTCTCAGAACATCAAAACCCTTCAGAGAAGAAAACTACAAAATGGAAAACTAGGGCACACAGGCCAAAAAAGCAAAATTCTAAAAATAGAATGTGCTTAACAATGGCCATAAAACATTTGTGAGAGTGTCCCAAGCATGATGAGAATCCCACAACACTAATTCAGATAAAAAAAACAACCTTTCCTAAAATAACGGCTCCTAGAATCTAGGGTCTACAAATATAAACTTCTGGTTTAAAGTGTAAGAAGTTGCTACCATCTCAGTTTTTCCCCGTATTGTTTATTTTTACCACCATGAATTTCAAATTATCTGTCCTTGAGCCGATTTGGAACTTTCATTAGATTACTTGGGTGTAGGTGGCAGTGATGTCACTCATAAGGACCTGGATGATTTGAAAGCTAGAATGTTGGGTGAACCAAGAGAGGCTGTGGAAGAAAAGGTTTTCACGAGCATGTTGTACACAACTGGTGGCCACCCTATGTCAATACAAATAATAGAATTGGTTTTGGCTTGTTCCCATCACTACGAGTCAGACACCTGAACAATAAGAGCTGAAGACAACTCAGTCCTGATAGTGCTTACCCCGAAGGAAAAATATCAAGGCATGACATGTAGATTCCAGTTGGAAGAAATATGGTAGTGATCACTACGGAGGTTGCAATAGGAGAGTGGTCCAATACTAAATCATACCTTGAAGGCCTCGTTTTTGGCTCATGGTTGAAGCAAGGGAGGAAGCCCTCTCGTGTTCCCAAGACTCTTTCTTAGAATGAATTCCACGAGGTATTCTCCGATGCCATCATTCTCCTAATCCGAGTGATGGGATAAGAAAGAAAAAGAGACTTTCAATTCTGGATGGCATTGTTCATTCTCACAATCCTATAAGGAAAGAATACAATTTACTAGGGACAAATCATCAATGATAGCTTACATCACCGATTACTTCAAGTTCCATCTTCCAAGAAGTTATTCATGACTTCATACCTGGTCTATGCCTTCAAAAACAAAAGACCATTCAGAGGCATGACTGCCACTTGCACATAATGTTTCCCAAAAGTCTTCTATGTACGACAAGTATACACACTTGGTCTTGAAAGAGAGAAATCATCACTTTGCAAAGGTGAATGATGATTTCACAATGTATTTTGTTAGATTTTTGGAGGGCAACCCACACTCAAGATTGTCTACAGATGTCGCGGATCTAGTCAGAAGGTATGGATCATACTTCATTCAATTTTCAACATTCTCATATATACGAGTGTTAGGTTTTGAACTTACTCTATGGAGATTACCACACTACTTGAGCGATAGGATTGTGCTCATTGAGTTATGTAGACATCTAGTCCACATTAATCAAAAGTTGAGGAACGAAAATAAGAAGTTGATTGCTTTCCCTATCTCACTAGGGATTTTCTCTTGCAAGAGTGCTTACGATGCTGCCAATATGGAAGATTCTTGTCCCCCATAAATATGCACTCATACACTTCACGGGCATATTTTTACATCAAAGAGGATCCAGAAACCTTTCATCTACTTGATACGTATCGTGTCCTTGAAATTAAAGATTTTTGGGTGAACTATGTTGATGATTTTGAATTAAGAGAACTTGATCACAAGAGGATGATGATCGAGAAAATGATAAAATTCAAGTTCAAATGGTATGAAGATGGTGTTCAAGAGGACGATAATGAAATGTACAATCTAGAGTACTCGACAGTGAAATATTCCCCCCTCCCCCAAGTGGTTCAGAGCATTCGCGAGTCTAGAGAAATCAAGGAACACACGGAGGCGGTGATCAAAAGGTCAAGGAATGGTATAGGATAAATAGGGCTACTCTCATCTCATTTGGAAACTTCCCTTCCCTCCAAAGATAGAGATTTTACCATTCTTCTTCCAAGGAAAAAGACAAATCTCCTAGTTTGGTTCACTCAGAAGAAATCTCAAAGCAAAAATCAGTGGAACCCGAGGCTCATCTCTATAGGGGGTTGCATAAGAAAGTGAGAACAATGGAGGATAATATGATTTATCTTAAATAAGGGGATATTGACCCGATGCATCTCTCATCCCTACAAAAATCTCCAATCTTATCTTCTTCCACTGTCACACTGGCCCCACCTGTAGATGATGTTACTTCCCATTTGGAGCAAGAGGCTGTAATCTTGCCAACTGTAGAGCTAGAAACAAATGAGACATTTCATTGGGTACAAGAGATGATCACAATAGAATCTCTCACAGTGTAACAAGTGACCATTCCTAATTTCTCAGCTATCACCTCGATGGTCAAAGGGAAGAAAGGAATATTGGCTCAAGTGGCTTCTCACTTTTTCAGTGACACCTTGAGTAATTAGTATGTAAAGGTAGTCAAGACGAAGGTTGTCAAGCTCATCAAAGAAAGGAATCTAGATGACTATGAAATTATCACAATTCACCTGGGCCTGACGACACATGAGGGTGATGTTCATTTGTTTCAAGAGTCTTCCGCTCCTTGTGTCGTGAGAATCCAAGAATACAAGGAGAATTTTGACCAAGGGAAGACCATATTAGAACCCTCTCTTCATATGTACAAGTTATTTTGGATCCAAGTGTTGCCATGAATCTCCCAACTAAAGAAGTTACTCTAATAAGTAGCTTTGATCCCGAGTCTATCATAAAAACAAAAGGGTTCACCATGTAGGAAAAAACAAATGACAAGTGGGCGAACATGATCTTGGAAAAGGAGAAGGTGTTATAACAAGAAATGTTGACGTTGTACAAGTAAATGGATGCCATGGCCATGCAAATAATCAAAACACATGAAGCAATTGATGCGGAGAAGGATCACTAGGATCAGGTGTTTTCATTGGTCATAGAGATGGGAAAGGTTAAATCATCCCTCCTAATAACCAAATATGTATTCTTTTCAATGTTAGATGACTTGTCTCAAGTTTGGTCTCAAAATTTGGTTGTTCATTATGAAATGATAAAACATGTTATTGATGAGCTTGATTCATATGAGAAAGAGGTTAAAAATATGTACAAGGATGCCGATGCTCAACTACAAAATCTTGGAGTCTCAGATGTGAATGAAGACACTTCAATAAATGATCTATTGAAGTATTTTTAAGATCTAGTCAAAAGAGAGGTCGGAGATCCATTATCATTCAATGAAGATACATTGGAGTATTTGGCAGATTTAAGGGTGGTCATCTCCAACACCGCAAAAGGTCATCAATATTGGTACTTTGAATGCAGGAATATTAACTCTCTCGCAGAAAGTTGGATCAAATCACTGAGTTTTGTTCACGTCCCACAAGCTAAAAAAGTGGCACATGTGGTGGCAAGGTTTAGAAAATAATTGAAAGGCATAGAGATTTCACTTGTGGAGCTTTCTAGGATTCCATCATCAACAAGGTCTTTATCAAAATAGTTCTCTCTCTCTCTCTCTCTCTCTCTCTCTCTTCTTCTTTCTCTCTTCCCTTTCTCTCCCCCCCTTCTTCCATGTTCTATGTCTTCCTTGGGGTTGTATTTTTTCATTTTTTCCTATTCCTATTTAATTTATAAAAGGGGACTTAATTCTATTCCTAGCAATATGAAAAGTCATATGTTGTAAAGGGACGAATGAAAAGTCAATGGGGGGTAGGTGAAGAGTCATTCTCTAATCTATAAATTGTAATGACACCCTCATTCTTAAGGGTTGTCAATTTTGTATGCTCATAAGAGATTACTACTTGTGAAGAATCAAAATAGATAGCATTTCCTCTAATTCTCTCCTTCTATGTTCTTCCATTTTTGACCATGTACAACTTTGTTAAAACATCAATGAAAGAGAAAGGAGTTTCTTGCCTTTTTTTATGAGAAGATTACTAAAACTTTGTGTTCTTAATCTTGTCTTTTATTTTTGCTAGTATCAAAGTTGTGTTCTTTCCATATATGTGTGTTGAAGTATTCTAAATAATGGTTATAGGAATCTAATTTTCTACCTACAATATTAATCCTCCCTCTCATTTTCCCACTCCCTTTCCTACTCTCTCAACAAATTCCTTCCAAGCAATTGCAATATTTTCTATCAGATTTAGTAGAGTGTTCCTAGTGGATCCCCAAGCTCTAAAGACACCATATATTTTTATTTCATTCATGCATAATAAATGGAGTTGTACCATTCAAGCAGAGGGACCTAGAGTCTCAGAGCATTGGCAGATACCCATCAATTTGTCCACCTGATAAATCTTCTCGCCAACAAGATGGAACAACCCTAAGAGCATGTATCCAAGGGAGAAATAGATGCAATACTCTAGTGGGAATAGATTTGGTAACTAAGAATGAAGTTTAGGTAGTGATAGATCCAATTTAGATTGGTAGGGTAATGCGTTGAAAAAATGTGGATCATAATCAAGGGAAAAAATCTCCAAAGGAAAGCCAAAAGACTGAAGTAATGGCTATGAAAAAGCATTATCTTTGTTATGTGAGGTAATCAAGACACCTTGAATAGGAATCCAACTAATGGAGACTACAATAGATAATGTTTCATAAATAAGTGAGTCATCTATATCAAAATTATCAAAAGAAATGGTTGGTATAGAAGATGATGTGCGAGTAATAGTGTCAATCATAGCATCAAGTGGGTGATAATAAGAGTGTGGTGGTCACACTGCATGATTAGTGTGATGAAATTGTTAAGTAGATGTGTCATTAGTATGCTTAGGAAGTGGATCATTGAATATTTTTAACTTAGAATTGTTATTGGTAGGCTTAGAAGATTCAATGGGCTCATCCCATTTAATTATATTAGAGTCAATAATATCTTGAATGATATGTTGAAATATAAGACATCTATTTATAGAGTGACTATACATCTATGATAATTACAAGAAGCATTAGAATCAAATATATTACTTTGAGGATTTCTCATATCAACCTCAAACAATGGAGGAAGAGACACGAGATTACATTTAATTGATTTCTTTAAAACCATGCATGGAGGAAAGGGTAACTGTGTAAATTGTCATCTTGTAGGTTGTAATTGAAGCTTAGTAAGCTGAGAAACAACATTGACAATTTCTTTAGAGGCAACCTTAGGATAATTTGAATTTCCTTTATAATTAGATTTGTTTTGAAACTTGACATTGGATAGATTAGGGGAGATAAGAACATACTTAATTTTGTTCATGTGTAATAGCTTATCTTCATGCTCTTTCAGTGTATGACATAGATGGCCTAATTATTGAAACTTATCAAACATGGCTGATTATTGAAATGGAGGAAGAAAACTCTAAACAAAAAGATCTTGCAATTCATTGTCAGCTAAGATGTTGTTCATCTTATAGTAAGCATTATTCTATAATGCAAGACATAATTGTTGATATGCTCAAAAAATCCTTATTTGAGTTTGGAAATTTGTGCATAAGATATCTTATCCCCAATGTTTATTTAAAATTGTGCCAAAAATTGATTTTCCAATGTAGTAAAAGAACACAGAATGTGTGGGGAGATCATAAAACCATTGCAATGCAAATTCCTTAAGGCTCCTAGGGAATAACTTAGTAAGCAATATATCATGAGATGCATAGTCAAAGTAGGAAACATGGAATGATTTAAGATACTCTTGGGGATCACTCTTACCATCATAAATAAGAATCTTAGGTGCAACAAAACCAATAGGAAAAGGATACGAAACAAATTTAGATGCAAGTGGATTATGCAATAATTAGAAGAGTTTGTAACATTAGAACTATGAGATACATCTTGTTGCAATTATAGGATTTGTGCTTGTAAAGAATAAATAAGGTAATCAAGAGCATGTGTGCTAGATGAAGATGCATGCAATCCATTATGATGATAGATAGCATATTTAGTGGCAACAACTACAAAAAGAATAAACATAGACACATTTTTCATAGGAATATGAGGTGCCCCCAAGGAGGTAGAAATGACAGATGTGGGTATAGTAGATGTTTCTACAGAGGCATGCTTGAGTTGATCTCTTACAAAATATAGAAGAATATTAATGTAGTCAGGGTTTTCATGTAAGAAATGTTGTAAATGTTGTTTTTCATCCTCAATAAGGTCTTGTGTATGATTGTCAGAATTAACATTAGAATCGTGACCTTGAATAAGATCAGTGTGAAGAGTAAGAATATCATTAGAAAACCAATCAATAACATATCATTGTGCTTCATAAACATCATCCTTATATGTGTCTGCATGTCCAAATTGAGAAACCATAGCAAAATCATTTATATCATCATAAAATTCCAAGATATAGATATGGTTAGAGTGCTTAGTAGATGCATATATAAAGGAAACATCATGATAAGCTATTGATGTCAACAAATCAGATCTAAATGGCATATAAAACCCTAAGGTCATAAGGGTTAGGGATAAAATGTTTGATTAGAAAATGTTGGGTTCACCAAATGATTCCACTTTTTGTGAATCCTATTTCATTCTCTTTTAAGATTTTAGCGTCTTTCTAATTAACATACATAAAAAGGATGAAATAATGTAATTGATGGATATTTGATTTAATTAATTTTCAAAATTAATTACAAAAATCATAGTAACATTTTTTAAAGTGACTATTGATCTAAAAAATATAAAAAACACAAGGGATAATTGCACTGAGTTTATTTTGTGTGGTTCTAGGATATTTTGAGTAATCTGAATGCATGAATAGGTTGATTAGAGACTGAACTCGGTCAAAACCGTACAACTAGGTCAAGAGTGTTTGTATGGTCTTGAACCTTATGTACGGTCATGAACCTACTTGGAATCTAGATCTGAAACTTCATGAGTGCTTTGATTTCCTGGAAATGAATGTCATTATGTGTTGGTATTCTTTGCTCACCTTCAAAATTCCTCTGCAATCTCTACTCAAATGGTGTAACCCTTGTAGTGCAAGAAGGAGTTCCTGCAAAATAAAGTTAGGTGGGTTGCGGGCACCCATGTGCACTGCTAACATTTCCACTAATCCAAATAGGGATTAAACCACACGTCATTCTCCTAACATGTGATATATACCATAGTGCAATCAGACTTGACAATCGTATTTTGACAATTCTTTGCTTGAGTTTCACACTTGCTCAAATACTTGGGAAGGGTCACTTTGCTTTCTTATAGAAAGAATATGGAGACTCCTAGACTTAGAAGGAGCCTTTAGACTTGTAGAGGGTACTTCCCTAATGGATGTGCATGAGTTATTTCATAGTTTAGGGAGCTTGGAGTTCCTTTTGTGCTTGGTTTTACAAGAGGAATTATTAAATTGTCAGGTTACCAAATGAGGTATGAGTTACTTACTTATATATGCTTATAAAGGTTTTTATGTCATGTAATGTTGACCAAGGGGATGTGTTTTCTCATAAGAATGTGATATAATCAAAGGAATAACCCAAAGTATGTCAGTCAAAAACCGTATAGTAGGGCCAACTTGTAGAATTGTACAAACCGACCAAAAATGGTGGTTTTGATTGAGAGGGAAAAATATATTTTGAATTTATGGGTCAAATGATGGATGTTTCTAGACGAGGTTTATGTTGTTAATCTTCATAAACTAATGATGTAGAGGTGTGTAAAGATAAGAAAGTAGTCAAAGAGCTATTAGGGTGTGCTACGCAAGAGTGAGAAGAGTGCATTTATACATGCAAGTGTGCAATGTCACGATTAACAATGTTAAAGGATAGATTACCAAATTTGAGTGCCTATAGGTCCTGATCAAAATATGTGAGTATTTAAAGATTCCCATGTCATTTGGTATAGGTGAAGGCTACAAGGCCGTCAAATTTATCCTCTTGATCACCTTTTGCTACGTGTCAACTCCCCGTTAGTGCTTTTGATTCAATCTCCCACTCATACCTTATACCACATGCCCTCTTTTCATTAGTTCTCAAGCCTCCTTAGTCCTTAAGGATTCTGGGATCTCGGGTTCATGAGGGTCTTGAGCTCCTTATGCCTTGTCAAGGTCACCTTTGTCACTTTTGATTTGAAGTGACTTGTGATTTTTCCATACTAACCAATCATGGGTCATTTATGTTTTGAGGTCACCTTATACCTTATCAGGGCACTTTAAAAATCTCGAGATCCTGAGACCTGTCCCTTAGCTATCTCCATCGCTTCTATGAGATTTCTAATCTCTAAGAGTCTGACCCCTTTGCCAACTATGATCCACGATTGAGCCCTTGATCTCATGTCTTCTAATCCTTATCGTCATTGGTCCACATGGACTAATGATGTTGTTCTTTGATTCTTGAGGTCAATACCCATTTGATGCTAACACTTAGCCAAATTTTAAGATCCCATGGGAGATTGATATTTGTGCGATTGAATTTGACACCCCAGTATCTTAAGGAAAGCGCAATTTTGGACGTCACCAGCCTGTCTTTAGCCCAAAATGAGTGATTTTGATCAAAATTTTGAATGTTCTAAACTGTGGAACTCTAGATCTAATCTAGACAAGTAGATTTGAATAAGTCTGGAGACATCAAGGTATAAAAATGAATGAATGGCAGGGAAAATTTTAAGGAACCCACCTGAACAAAACTTATAGAAATCATGGTGAATATACCTGTAACTAGTTTTATGGTTTTGACCAATATATTTGTAACTATTTTCATGGGTTTGGCAAATATCCTTATAACCTGTTTCATTCTTTTAGAAAAAGGGTAAAAAATATTTAAAATAGTTGGAAATTGAATAGTGAATCTCGTGTAATTTGTTTGGCGAAAACCCTCTGTCAAATTTCATTGTAGTGAGGCCCAAAATTTTTCATTTATTTTGTATGCATTTCCTTTACGCTCAAGTGCCTGGAATCTGTGACACTTGGCCACTCAGAGGAAGAGGAAAATGACATGTGGTATCTTGTGATTGCTCACTGCTACTCTACCTTGCCTCACTGACACCGCGCACTTGAAACTTTATTGAATCGGTTCATTCCGTTGGCTTGGAGTCTGGGGAGTGATTTTGACTTGGGGAGGTAAGAAACCCTGCCAAGTGTCTATCTGATGGGTAGGGAAGGATTGAAAAATTTAATAATAAGGCACACATAACTTATATTTAATAATCAAGGATACATCGTTGCCAATTGGTTGCTATTAATTTTTTTATGTCTCGTATGTGCAACAGTAAGAATGTGTTTTTTTAATAATAGGTAGGGTGTAAATGCAATGATGTGGAGAAGCAGTGTTTGCAACATATGAAGAAAATTTCTACACTAGTATTTGTACATGTGTGTGCTGAGAAACATGATCAAGATTTTGAATTTTGAAACTTAAGTTTTATTCAAGTCCAAGAAGATGAATTTATTTCAAAGGAACACATCAGCAATTTGCGATCTCATAGGAAATAACATGTAACATGGGTAAAGTTATCATGTCTTAGACTCATGTCATTTAAATTTATTGACTGATTATTTCTCTGGTGCTATTCCCATAGTTGATTGCAAGTTCTTCTACTTTAAAAAAAGAGACAATTCAAAGATTACTCTTGCTTATAAGCCTTGGCAAAGACAAACAGAAAGATGATATATATTTACAAACATAAATACATACATACATGCATATATAGTAGGAGCCAAGTAGTTGTCTGAAATCAGTCTGGGATCAAAGGTGATGCCACTGTTATAACACATGCCAATTGTGTTTATATATTCTAGCAGCCACGACCAAGACCCTTGTTTTAAATGAAAACAAAGGATGAGAATATTTCCAGAAAGCACTTTTCTAAAACACAAGAACTCTCCCACCGTAGTGAAACTAAATAAGAACATTCTTTTCCTCATAGAAAAACATTGGAACATTACGTGGGGTATCCTTACAATTTATTTCTAAGACCAAACATTTCCTCTCCTCCTTCCAAACTCAAGCTCAAGCTCAAACACAATTATGTTCTTCAAATGGTCCCCATCTACAATTGGTGTTGCAAGTCACATCCTTTATTCAGATACAACCAACCTTGGTTTGTAGTAAGGGGAATGGTCTCTTCCATATCTTACGGTTAACAACACAAAATACACAGTAGCATAATCTTGACTGTTATAAATTCTCACACCCAACACAAGTTCATATGACATTACAAGGATTTTTTTTGCTGAAGAAAATGGTCCATATAAGAAACAATCTCTCAATCATTCCATAATCCTCCAAGTCCCCATATAAGAATAATAAATTTCTATAGTTCCATAGCCTACAATAACTCCAAATCTATTAGTGTCTACTTGATCCACTTTGTACCCCTTGTTGTCATCCACCACCAGAATTCCCCAGGCATAAATATAAAAGTGTCATCCTTTAAGTTGAGATGATAACATTTGAGAAATCTTGAAGGAGGTTCCCATCTTCAGTGGATTACATACCCTTGAAACATGATTGCCACACAAACAAAATAAGATCACCCCTCAATGTGAATCTTCAAACCGTACGCAATAGTTATGTCATCTATATGGCTACGGTATGATATATGTTGAGCATTCCGCCAGAGAGTAATGATATGCCATTATTTGATGAAAATTTAAGAACAATGACATATGACATACCCAAGTCTTGTTTAGCGTGTAAAGTTACTGGTCTTTTTTAACCGTAGTACGCTGAAATATTTAATTATCTCCATGATGGAACCTTCCCTATGAACATTTCCCATGCTGAAAAGTACAACCTCATCTAGTGTATAGTTCATTATACCATACTTGGGGGCACCCTCTTCCACTGAGGCTACGATGGAAATCTGTTGTGATGTTTAAATTCTAACAAATCTATCCAAGTAATCAATGAGGTACACGAGGTCATATGTGGAGCTCATACTAATGGGATGGTGCTTGTAAAGAAGATACTCAGAGTAGGTTACTATCTGTCTACCATGGAGCATGACTGTTGTCAACATGTGAAGAAGTGTGTGGATTGTCAAAAGTATGACAATTTTATTCATGCACCGACACAATTCTTGCAACCAACCACGACACCCTGATCGTTCTCAAATGGGGTATCAATCTAATTGGGAAACATAATCTTGTATCCTCGACTGGCCACAAATTCATTATAATGGCCACTACATACTTTATAAAATGGGTAGAGGTTGTTCCTCTAACCTATACAGAAGGTCCCCAAATTTCTAAGTTTATAATGAATCATATCATCTACAGATATAGAATCCCTTCTTCTATTATTACTGATAATGGTAAGTCTTTCAAAAATAAAAATGTGAAAGAACTCTGCAAATAATTTCAAATTTACCTTAAGTTTTCAACCCCTTACTACCCTCAAGGTAATGGGTAGGCTGAAGCTTCCAACAAAACCTTAATTCACATTATGGAGAAAATGGTGAATACCATAAGGCATAACTGGCATGTGAAAATTCACCCTGCCCTCTAGGCATTCAGAACTTCTATCTTAAATTCTACAAGTGCAACTTCATATTCTTTACTATTTGGTTCAGAAGTCATCTTTCCTTTAGAGATCGAGATCCCTTCTTTGCGTATCAAGCTTAGGGATTACCTGAATGAAGAGGAGGACTATAGAGTAGCTCGACTGGTAGAGTTGGAGTTATTGGACGAGAAATTACTTCATGCCCACAATCACCTAAAAGTGTATCACGATCAAGTATGATGGAGCTACAACAAGAAGGTCATACCTCGTCAGTTCGAGGTAAGAGACACCATGTTGAAAGATAATCAGAAGAACACTAATAAAAATCGAGAAAAGAAAGGGAAATTTGAGTCCAATTGGCTAGGACCATACATTGTGGCTGCCAAGTTTGGTTCAAGTGCATATGAACTGGTATACTCAGATGGCCAAGATCTTCAAGAACCCATGAATCCAATGCATCTTAAGTGCTTCTATGCTTAAGTATGGGTTCTATGCAAATTACCAAGAAAATTAAAAAAAAAAAGTATAAAAAGAAAAAAAGAAAAAACAAGTACGTCCAATAGTGAAAACCACACAATGGTGGCACTTTAGACAAGTCCTTTGATGAAAACCAGCTTTCGGCACCAAGGGAGGGTTCATTGTTCACAAGCAGTTCAAGTTTGAGGAGTACAGTAACTTTTTCCTAAGTTGATCTTTGCCTTCATCTAAGTCCCTTGTGAGCCTATCCTTTTGTGCCCTGATCCGCCTAATCTAACATTTTGAGTGTGGAGAAGTTAACATTGAATGAGCCCATCTCATGCTGGGGGTAACTTTGTAGCGTCACTTCTGGCATATACCATGCGGCATTTTGCCCTTATACATTGGGCATCTAACACCGAGGGCATACATGTTTCTTCATTTCCTTGCATATTTGGTTTAGAAAACTATTGGGAAAATGTAAAAAACAGTCGTATAACTTTTGAAAAACCCAAAATATTCAAATATGTTTTGTATAAAACTCCAAAACAATAGAAAATTTTCTTAGAAACTAAAAATAGCGAAAAACATCCCAAAACTGTCCCGCAAAAACAAAGTAGTGGTTTGCTTACTTTTAGTTGTCAGTGTGAATGGTTTTAGTTGCATTGTTGTTTCATATTGTATGCTTTAAATTGAATTTAATTGCTTACTTAGATTAAATGTCACTTTAATATGTAGTGTATTGCATTAAGTCCATTTTATATTGTACGCTAGTAAATAAATGTGTTGCTTGGATTAGATTTTTTTAAACTTGTGCTTGTCAATTTTTACTTATACATTATGATATCATTTCATCATCATGTCACACATATCCATCACATCAATACATCATATATAAAAAAAATATGCTAAGTCTACATCACACATGTATACTAAAAGTTAATCATCAAATATTGTATCACCAATGGGGCAAGAGGGATTGCACATGATAAAAAATCTATCCCCCACACCAATATCAAAAATATAAACATGTTTTACTCAAAGTATCTCATTAACGTACAATATGATATAAACTAAGGCTATCTCATAATATAATAGGTGATACAAACATAAAGAAACATATTAATCATGATATCTCATACAACATGTGATACATTGGTAATCCATCTATCATCATATATATCATCGAGAATATAACTATACATTTACATCTGATATAAAAAGTCATCATGGGCATCTATATAAAAAAAGTACCTTCATCATGAGGCATGATAAAAAACAATAAACATACATCCATATAAAAGTATGACTTCATCATGATGCGGTGCACCAAAAAAAAGTAATACATCTGACACGTCAATAAGAAAGTCAACCATGACTCTCACCCACACCGGGACTGCCTAGTCCAATAAGACTGCTATGCGGGGGCATCCAAGGTGTTAAACATGTAGAAGGAACTACATCAAGCTGAACTGAATCAGGCTGAGCTAACCCAAGATGAACTGACCTATGCTTCTCTAAAGACGCCTGTCCCAAAGGACCCTCTATAGATAAAACTAATCGGGATGGTCTATGGGATCTAGATCATGACCTGCTGCCTACTATGTGACTATACTCAGGAACTCTTCACTTGGCTGGAACAACTGCGTAGTACTACATCTTATAATAGGTGGTCTCACCTGCTAAAGTGGCACTATGCCCACTCCTTAGCTGCATCCCTGAGGGCATATCTACCTACTACAGTGTATCACACTCTTCCCTAATGCTAGCTAACTCTATCCGTAGTTGTGACCGCTTTGTTATAATCTAATCTCACTTTAGCTATAGCTATAGACTATCTACCATCACTCAATCCCACTCTACCTGTAACTGATCTCACTCTACTATAGCTGATATCGCTCTGTCTGTGACTATAGGCTATCTACCATCACTCGACCTCACTCTGTAAAGGCTTGATCTCGCTCTATCCTAGCCTTTTCTCACTTTGTCACAAGATGATCCCCATCTACAAGGGATCAATCTCTCTCAGCAATGACATGATATCTCCCAACTACCATCTGAAACTGTAAGGTTGTCACCTATTAAAGCTATTACTGCAAGGTAGTCACCTGTATATCTGGTATAACCTATATATCCTACACATCTTGTGTATTAGGTATATCCTACATATCCTCTATATCATGCATGTCTTGTGCATCATGTGTATCCTGAATGTATAGAAATTCCTCCTCCATATCCTCATCATGCCAGTCCTATCCTCCACTCCCTAGTGGACTATGTCATGGATTCACGTGAGGGGGTGATAAAGGTCCCTACACTGGATCCTGTACTAGTACTCCTATGTATGGTGCTACCTATCTTTATGCTTATGCTTGTGCTGATGAATCTGAATCCTGACCATCATGATCCACTGTGATCAATATATCCTAAGGAATAAACAATCGACATGGCAGTACTAGCACATACCACATTGCATAGTCTGGTGTAGTACCCAGATCTACTATCTGCATCCACTGTACCCCAGGTTGTAAGACTACCTGCGAAAAGCTCAAAAGGGCTTGGTTAAACCTAATCTGTGGTCCCATATAGAAAATATCTCTGTAGTAGCGCACGTACCACATCTCATATCTAGGAATCCCCTGGATAAGACCAAATTGACGCTGATCCCGGTCCACCCTATACCACTCTAAGACATGGATCCTGCTCCCAATAATAAAGTGGTCTATTGTAACTGTCCCCAACTCATCTACATCCTGTGGCCACTGATATAACATGTATGGTCATCAAGTGATCATGTGGGGCTATAGCTTGTCGAATGCTCACCAGAAGTAATCTATGTCACCCCTGTGGCTATGAATATCATCTCCATCAGGAATCCATCCCATGATAGAAGGATCTCTAAGAACCTGAGTTGTCAATGCTCATAAAGGACATCCAATGACAATATGGTCCCAAGCCAAGATTTGTAACAAAGTAGCAGGGCCCAATGTCCTCTGACCATGATAGGATATCAAATGTCAGTTGGAATATAAGTGAGCTAATATACACTGACCCCAACAGTAGAATCTACCTTGAAGAAGGTCGTGGATCACTCTAATGAGACCCAGGGAGAATTGGGCACTAGTCTTGTCAGGCAGGAACACGTCGTTGACAAGAGCTAATAAATACACAGGGACCTGCCCTATCCACGTATCGGACATACATCCCCTAACCAAATCTGTCAATCCGCAACAGGGAATGTAAGTCAATCCAAATATCATGGATATGTAGTGCTCAATTCGGTCCGAGTGATCGTCATAAGTAATTAAACAGTCATGCATTGGAACTCATATGATCCACCAAACATTATCCAGTGTCATGCTCATCCCACTGGGAATGCCAAATGAAAGCACCATAAACTTTACAAAGAAAATTACATGACTAAACAAGGAAAGCTAACAGTATTTCCATCCATCTAGCCAAGGTTCTAAGTCTAGGAATGTAATATTAAGATAAAAGCTTAAAAGAATGCTTAACTAGTATGAAAACAATAAAAAATCTAACTAAACATGCCTACTAATATGCTTGAATTACCTAACATGGGCCTAAATAGACCTAAGAGGGAAATCAAATGGTTATGGTTTATACTCAAACAGGGTGAAATGTCCTCTCCAAATGACTACTTGGTCATTTTGGATATCCATCTACTAACCCCATTGAAGGCTTTAAGCAAGGATTAAACTTGGCTATATATCATATTTATTATATGAGATGCAAATCAATGCATGGTGTAAAGTATAAAGGAATGAGGTGTACTCTTTTTATAGTTTTCCTTTTGGGAGAAACTTGTATTTTGGTGCATGTGGGACTAAAATCCCTAAATTAGATTAGAATTGCTAATCACAATTAGTGAATCACCAAGTGATTAAGAGGTGTGGATCTGTAATCATCCACTTAGGGTCAACTAAGAGGCTAGGATAAGATTTTGAAGCTTGTCGAGATGTTGTGGAGGTGAATGGGGTGATTTTGAGTGGTTGGAAGAGGGGTTTAAGACAATATTAGGGTATATTGACCAAAACAAGGGCAAAATAGGCTTAATTAGCTTATAAATTCTAATTGTTTGTTTTGAAGAGGACTTTGGATTTGATTCATCATAAAGTGGCATCTTGAATGTGAAAGAGGTTTGGTGATCAATGAAGTGCTTGTTAAGAAAACAAAGTGGTAAGAAACGTTAATTAATTAGTAAAGAGCACTAATTATAATGAAATTGGGAAGAATAAGAGTAATTTGTGTGTTTTGGCAATAAGATTGCAAAAGTGGAATTTAGGTGTCTATAGTGTAAACATAAAATGGAGTATCCACAAGAGTATATTATATATATTTTGAAACATAAACATTACATTACATAAAAATTACATATCATAAACTATAAAATCTCGAAAGAAAATTGTTTTTTGTTTTTAACATAAACAAGAGTATCCAAATTTTGATTTCTTGTTTTTTCTATTTTTAAACTATAAAATCTCAAAAATTTTGGTGTAATTGTGACATAGGCATATCAAAAAAGCTATAAACCTATAACTATATTATAACATAAATATTACATATCATAATATATTTCTCAGTTCTTGTACCACTTTCCTAACTGCATCGGTATTGATCTTCTCTGCCAGAGTGTCAGCGAAGGTTAGTATCCCGACACATTCTTTATCAATGATATCTTTGTTGGTGTCTGTTAAGTCTTTCCAAGTTTTAAGCACTTCAAAAGCTCGCTGCAACTTTTCAAGGATGGAAGACACTGTTTCAACACGACTGTCCATTTGAGGGGTTGCCGCTGGGGATTGATTCAGATTGCCATCAATTTCCATGTCCACATCATTTGTAGCAGCATGTGGAGAATCCATAGGTTCCAGGTCTGGGGATTTTGGATAAAGAATAGAGAGTTCCCATAATACTTTGGGAATTGGCTTCTCAGATAGGGAATCCAGTTGGAGTTATGCAGGAGAAGTTCCAAGAGAATGAAGGGAAAAAGTGACACAAGATGATTGGCCAAGAGAGGGGGGTGGAATCACCATTAGAAGGAGAACTAGAAGTAGAGAGGGTGAAATATTTCCCAACAATAACCTCATCTGAGTCCATATGAGAACTAGAAGAAACCACAACACATTCATGGCTTGATACTGGTTTGATGCGCTCAATTTGGTCCCCCATGATTTTACAAAAGAAACTAAGTGTTGGAAAACAACCATGGGTCTTGAATTTATAATTTTTGAGCGAGTTCTTCGACTGGACCTTGAAACGTGTCCACCAAACCCGGGCATGTATTGACAGTCAATATTAAATGTAAATCGTGGGGTGTGGCAAAAATTTCACCTTTAAACCGGTGTCACTATCCCACGTGCCTCCGCCTTTTAAAGTTAAATAAATGTCCTTTTATCATGATGAATAAAATATCATTAAGGATAGACATATCAAGATTCGAGAAATATATTAAGGGAGAGGAGCTAATCGTCGAGCATGGACCAATAAATTATAATGGTATTGGTGAGGGTATATGTAAATACTAAAGATAGGGACCGGTACTTGCCAATTTATAACTTAAAAATTGATACAAAAGTAGTTGATAAAATGTGTCACATCAAAAATAATAAACTTTAAATGCATCACTTTAAAGACTAAAGTTATGGAAAAAGTCTTTTCCATATTTATTAAATATGCCACTTTTATGAAAAACATCTTTTCCATATTTATTAAATATCTTGTTTCCTGAACCTTCATCCTAGAAAATATAACATGACCAAGAATTAAATTTGATAAGACATTTCTTAACTACGAGGGTTCCGATTAAATATCTAGTGGCACACTTTACATGAATAGGTTATTAAATTCAATTAAAATTTAGGTCAAGGGCCGAGGTTATCGAATTTGGGAGGATATGGCATTGATGACAAAATGATTTCTCCCTCACACATCAACTTAAAAGACATGCTTGTTTAAACTTGGTGATGACATGTTACCAACTTACCACATAAAATTTCCAAGCATCCTCCACCATCTGATTTCAATCAACCATCCTGCATCTATGTCTTCTTCATCTACATAATTGAATCCTCTTAATGCAAAACTCACCCATTTGGGTGAGTGTTTCCAGCTGACAGGGCCGAATGAGGCCCTTGTCTGCCACATTCTCAGCATAATAGACACTAGGGCCGGATCTCCTAATATTTCCTCTCCAGAGGAAATGCTTTTATCTTTCTTGCATCACTTTTCTGAATTATGTCCTTTATTTCTTATTTTCCAAGCTCTCCATTTCCATCTGATTCACCCAGATTATCACATGAACACCAAACAATTAAAGAACCATTGGATATGCCACTACCTTTGTGTCTTAGGCGATCAGTGGGGTTTTAACCTATATTTTTACAAACCTCATTTATTGACCACAGAGCTCTCAATACCAAGCTCACTACCTACTCAACAGGGGGAAGAACAACCCCGTAATTTTATAGAGAATGAAACAAAGAAGTGGTTGACAGCATTAGAGACCGCCCTCGCCGAAGTACAGTCCATGGTAAGCACCCATGCCTTTCCTCTCAAGAAAAGGAGGATCATGAGGGAGGGCTCTTCTGGCACTAGCATAATTTATCAATTCCCTATAGCTTGAATTTCTTCAGGGAAGAAAACCAAAGGATACATAAGAGGGGGAGACTCTCTTTCTGAGTGGGTAAACTCACATAAAAGGAAAAGATAATTCACCAAAATACTTAATGGGTCTCAGGTGGGAGTCAAGGAGTTGCTAAATATGGGCATGTCATAGGATTTAATGGGAGATATCCAGTTCATTTTCAGCGCAGTGTACAGAGACGTGTTTATCCAATGTAGGGACAAGCTGCTAAAACATGCTCTAGTGTTTCAGGATGAATTTGTGTCTTTAGAAGAATGACCATTCTATTTTATATTTATAAAGAAATATGTGATATGTATTTTTCAATATCGTGTATGTATGTATGTATGTATGTATGTATGTATGTATGTATGTATGTATGTATGTATATGTATATATATATATATATATATATATATATATATATATATACACACACATATATATATATATATATATATATATATATACATATACATACATACATACATACATACATACATACATACATACATACATACATACATATGCTTTTAAGGGTAGGGGGCCCTAAAATAGAACCCCATTTTTTATGAGAATATTGTTGAATAATTACTCACAGTTGTAGTAGCATTTAATTGATGTATTTTATAGATTTCATCACATATATGAGGAGACACATTTGGAAAAAAAAAAGAAACTAACTACATATATAAAATATAAGAAATGATATTTTAGAAATTTGGAAGTGACATATTTCAGCTGTCATGTATATTTAAAAGTTACTAAGCTTTATGAAAAGGGCACTTGCCTGTAAAATATATTGAAATGGCCATCATTACATTCAATGATCAAATCTGAAGGGCTACCCATACTTTAATTTGATTGGCTAGGTTAATCTTTACCCATTGTAAATGAGATATTAGAAAACACATTACCCTTCAATAGAAAAAAATGAAAATGTTAATTTTCTTTCAATATATATCTGATTAATTTGAATGAAATAAATATGAAAAATGTCAAAATTATGAAATATATAACATCTAAAAATAATTTTGAAAACACTATATAAATGTGAAAACATTATATTTCATCAGTAATGACATCAACAACTCTGAATTCTATTTAAAAACAACATTTTCGTTAATTATTTCAATTCAATAGTAAATAATATTAAGCAACATTTGATTTTATTCATATTCATTTTCTTTAGAAAGACTTTCTTTGATCTATTCGCATCTTAAATCTATGGATATTTGGTTTAGTATTTTGAAAATTGAACTTGTGATAGCTTATTAATTTATTGAAAACTTTAAATTAATTTAAGAAAGAAAGAATCTAATTTAACAAATCAATAATGTGTATATATATATATATATATATATATATAATAAATAAATAATAAATAATAAATAATATATTTATATCATAATATATATATTGGAATTTGGTATGGTCTCGAAATCATCTTAAATACGAAAGGGCCTTAAATATATGTTGTCACCAATCTTTTCGAGTGTGTGAAGGGCCTTATTTTTTGCCTATTTATTGTGGGTTGATTTTTTTCATTTTCATATTTTTTTCGGTGAGCACCTATGGATTCCCCTAAAGTTACCATGTTGTCTTTATTTTGTAATAAAAGGGAAATGATTTTCAGGTCGTCTATATCCGATAACCGTTTGCGGAGGATCTTCAAAATTGGTAATGGTAGCGATCTGGAGGCAATTAAATTGGTTTTGGGGGAAAATATTTGTTAGAGGATGGATGGTGTAGGGTTAATAGTAGTGTCTCCTCAGTTTTTGTGGAAAATATTCTGATAATTGAGCCATCAAAGCCTGATGCGGTCAACTTTGCTCTCCGCTGGGTTCAATCGTTTTTCTGCAGAAATTTGGTTGCAGAAGTGCAAAAGTGTAATGCTGTTTTTAGGCATTAGGGGAGGAGGAAAAGCTTTGGGGTGGCATGGATTTGAGCATTTTTAGGGAACTGGAATGTTGCCATGGGGAGTTGATGGCCTTCATAGAGAAGCTGGCAGTGTTCAGCCGTAACGAGAACGCTGGAAGGATGCACTTCAAACTCCCTAATTTGGCTGCCCTCAATTCTCCCATCGATCCAGTGCCACTTTGGTGGATGGAAATCCGTGAAACTACATGGGAAGCTTATAATCATTTTTGGCATGGTTGGGCCAATGAAGTTGTTACTCAGGACTCTAAGGAGGGTGTGGTTCAGAGGCATGGATCTCCAGTTGTAATGTTGTCTATGTCTTCTGATTCAAGGGATTAATCCTTGATCTAAATATATGTTGTAATGTCTATAGTAAGTATAGTTATAGTCTTCCTTCCTTCTAGATGGATTTTGCTAGATATACCTAACATTTATGTTTGACAAAGTCTTTTGCATCTTCATGTTATATCTGAGGTTCAACCTCTCTCTTTTGTAAAGGAAACATGACCCTTCAACCCGCTTTAACAATAAAATAATAATAATATATATAATGTATTTAAATTATATTAATTCATCCATGTGGCATGGACAAAAGTGGGGGTGATAGCTTTTTAATTTATTGAAAACTTTAAATTAATTTAAGAAAGAAAGAATATAATTTAAGAAACCAATAATGTAAACACTATATTTCATCAGTAATGACATCAACAATTATAAATTCTATTTAAAAACAACATTTTCGCTAGTTATTTCAATTCAAATAGTAAATAATATTAAGCAACATTTGATTTTATTCATATTCATTTTCTTTAGAAAGATTTCCTTTGATCTATTCTCATCTATGGATATTTGGTTTTGTATTCTGAAAATTGAACTTGTGATAGCTTTTTAATTTATTGAAAACTTTAAATTAACATATATATATATAAGGCGGCTTAAAGGGACCTGTTCCCTATATAAACAAAAGGGGGCTATACCTCAAGTGATTCCAAAAACATCCAACACCAGATAAGTGGCTTACTAACAAAAACCACAATTTATTCTATATACTAACTAGTCCTTGATTAAACCTAAAAGACATCATCGACTGAGACAATGGGCCCCACAAAAGGTTAGTCCTGATCCAACCTGAGCTCCCCATCCAAATCACCATCTAAATAGTTTCCTTTGAGCCATCCATGCCACAAATATTTAAAAGCATCCCCTGCAATGGAACGCAGCTCCGACCACCAGCTCGAGACCAGCTCCAGAGGTAAACCAAGAGATTTTATGTTTAGTAATTTGATATGGGCTCGACATGGTTTTTTTTCCTTCCCAAAGACCACTAGGGATTCTGTAAACTCCAAAAAAACCTTGAAGCATCTCCAGCTCAAAAAAGTTCAAGAAATTACCGACCGAAGAACCCAGAGCTCCATCCTTCGTAGGCTAAGACACCAAGTTGAAGTTGGTAACCTCCGAGGCCAGATTCCCACAGAATGTGGGGAAAAGCCAGTGAGTAGCGATCTTAACTACCTCCACTTTTGAGGGACGCAGAACCAGTAAATTCTTGACTAAGATGGAATTTATATTGCTATTAATTCTTTCCCATCCTTCTGCATTTAAGAATTCCAACCCCAGAACCATTTTAACGGCCTCCAAATCGTTAGCGCAAGAGATACAAAATATCTTCTTTAACCTGCAGTCGAAAACTTTGTTAGGGAAGGCCATCTCCCACATATCACATGATAGAGCCAACAAAAGAGCCCGAGGAAAAGCCATACTTGCTGTGAGTGGGAAATGAGCGAAGGTGATCCTCCCAATTGACTTAAATAGAAACCTAACTCCTCACACGTGGGGAAGGACTGCCGTCGTTTCCAAGATGGGGTGAATCCTTTGAGACAATTATTTACAGACCCTCCCACGCCAAAAAATTACTATCCACCTTCTCCCAAAGATCTTGATCAATACCTTTATTTTCCAACCAATCTAAACACTGATTACCCTCCCTATACACATGACTAATGCTCCAATTATTGAATTTGGACAATTTCCATAACATGTTTTACACCTCCAAATCCAGCTTCCACGACAAGGCTCTTTTTTGTATAATGACGTTTATGATTACCAAGGGATCCCCTTCAATCTCCAGGTTTTCAATTTTTAGTGAAGCGGCTAAGAGAAATCCCTTACTAAGTGCTTGCAACTCGACAACATTGCATGTTCCCACTTTTAGTTTAAAGGAAGCAACTCCCACCACCTTACCTAAAGAATTATGAACCAGACATCCAGCACCAGAAGCCCTCAGGTTCCCTCTAACAGCCCCATCAAAATTAAGCTTAAAAAAGCCACGGGGAGGGGGGACCATTGTGTATTTATCCTAAACAAGGAGGAAGGTAGATATTTTTGGGCTCCATCCCTTGGTTTTATAATCAAAGGTTAGCTCCTTTCTAACACCCTGTCCTGTGAAGTGAATGGGCAGGATCTAGACCAGTTCGAGGACACAACTTAAGATATAACACCTTCTAGCCTAAAAAGGACCGATTCGACTGAACAACTTTCCTCCCTAAACATCCTTGTATTCCTTTCCCACCAAATGTGCCACAACAGAAGCACAAGGCTACACAACCAAATGGAAGAAAGAGCACCTAAGTGGGTTTTAACAGGACAAGCTAAAATAGCTTCTGGAAGGGAATTAGGTTGAACCCAGGGTAGGCTGAGCCTGACACACAGCCAATTCTAGCACTCCACTATAAATGGGCAGTGTAATAACAGGTTATCCCTATCTTCCTCTTTATTTTTACACAAAATACACCTGGTAGGGCCCTGAAATTCAAATTTTTTCCTTCTCTCTTGAGTAAGAATATTACCCTTGAAAGCCATCCATGTGAACAGACTAGCCTTAGGGGGGCACGAGGGTTCCCAAAAATCCTTCCAAATGGGGTTCTCAATAGCAACATCCTCATGTAACAAAAGGTTCCCCAGGTGAGGGGAGTAAGACCTCGAGGGAGCAGCGATCCAAACAATTTCATCTTGCTTGTTTGGAATTAGAACTTTCCTTTCTTACAAAATAGACAAAAAAATAGCCTTTAGATCATTTGAAAGACTCAGATGATCCACACTTTTCCATTATAACACGGAGGGAGGGGTGTCAGCCACCAGCCCATAATTTGAGACGAACGACCCCCAATCCTCAAGGAAACTCCTTTTAATGCCATCAAATTCAGGAATGTCCCCAAGGGCAGGAAAACCATTCCAGGGGTCATCCCAAAAAATATATTTCTCCCCATTCCCCAATATTCAATCAATAATAAATAAAAATAAAGATCTACAATTAAACATAAAGTTACAGATATGGGAACTCCTAGGTGGGTTCGCAACCCAGAGAATGGATTCGGGAAGAGGGGCACCTAGATATTTCTTATCGAATACCTAACTGAGAAGATTGGTGGGATCGGACATCAGATTCCAAACCATCTTAGCCCCAAGTGCCAAGTTTTGTAAACCCAAATTAAGTAACCTAACACCACCCAACTCTTTAGGTTTAGTTAAATTATCCCATCTGATTAGCAGAATTTTCTTGTCTTCGGAGAGACCTTGCCACAGAAACTTTCTTAAGATGCCCTTTAATTTTTCCAACACTCCCTTTGGAATTTTTAGAATAGAGAGCATATACAAAGGAGAAGCACAAAGAACTCATTTGATAAACAACAATCTCCCAACTAGAGAGATCCATTTACCTTTCCAAGAATTAAATTTGGCTTCCAAAGAGAAGAGTAGATCCTTCCATAAAGAAACCTTACCCGAACCTTTAAACAAGGGGATACCAAGATATTTGATGGGAAAGAGTCACTTTTTGAAATTGAAAATATTCAGAATTTGAGCTTCAAGTTGAGGGGAGACATTGAAGAATAAGATGCATGATTTAATCAGACTAACTTCTTGCCTAACCACTTTCGAGTAACCATCCAAAGATTCTTTCAACTCCTTAGCTTCCTGAATGTTGGCCTTAACAAACAAGATGGTATCATCTGCGAATTGCTGGTGGGAGAGAGAAGGGATTCCCTCTGTAATCTTCAAACCTTTAAGCTTATCTTCCACCATATTTTTTCTGATAGACCTTCCAAGAGCTTCCATAACCAAGATATAAAGAAAGGAGGACAAGGGGTCCCCCTGCCTAATTCCATGATTGCTAACAAAGAAACCCTTAGCACTCCCATTTATTAAAACATAGAAGGAAGGACCTGAAACAAAACTGAAAATCCAATCACATAATCTCTTGGAGAAGCCAAATTTTTGAATAATCCTGATGAGAAAACTCCAATTAATATTATCATAAGATTTGTTGAAATATAATTTAAGGAGCATACTAGGATAATTCGATGAAGAAAGGGAGTGAGTCAACTCACGTGACAAAATAACACCATCAAGGATAGATCTACCCGACATAAATCCAGTTTGCTCTTCGGATATCAGAGGATCCAGAATTGATTTCAAGCGAAGGGCAATGGACTTGGAAATTATTTTGTAGGACGTATTACAGAGGGAAACAAACCTGAAATCCACAAATGAGGAGGGCTAATGGAATTTGGGAAAGAGGAAAATGAAGGTACTATTTAACATTCTGAGCACCGAATGAGATCTCCTTGAAGCCTCCAATGTTTCCCAAACATCATAACCCACAAATTTCCAAAACTTCTAATAAAAATTAGCAGGGAAGCCATTCGGGCTAGGAGCTTTATTATTCTCCATGGAGAAGAACAATTTGTCAACCTCATTGAAGGAGAAATGCTTCAGAAGAGTAGCCTTTTGATTCTCAGAGATAAGAGAAGGGATGCAATCCAGGAGGGAAGAATGTGCTTCATCAAAGGAGGCCAAATCTCCTGCCAGATGAGGCCAAAATATGTCTGATTAATGATGTATAATATATGATCTCATCTTACTCTCCTTTTGATTAAGTTTGATTGCATTGTGTGACTTTTAGTTGATCTGATATGAGTTAGGATGTAACTGTCTGTCTTTTGATTGATTGTGATCCTAATGTTAAAAGCTCTAAAATTCCTGACATAGTGTGTGTTTAAATTCAGTTTTGTAATAAAGCAGGTCTAATCAGTCGAGGAAATGAAGCAGGTGGTTCAGTATGTTTTTGATAGCATATGTTCCTACACAACTTAGTTCCAGAACTTCCAAGCTAGTTCTAGAACTCCATCACACAGTCATCATTTAGTTCCAGAACTTTTGGACTTAGTTCTGGAACTTTCAGACTTAGTTTTGGAACTCCAGTATTTAGTTCCAGAATTTTTGAACTTAGTTTCGGAACTCCTGGGGACAGCTCTGGAACTCTCACAGGTTTTGGTTCTTAACAATTTCCTATGGTTCTGGAACTTCTCCAAAGTTTCAGAACTGATGGGAGTTATCTATTTTAAACCACATCTAGAGATTTTGCATCTACGACCCTTTCAATCATGAAGGACAAGAAGATTTCTGAACACAGATCCAGGGAGAGTTATCCTAAAGCTATCTGATCAACCACCATCTGACTCAGCATCTATTATGGGCATGATTTGATTTCATCAGAATCATTGAGACAACTATGATTGTAAAATGTATATAAAAGCAGACCTGTAGTAAATAAATAGAGAGATATATAGAATGAGATAGAAATAGAACAGAGAAAAGAAATAGACTAAGTACTCAGATCTAGTACGTTTTGTAATACTAAATGTTTTATCAATAAAATAGCCATTCTGATTTGAGAGAATTCTGAGTTGTTAAATCTTGATTCAAGGAGGAGCAAGGGCCCACTCCCCCAAGGACCAGGATATTCATTTATTTGGTATTTATATTTCTTCAGACAAATAGCTTAGATCTGTTAATTTTGTATTGTTTTAGTTCTTTCAGTTAAACTCTGTTGTATACTTGTTCCTGCAGGTGTTTAGATAAATTTTTATATTTCTTGCAATTGTTTTCAAGCATTCTAAATTGAGTGTGTTTATTTCCAAAAGCAAGTGTGTTTACTTTCAGAAGCAAGTGTGTTTATTTTCCAACAACAAGTGTGTTTCCATTCTGCACGGTGTGTTTCCTTTCAACAAAGATTTCAGTGTGTTTTACTTTCAGAAAGTTTTCATAGTTTGATTTGAATAAGGTTTTACCAAGAAGTCCTTAAGACATTAAAGAGATCCCCCAGAAAATACAAAAATAGCTACAGTCAACTACTAGATCGGTTAAATTACTCTTGTTGCATATAGCTTTAGACACACCCCTAGTTTGATATGACATCAACAAGAAGTTGATTAAATGAAGGGAATGATGACACCCATCATTTTTGGCACCGTTTCTGGGGAACACCAGTTGGAACTTTCTAATTAAGTGTTAGCAAGAGCAACAAAACATACATCTAGTAGTTGAAGAATCTTCCCTACTATATCACAAAATATATGAGTAGACCAAGAGACTCACAGGGTAGATTCCTTCCAAAAACATCTTCACAAGAATTCATAACATCCTCTAGTCAAAGTAAGGAAATTGATCAAGAATTGGAGGCACCACCATCCCCTATCAGACAAGAAACAAAATTTCCATTTTTGGAATTCTTAGATCAGTCACCTGAAGGGAGTGGAACTTTTAGGAGAAGGCTTATTACCCAATATCCATTTAGGGTAAGTTTTGATTCTCAATTGAGTAGTCAACCTCCTACTCCTAATTTTTCACCTTCCCCAAGGCATACTGCTTACCGCATTGATTAGGAAGAAAATTCAGAAAATATTTTTAAAATGGCATGAGAAGTTGAGAGAGAACCTGATAGGACCTTTACCTATCCAATCCAATTGGGAGATGATGACACATCAATGAAAAATATCTCACCTGCACATTTACCCACCTTTAGAGGGATGTCATCTGAAGATCCTGACCAATTTCTATTTGAATTCAAGGTACTATGTCAGACCTATGATTATAAAACAGATAATCAAAAACTCAAGTTGTTTCCATCCACTTTGAAGGATGCAACAATGAGGTGGTTCATGGGATTACCATCCAACTCTATTAGCACTTGGGCACAAATGGAGACTGTCTTCCTAGATAAATACCAGGATTATTGTAGAGGGAGAAATAGGAAGGAAGAATTCTTCAAAATCAAGCAGGAGGATGATGAAAACATAGAAGACTATTTAGATAGATTCCTCTTTGTTAGCAAAAGATGTGGATTTGTGCTTACAGAGGAGTTAAGTAAAACCATTTTTCTTAAAGGTTTGGATGATGAATCTAGAGAAGCCCTTAACTTGATAGGAGGTGGAGACATTGATTAGATAAGAATGAATGGAATTAAAGAGATTTGTAGAAGCTATTCCAGAACAAGAGGTGGACCTAGAAAAGGAAAATCAGTGAAAAGTCTGAATCCAGATATGAACAAACTAATGGATGAGTTAGCAAACTTTAAAACAAACATTTTAGTGCAATTAACCTCTACTATGGATGGATTACAAGCTAAAGAAAATTCCAAAACTGAACCATTGGCTATGTATTGTCCTAGATGCAGGAAGAAGCATGCATTAAGAGATTGTCCTTTGGATAAAACATAAATGTGTCTTATCTGTGAATCTAAAGAACATGATACTGATGTTTGTTCTTTACTTCATGTTATTAAAAATCAACTTAAACAAACCAGTGCCTCATCTACAACAGAAGAATTGAATTTTGTTCAGAGACAACCTAACCAAGGGTAGTTTATGCCAAGATCAGTTCCTAATCCATGGACAATGCCATGGGCTGCTCAGGTAGTACCAAAAAATTGGGGACAACCACCTTGGGTACCTCAACCAACTTGGAACCCTTAAGATTGGGAAAATCAAGCTTGGTATGCTCATGGACATCAACAACCATGGGCTGGTCAAGGAAATCCTTATGCTTGGTCACAACCTAGATGGAACCCTAATAATTATTCCCAAGGAAGAACATATCCAAATCAGAATCAACAGGCCATCATGGGATCCCCTGCACAAAATTCACAAACTGAGAATGTAATCCAAACAAAAATGCTAGTACAGCCAGTAGCAAACCCCAGAAACAAACAAACAACTCTTGTTTATGGAACAGAACCAGAAAAATTAGTTGATTTACATGCTATGGATTGTAAGGATATTCAAACTAGATCTGGGAAAATCATTAACAGTCCACCCCTTATAATCACTGAAATGACAGAAGAAAATGAAATTCCTAGTACTGTTGTTCCAAAAGAGGATATAGAAAGAAAAGAAAAGGAGCCAGATAGCAACACTACTGAGACTCCATTTCTAGAGAGATTCAAAGAAGCTATAGAAATCAAGGAGTCTGAATTGGTACAGGAACTAAGGAAATTGAATATTGAAATACCACTGTTACAAGTAATTAAAGATATTCCAGAATTGAACAAATTAATCAAAATATTATGCATGAAAAATCCTGGAAGGAAGAAACAGTATCCCAAGACTATCAAAGTAGATGGGAAACTTGCTGATTTATTAGCAGGAAAACTATTACTTCCCAAATACGGAGATCCTGGAAGTCCTGTTATTTCTGTCTCTATAGGAAATAAGGATGTACATAATGTTTTGATAGATTTGGGAGCTGCTATCAATGTAATGACAGTGGATACTCTGAAAACATTACCATTAATGGGTATACAACCTACTAATACCATATTGCAGATGGCAGATCAGTCTGTAGCAAAACCAGAAGGAATTATTGAAGACGTGGTGGTTATGGTAGAGTCATGGGAATATCCAGTTGACTTCCTTATATTGCAGCCAAAAGGTAAAACATTGGGTTATCCCATTATTTTGGGTAGACCATGGTTAGCTATAGTTGTTGCTTTGATAGATTGCAGGTCAGGTGATATGACAATCTCGAATGGTAAGAACTCTAAACAAATTTCCTTATATCCTACTACACAACCTTTTACTGACAATCATGAACAATTGTGGGTTGATTCTCCTGAAACTAATAAGAAAAATTTGTCTTCTTTGGCTATGATCACATTGCAGGATCATGTAAGAGAAGTAGAAGAGATGATTAATCCACCATTGGATGAGAACCTGTTGTCTTCCGTGCAATCAGAAATATTTCTGGAACTCAATCAAAAATTTTTCCAGAACCCGCGAACTTAGTTTTGAAACCATGAACTTAGTTCCAGAACCTACGAACTTAGTTCTACCTAGCTATAGTTCTGGAACCATCACATTTAGTTCGGAACCATGACAATAGTAGTTCTCTTTGATTGAAAATGATTTCACTCTGGAGGAACGAGATTTCTCATGGGGAGAGGATGAATCAGTAGCTTCAGTTTCAAGTACATCAGGAAGTGGTGAAGAATTTCTGGAAAGTAGCAGTGACAAGGAATTTGGCCTGCAAAGAGATAAGTATCATAATTCTCATTACTGTCCTTTTTCCAGTATTTTGTCTCAAGGAACTTTTGGAGATGTTGCTACATACCATATGTTGTTACCACATGCATTTCCATTAAATAATTTAATGAAACCCTTTCCACAAATCAGTTCATCACATATTAGAACCAAGCATGTTGAAATTCAACCAGGTAAAACTTTAAACATTAACAGCTGGTTGAAGGAGGATGAAGAAGCTAAATTGTTTGATGTTCTAAAAAATCATACTAAAGCTTTTTCTTGGGATTACAAAGATATGAAGGGGATTCATCCAAGTATCTGCACTCATCACATCTATACTGAAAACATTAAACCAGTTAGGTAGCCTCAAAGAAGGATTAACCCAGCTTTAAGGGATATAGTCAAACAAGAAATTGAAAAACTATTACAAGTAGGTTTCATCTACCCTATCTCAGATAGCCAGTGGGTATCTCCTCTTGTAATTGTTCCCAAAAATAATGGAAAATGGAGAATATGTGTTGACTATAGGGAACTAAACAAAGCCACAATGAGAGATTATTTTCCCTTACCATTCATAGATCAAGTCCTAGATAACCTTTCAGGTAAACAATACTTTTCTTTTTTGGATGGCTTTAGTGGGTACAATTAGATCAGAGTTGCTGTTAAGGATCATGACAAAACTACATTTACATGTCCATGGGGAACCTTTTCCTATAGAGTGTTACCATTTGGTTTATGTAATGCTCCTGTAACTTTCTAGAGAGTTGTACTTGCAATCTTTGCTGATCTAACAAATGATTGTGTTGAAGTATATATGGATGACTTCACTATACATGGAGATACATTTGAAGATGCTTTGAGAAATCTGGACAGAGTGTTAACAAGATGTGAACAACACAACCTATGTCTCTTAGTGATGAAAAATGTTTGATGATGGTGGATGAGGGAATTGTATTAGGACACCATATTTCAAAAAAAGGAATTCAGGTGGATCAAAACAAAATTAGGATCATTTCAGATTTACCTATCCCTCAGACCCCCACAGATATCAAATCATTTCTAGGACATGTTGGGTACTATAGACGCTTTATAAAATATTTCAGTAAAATTGCTGCCCCCATGTTTAATTTGCTAACCAAGGACTGTGAATTTCTTTGGGATGAAAAGTGCCAGCATGCTTTTGAAGAAATTAAAGACAAATTAATTAGTGCCGTAATATTAAGAGGTCCTAATTGGGAAAATCCATTTCATATCCAAACAGATGCCTCAAATTATTCCATTGGTGTAGTATTGGGACAGAAAGATGAGGAAGGAAAGATGTATGCCATTTACTATCTTAGCAAGAATCTTACTCCCACTGAAAAGAATTACACCACCACTGAAAAGGAATTTCTTGTTGTAATTTATGCAATCAATAAATTCAGACATTATATTACAAGGTACAAGATATTTGTACACATAGATCATTCAACAATTAAGTATTTAATGAACAAACCAGTGGTTGGAGGAAGAGTCATTAGATGGTTATTACTTTTGCAAGAATTTGATATTACCATTGTGGACAATCCAAGTAAATCTAATGTGGTAGCTGATTTTTTGTCAAGACTAACCACCACAGGGGAGCAAGATCCAGTCAAGGATAACTTTCCAGATGAACAACTATTTGCAATCTCAGCAAGTACACCATGGTTTGCTGATATGGAAAATTATCTTGCAACAGGGAAGTTCCCTCCTTCTTTCACTAAGAAACAAATAAAGAAGTTAATTAAAACCAATGCACAATTCAAATGGTTAAATGGAATGCTATTTAAGTGTGGTCCTAATTTTGTCTTGCGCAGGTGTGTAAGAGAGGATGAAATCTTTGACATCCTTAGAGCATGTCATGATGAACCAAGTGGAGGACACTATTCAGTAAAAAGAACAACTCATAAGATACTTGGCACTAGGTTATTATTGGCCATCTTTGTACAAGGATGTGAAAAGATATATCAAGAGGTGTGATCCTTGTCAAAGGATGGGACAACCAACTTTCACCAATGAAATGCCTCTTCAGCCTCAAGTTGTGGTTGAACAATTTGAGAGATGGGGATTGGATTTTTTTGGTCCCTTTAATCCTCCTTCACAAGGGAAGGAATATATTCTTATATGTACTGACTATGTGACAAAATGGGCAGAAGTGTAGGCATTGAAAAATGCCACTAAGGAAGTAGTTGTTGATTTCCTTTGGAACAGAATTATGATCAAGTTTGGAGCACCAAGGAGCATAGTTTCAGATCAGGGACCACAATTCATGTCTAATATGATCCAAGATTTCACAAGGTATTACCAAATCAATCATAGGAAGTCATCTCCTTACCATCCACAGTCAAATGGACAAGCTGAAGTAACAAACAGAGAATTGGAGAACATCCTTACCAAAATGGTTGAAGTTAGGAGAAAAGATTGGGTAAAGAGACTACCTGAAGCTGTCTGGGCTTATAATACAACTTGGAAAACTACAATAGGGTTTTCACCATATGAATTAGTCTATGGGAAAAATCCCTTGTTGCCTATAGAATTTGAACTTTAGACATTGAGGACAGTAGTGAAGGTGGGAATTGAGTTGAATGCAGCTCAAAAAGAAATAATCCTTCAACTCAATGAGTTGGATGAATTAAGGTTGGAAGCACTTCAGTAGACAGAGATGATTCAAGAGCAAAGGAAGTAATGGCATGACATACATATCAAGAAAAGACAATTCAAAGTAGGAGACTGGGCATTACTATTTGATTCTAAGTACCAACAGTTCAAGGGAAAATTGAGAACCAGATGGTTGGGACCCTATCAGATTGAGCATATTTTTACAATGGTTCTATTCAGTTACTTCCCATTGATGGCAGCAACAGAACACTCTTGGTCAATGGACATAGGTTGAAACTCTATAGGAAGCCTCCCACTAAGAATGAATTTTTGAGGAAGATTGAAGCAGACAAAGAATTTGATCATATGGAAGAACTCAGTTCTTCCAAAATGATCAAATAACCAGATAATAGATCCAGAATAAAGGGAAGAAGATGAAAACCAGCAAATGGCATTTTCTTCCCTAAAAAATAAAAAATAAAAAATAAAATAGAAAAGAAGAAATTCTCTCAAGGTCAATTGAAAACCAGCAAATGGCGGTTGACCTCTTTTTGGCTAGTTCAAATAAAGGAATTCTTTTGAATTCCAGTTGTCTTATCTAATCATGTTTTGTTCCACTTGTAGGAATGATGAGTCATCATAGCAAAAGGATTACATCATCAAGGATGGTAATTATGTCTTTTAACTTATTTAGGGTTGATTAAATGTTTGCATGTGTGATGTGACTTAATTTAAAAGTAGGTATGATGAGTCATCTATTTATACATTATGATTACAAGTGTGTAATCATGAAATTGATTTAGATGGAATAAGTGGTGGCATGGTTATCATTAGTAATCATTATTACAAACATCAAGTGAAATAAAGATTGTAGAAATATTTTGAGGAAGGAGCAGCGAATTGAGTTTATAGTCCGTAACAAAGAATAGAGAATTAAGAAGTTCTGTAGCTAAGAACTAAGGTTCCGTAGTTAAAAATAGAGGTTCCACAGCTAAGAAGAAGGCCTGTAACCAATTCACACAAAATCAAAAGAGACAGAACTCAAGACGATATGGGGAATAAGAAGAAATCAGAACCAGAGGATGATTCCCAGCTTCTCGCAAATGAAGAAGTAGCATCCATCTTTGAGCATGCAGGATGGCTTGAATTCCTGAAGAAATTTTCAAGGCATAATGATGAATTGGTAAGAGAATTCATCATAAACCTAGAACAGTCTAGAACAAAGGTGAGAAATGTCTTTATTCCTTTTTCTGTAAATACTGTAAGTAATGTGTCTGGAGTGCCCATTGTTCATGTCCCACAACCTGCCAAGGGGACTTTGAAAGAACTAGTTGAAGTCTTACTGCAAGAAGAAGAAACTGAACCCTAGTACATCTATAATACAAAGAAAATCATAAAAGGGGTCAGAAGGGCCAGTTTTCCCAAACCCTTTGATAGGGTAGCATTTTGGATAGTAAAATATTTAACCTGTGACGGTCAGTTTGGGTCTGTGGGAAAAGAAGTCTTAAAAATGCTCATATATATGAAGTATGGAGCCACCAAACCTGAATACATAATAAACCTCCCAGGGTTTCTTTTTGATTCCATTCAGACCATGGCTCAGAGGTATTCCTGGGGTGTTGGGACAATTAGGCATCATGGTCTAATTCATTTGATATGCCAACACCATTTCCTGTCAAAGAAGAATGGAGAAGAAATTTGGGACAAGTTTCTTGGCAAGTTCAAGAAAAACCCTAATATTATCAGAAGGAAAATTCCAGCCCCATTTTCTCCTTTAGCTGATCTAGAAATTGATGCCCCTGTAGAATGACAGAGGGAAATGGAAAGAGAAAACATACCAAAAAAAAGGTCGGTGAGATAGATAAAAACAACAGAGCCTTATGTTCCTGTGAAGGAAATTCCTTCTTCTATAGCAGCTTCAGGAGAGCCAATATCTATCTCTGATAGGGATAGCTCACCCACACAAGAACAAGAAAGAATATTAAGAAGAAGATCGAGAAGGAAATTCACTACTGGGCATGTTGAACTTCCCCAAATAAGAAAAAATCACAAGAGATCAAGGGAAACTCCAGAAGGAAGGAGTGAGCAGGAAAGGATGAAAGAGGAAGTTGCAGACATTTTAGGCAACATGGCCATGACTCCACCTGAGCCAAGTCAAGCTGAAATGGATAGAGGAGAAGAGAGATTTGAAGATCAATATTTTCAGGAGTTGGCTGAACCATCAGCAGTGCCACATGAAGAAGAAGAGTTGGCATCTAGGATAAGAAAAGGAAAATTTCCTTTGATAGAGGAAGAATGCCCAACTCCTCAAATAATTTCAGAGGAAGAAGAAAGATAGCAAGTTAAACACACTCTGTTCTTGTCTAGAGTAGAGCTCATTATCAGAGAAAAATATGAGGAATTGGACTTCCTCAAACTTAAATTGGAACAAAGGGAAACACTCATTAATGAGCTAACAACTCAGCTTGCAGCCAGGACTGAGGAGTTATCAGCAACCAAGAAGTAATTGATAGAAAAAGAGGAAGAATTCCATACTTCCAAAAAACAAAGTGTTGTGTCCACAGCCTCTGCACAGACTGAGTTGACCTATTTTCCACTCAAACAACTATGGGATGATATTTGTAGAGAGCTCAGAGAAGCCAAAACATCAAATGAAGAATTAAAGACCAAGATGGAGGAAGAAATGAAGGCAAGCAAAGAATGGGAAGAAAAATTTTATAAGGAGGAAGGAAATAAATATAAATGTCTTGCCAAAATTCATATGGTCTGTATTATGAGTGAGAAATTACTTGTTTTCAAGAGGCCTTCTCCTGCATATAGTGTGTTTTTGGAAGAGTAGTTCATTCACCGGCAGCTGTCAAGAATCGCATGTGGGTTTCCACATGAAATACATGATGAATATGAGTTCATGGCAGCTTACTCTCTATCTAGCCCTGAGCAGAAAAATCTCCCGTGTGAATTTTATCTTTGTAATTATATGCTAGAGAAAAACACAGGATTTATGATCAACTTATATGTAGGGGAGAACCATCTCAATGCATTTGTCTCTATTTTGCAAAACTAGATTACATGGAAGGAAAGGGAATCTAAATTTTTATTAAAAGACAACTCAACAAGCCTTTGTATGAGAGCTCACTATGGTAAACCTTTTACCTTCCTCACAAATTTTAGAACTCATGCCTTTGATAAGAGATTCAAGACACATTACCCTACCATTATGCAAAAGAGTGTTGATACCTTCACCGCCTATGAGGAGGAAAAATTTAAAGATATTTATGAAGGATGCTCAAAGAGGTGGGAACTCCTTACTGTTTCTTTGAAAAGAAGGGAATTAATTTCCCCTACAAATCTGATCTAGAGTTTAGAGAGGGCCAAAGCATTATGCACAATAATTCCCCAAGTCAATGAAACCTACGGGAAAATATGGATGGGAATATGAACAAGGCCCCCTCTACTTCTCACCCCCATGTCTCCTTGGAAGAACAAAGAACCTCTAGACCCTACTAAATTTGAAAAGTGGGAGAGGAAAATAGAAAGAAGGAGCTAGGTACAGTACATCTTAAGCTTAAGCATTGGGAAATCCAATTTCAGCCATTTGATCTAAGCAATCAAATGGAATGCAGAACATATAATCCCACTTTTGAAGAATGAGTTTGTAAAGGGAATTACAAACAAGTAAGTTTGCATGAAATGATGAGGCCAGAATATGTCCAATTAATGTATAATATATGATCTCATCTTACTCTCTTTTTTATTAACTTTGATTGCATTATGTGACTTTTAATTGATCTGATATGAGTTAGGATGTAACTGTCTCTGTCTTTTGATTCATTGTGATCCTAATGTTAAAAGCTCTGAAATTTATGACGTAGTGTGTGTTTAAATTCAATTTTGTAATAAATAAGGTCTAATCGGTCAAGGAAATGAAGTAGGTGGTGTTCAGTATGTTTTTGATAGCATCTGTTCCTACACAGCTTAGTTCTGGAACTTCCAATCTAGTTCCCGAACTCCATCACATAGTCATCATTTAGTTCCAGAAACTTTCATACTTAGTTCCGGAACTCCAATATTTAGTTTCGAAATTTTCGGACTTAGTTTTGGAACTCTCACAGGTTTTGGATCTTAGCAATTTCCTATGGTTCTAAAACTTATCCAAAGTTCCGAGAACTAATGGGAGTTATTTATTTTAAACCACATCCAGAAGAATTTGCATCTACGACCCTTTCAATCATGAAGGATGAGAAGATTTGTGAATGCAGATCCAGGGAGAGTTATCCTACAGCTATCTGATCAACCGCCATCCAACTCAGCATCTATTCTGGGCATGATTTGATTTCATCAGAATCATTGAGACAACTATGATTGTAAAATGTATATAAAAGTATACCTGTAGTAGATAGAAAGAGAATGAGAGAGATATATAGAATGAGATAGAAATAGAACAGAGAAAAGAAATAGATTAGGGACTTAGATCCAGTGTGTTTTGTAATACTGAATGTTTTATCAAGAAAACAACCATTTTGATTTGAGAGAATTTTGAGTTTTTAAATCATGATTCGAGGAGGAGCAAGGGCCCACTCCCCCAAGGACTAGGATATTTGTTTATTTGGTATTTATATTTCTTCAGCAAATAGCTTAGATCTATTAATTTTGTATTGTTTTAGTTCTTTCAGTTATACTCTGTTGTATACTTATCCCTGCAGGTGTTTAGATAAATTTCTTATATTTCTTGCAATTGTTTTCAAGCATTCTAAATTGAGTGTGTTTATTTCCAAAAGAAAGTATGTTTACTTTCAGAAGCAAGTGTGTTTATTTTCCAACAGAAAGTGTGTTTCCATTCTGCACGGTGTGTTTCCTTTCAACAAAGCTTTCAGTGTGTTTTTACTTTCAGCAAGTTTTCATAGTTTGATTTGAATAAGGTTTTACCAAGAAGTCCTTAAGACATTAAAGAGATCCCCCAGAAAATACAAAAATAGCTACATTCAACTACTAGATCGGTTAAAGTACTCTTGTTGCATATAGCTTTAGACACACCCCTGGTTTGATATGACATCAACAAGAAGTTGATTAAATGAAGGGAATGACAAGACCAATTAGAGAGCTTTCTTTAAAGTAAATTCATCTTGATTCATCCCATCTTTGAACACTTTCAAATTAAGAGCCTTTAGGTCAGATTTAACCCTTGATTTTTCTTGAAAGATATTTTTGAAGCTCTTGACATTCCAATCTTGCAAGTCCTTTTTTAATCTCTTCAGCTTTTGGGACAGAAAAAACATCTAAGAGCCCTCAACTTTGTAAGAGTTCCACCAAAGATCAATCCACCCTTCAAGGGAAGCATCCCTGAGCCACATTAGCTCGAATTTGAATGGTGATCTAAGAGGGGCTTCATCAAAATTGATCACAATGGACACCAGAAAATGATCCGACCTAGACCAAGATAGAACAAAGCTTTCCAGAACTATCTCTTTAAGAGACCAATTAGGGCAGACCAGAAATCTATCAAGCCTTTCAGTGATGTTGCTAAAACCATTTCTTCTATTAGTCCAAGTAAACCATCCCTATTTAGGCTCAAGATCCAAAAGGGCACCATCCCTAATAAAGGAACATAAGTCTAGTTGAGACTGAATATTTCGAATAATCCCCCCTTTATTGTCCTTACTACCAAAGATGGCATTACAATACCCTCCCATAATGAACAATTGATCCCCCAGGGCAAAGGTAGATTGAAGCAGATCCACCCAAATATTTTTCTTCCCAATGATACTATTAGGGGCATACACATTGAACAAAAAGAACCTTAATTGTGAGAGATGAAAGATTAAACTTACAAGTTTCCAGTTGGGGGAATGAGCTTGCAGTTCCACTTTGAAAAATCCATCCTTCCAAAGAATACTGAGCCCCCCTAAAGCACCAGACGAGCCCAAGAAGACCCCTTTCTAGCCTTTGTCGGATCTATTCCAAAAAAACTCAGCTTTAGCAGCGAATTTTTTTTTCTTGCAAAAGAACCAAACTAGCCTTTGAGGAGAGGATATAATGCTTAAGTTAGTGTTACTTATTAGAGGAACTGAGGCCTCTGACATCCCAGGAAAACAACTTCATTGAAACTAGGGAAGGATTTTCACCTTCCCAAAATTAGCTATATTGAATTTCAAGTTACTTTGCTTACCTGAATCCACCTCCAATTGAGAAACCTCTTGCTTGGACTTTCTGCCCCTTTTACCCATGGAGCCACACAAGGAAACTCCCATAAATTCTTGGCTGGAAGCAATTTTGGAGGGAGCCAAGATGGGAGCTAATCCTTTTGGATCAATCTCTCCATCTTCCAAAGCCCCTGCTGAGGAGATGGGCATATCCAAAGCCAGGATCTCATTATTCAAAATCCACCCATTAAGGGTTTCTAGTGAAGATGCCTACCCCTGCACCATCCCTTCCTTAATCAAAGTGGCAAGAGCCCCTAAATACCTATGCACCTCCTCAGCTTCCTTCAAGAGTGATCGAGGGGTCAAATTCATCGAAGAGCCAATGAAGGCCAAGAAAGAAATGACCCGCCCCTCTGAAACTCCTTCAATAGCTTTAGAAAAAGGGGGGAAGGAACAGAGGGTTGAGCTGAAGCCAACTGTAGATCAATCGACTGAGAGGAAGGAAAATTGACTACCTTTTTTCCAATCTCTGGGAAATCCTTCCTCAAGTGACCCAAAATTCCACAAGAAAAACACTTAACATTCAATCCTTTCTAGTCAATCAACTGCGGCTTGGATCCCTTATCAGAGGAAAACAAAGTTGAGCTAGGCAGAGTGGGGGAAAAGTCCATTTAGACACAAATTCGAGCTAAATAATTTCTCCAAGCCAAGAGAGACGGGTTGAAGATCGACCACCCACACTCCAAGGGAATAGGCTAAAGATTTTAGAGAAACCTGATTCCTAAACTCTTAGGGCAGATTAGGAAAGCTTAACCAGAGTAGGGCCTGTAGAATTTATTTTGAGCATGGATTGAAGTCGGGGGACCAAGGTCTCAAATATAAGTTGGAGGAGTTGAGGAACTAAGGTACCCCCTTATAAAATTTCTCCAAAAATGCCTTTGAATGGAACAAAACTTGGAAGAAACCGTTTGGAAGAAAGAAAACCCTGGGTTTACGCTTCTTACCCCAAAACCAGAAGACCCAATTCAAAATATTCCTCCTGGAAAATTTAGCCCCCAAAAATTTACAACAAATTGCCCTTTTGGTTCGGACATCCACGAAATCCTACCTTGCCCTTAACAGAAGATCAACACACACTCAATCCATGGAGATTTTGAAACCGATCCCCCTACCTTGATTTCCTTGGATTAGAAGCGGCCTCCTTCCCCGACACTCAGGAAGACAACACATTCCCTTTACCAGGATCACCTTACTCAAACAAATTTTTAACCACGGAGCTCCCTAACAGCAAGGCCAGGGACTTTACGACTGCGCCAGGGCCAAATTTCTTCACCAGATAAGACATCTCTTCCTTCACCAAATCCTTCATGCCTATCCTGACCCACTCTAATCTACTGCCTAGACCAAGCAAAATCCTATTCGCACTAGAGACTACCTCCCTCTGGAAGGGCACCTCATTCACAGCTTTCCTCCCCACAATGGTCTCCTTCTCATGCTAAAAAAATCAAATTTTCATGGGATTCATTATTTTGTCGCATTTTTGCTCCTCCTATGTTGAGATTGAATAATACTATCAAAGTATGATTATATTATTTATATATATTATATATAAATAATATAATAATACTTCAAACAAAAACCATATATATATATATATATATATGTTTAAACACTTTTTTACTGGAGCTATGAACTAGAGGGTTAAGGGAGCCCACCCTTATAACTATACTTTGAATAAAAACTAAACATAAACCAACAACAAAAAGCCCTACTGAATGGCCCACACAGAGAAGAAGGAAACACCATTTGAACAAACAAAAGTGGCTGCAAGATAGTGAATACACATGGCCATCAAACAAAAAAAAACAAGCTAGAAAAGAGTATTAATCCTCATCTAAAATAACCACCACCCCTGAAACTGGAGACCCACTTTTTGATCCATCCACAGTGCTAAGCGTTACATCCATCAAATCTCCCTTGCCTAGTGCCTCACCCTGACCGCCGTCGTTTCCTTCGAGAACGCCACCTCCCAACTGTTTGGCCTTACATAGAAAAAGAAGAAAGGCCTCCCTGGCTGATGTAGCCAAGAATCTACTGTGAATAACCCAGACATGCTAGCACATCACTCAGCTTGAGCTGAGCACTCACCTGAAGCGTGAAAAGCTACCAAGCCCCTCTTTAGAGTTGCCTGTGTAGGATATTAGTGTGATGAAGATAATACATATTCAGATCCATAAATAAACATAATAATTTCACAGTGCATAATCCAGATCTAGATCTTAGAGAACCATGAATTAAAAAATAACTATAATAAGATTAACCATACGTGAACTAGATTCAGTTATGTTTAACACCATTATCCAGCCAATATTATCCATTGCACTAGAGACTACCTCCCTCTGGAAAGGCACCTCATTCACAGCTTTCCTCCCCACAATGGTCTCCTTCTCATGCTAAAAAATTCAAATTTTCATGGGATTCATTATTTTGTCGCATTTTTGCTCCTCCTATGCTGAGATTGAATAATACTATCAGAGTATGATTATATTATTTATATATATTATATATAAATAATATAATAATACTTCAAACAAAAACCATATATATATATATATATATATATATATATATATATATATATATATGTTTAAACACTTTTTTACTGGAGCTATGAACTAGAGGGTTAAGGGAACCCACCCTTATAACTATACTTTGAATAAAAACTAAACATAAACCAACAACAAAAAGCCCTACTGAATGGCCCACACAGAGAAGAAGGAAACACCATTTGAACAAACAAAAGTGGCTGCAAGATAGTGAATACACATGGCCATCAAACAAAAAAAAACAAGCTAGAAAAGAGTATTAATCCTCATCTAAAATAACCACCACCCCTGAAACTGGAGACCCACTTTTTGACCCATCCACAGTGCTAAGCGTTACATCCATCAAATCTCCCTTGCCTAGTGCCTCACCCCGACCGCCGTCGTTTCCTTCGAGAACGCCACCTCCCAACTGTTTGGCCTTACCTAGAAAAAGAAGAAAGGCCTCCCTGGCTGATGTAGCCAAGAATCTACTGTGAATAACCCAGGCATGCTAGCACATTACTCAGCTTGAGCTGAGCACTCACCTGAAGCGTGAAAAGCTACCAAGCCCCTCTTTAGAGTTGCCTATGCAGGATATTAGTGTGATGAAGATAATACATATTCAGATCCATAAATAAACATAATAATTTCACAGTGCATAATCCAGATCTAGATCTTAGAGAACCATGAATTAAAAAATAACTATAATAAGATTAACCATACGTGAACTAGATTCAGTTATGTTTAACACCATTATCCAGCCAATATTATCCATTGCATTAAACACTATAAAAAATAGAAGCTTCTTAAATTATAAAGTATATCCATAAGTCATGCACGCATCAGATCCAACAACATAACTCTACAATAACTCAGTCTCTAGTCTCTCCATAATTCAATACATATTTATAGAGGTGGGGACTTTCCCTTCACCACTTATGCACTTCTCAAAATAGGTCGCATGCTGATAATAACCATGCGCCTTTATAATAACATGCACACATGCAAGTGCACTAATAATAGACGTCTTATAGTTAACTGGAAGAAGTAATCCTATTATTAACTACAACCATGCATGGTGCTTATCATTCACTCATTCCTAAAATACCATTTGCGTGTCATGTAAGTCTTCATCCCGATGTGTGCTCCATACGCTCTCTTCCAAAAATAGTATGTATCCATAAAAATGACTAAGTCTAAACCAAACTGTTCTGGCGCACATTTCCTATCATTCTGCGCCCTCAAATACACCTTGTTCTTGTGTGCACATTCTTTGTGTGTCTTCTCATTAGAAATTTTTTATGTCTACTCAACATTACCCCACACTAAAGTACATTGTCATCCCATCAATGGGAATTCCTTTTGGTGTCTCCAACAATAAAGAATAAAAATTGAAAGAATTAAAGAATCACTGAACAAAAGAATGAATCTTCACTCTGCAGCTCCCTCTTCTTCAACTGGGAGAATTAGCTCTAGCTATTCATTTTTTAATCTCAGCCTCCAATGTCTGCCATTCATCTAGCACCGTTCTTTTCTTCTCTGGAATATATGTGGCTATGGCATCTAGTTCATCTTGAGTAATATTTTCTTTCTCATTCTGTAGTACCTAGACAACATTGGCCATACCTGACATCATTCCTTCTATGAGATCCATCTTCTGTGCTATGAACTTCCCAAGCTTGTATATCCTCTCCTTATGTGGATCCTGAGCTACTATAAGGGATTCACACTTTTGTTTTACTAGTGTCAATCTTTTCGCGTGCCCTAAAGTCTCATCTTTCATTGCTGCTAGAACTTCATTATCTTTAACTAGAGTTCTGGTCCTTATTACTGCTTCTGGTGTTGCACACAAGTTCAGATCTAGCCTACTTTCTTTAGCTCATCCTTTAAAGTTTGGAGTAGTGCCTCATACATTGAAATTTTTCTGATCATAGAGGCCCTCTCTCTTTGCTTCTTGTTCAACATATTTTGGTGTGGGCATTCTAAGTGGTCCATCTTCTAGCACCAAATCAACCAAAATGTGCACATAATGCATAGCAGAAGGAAAATTTTCAGGTACCTTTTGTTCTAGATGAGGCCTTGCTTTCAGAATGTAATCACCAATCTCCTCTGCCATGCTAATGAAGGCCTCATTCTTTTTCTGTTCTTGTTCCTTCTCTGCCTTTAAGCACTCTATTTTCTTTAGTTTTATCTTTGTTATCCTCCATCAACGCTCTAATGGTGGTGGCCTTATCAATATTTTTCTGTGCCACCTCAACAGATACCTTGAATAAGGCATTTCTTACCTACTCATCAGACATAAGAGTGGGATTAATGGTCATGTTCCTGCTTTGTGGTGCCTTCTTTACTCTTCTTGAGACATAGGAATCCTTGCATACATCAAAATTTGATTCATCCATATGGGTTTGCATGGACTAGGATAGTTGTTTCCTTACACATGTAGTGGCCATATCTGGATCCTTCAGTTCCCATCCATATAATTCCTTAAGGTCCACTATGCTCTGAAACTGGGTGTGAACGATTTTTCTTGTGTTCTCAGCGTAACCCATACTTAACACAACATATTCTTCACTTCTCTTTGTTCTTGGCCCCTTAGGAACCTGAGTGCCAAGGTTAGGATTTGGCATTTCTCCTATCTGACTTGTAATTGGTGCACTGGATTACTTACTGATAGTTTATTCTACTTCTTTTACCCCTTCTTCTTCATCTCTCATTTCTTCATCCCAGGGCTCCTCCACATCTTTTAGTTGAACTAGGGTTCCAGGCGCTCTCTGTTCGGACTCCTCAGCCTCCTCACTAAGCTGTAAATTTCTTCATCTCTTCTTCTCTGGTGCTTCTTTCTAAAGGGAGATTCGAGGTGATCTTCATATAGGATGTGATGTTCATGTGCCTTAGGTCTTGGTTCTTTTGAATACCCTCTTAAATTGGTGCTCTTTAGGGACTGCATCCATGTCCAAATCCTCTTCTCCTTTTTGCACCTGTGGTGGAGTATCTGCGCGCTCACTCTCCAATCTATCTGTGGGCTGCCTCCGACCTCTATGGTCCAAGCCTCAACTATCCTCATGTTCTTCTTCCTCATCTATCTCTATGATTGCAGCAGGCTTTGGATTTGCCACATTCTCAACCATGTGTTTGCCCTTTGGTGGCCCTATGTAGTCATTTTTACACCCACCAGAAGAACAGGGGAATCCCATGTGCACCGGCCTATCACCCAGAGGGAATTGGGCACTCTCCTGAGGCACGCATGGGTATCGAGTCTCTCTTTTATGCGATTTAAGTGGGAAAGCACTATCTAGACCAATAACTTAATGAATAATTGTGGCAATGAGACATACATTTATCTTAGGACTCAGAGTAGTCTCTAGGTAAATGTGTTCATTCCAGACAATATTTGCAGATAACATGTAACTATGGCAAAAGAAAAATATATAAGAGCTTACACATATTTCATAGCTTCTATGAACAAAAATGAAACAATATAGATATAGATCAAAAAAACTATACTCATGCTCATTTATGTTTGTAACCTCACTACATTCATTCTCATTACAATCAATGGACCATTTAGACTACCACAACTTGATCAGAACAAAGTCGTACATCACATCAGGGATCATGTATTTCATTCATATAAGGAAAAATACATAACCTAGCCCCTTAATGCATTAATATATCATATCATCTCTACCCAATCCCATGGAGCTCTGTGGATCTATTGTAAGAACTCTTCTCTCTCTATTCTCAGACTATGTCATCCTTTTAATTTTTTGATCCTTCTGCCCCATTCCATCTCTCTCTTCTCTTTTCACCTATATGCGGGTGTTGTTAATATAGGCATCCCGAACTGCCAATGCCTCCTTCTATGGCCTCAGATCCACTGCCAAACGTCTGTATGGGATTTCCATGGGAACATGTTCCTTCAGGTACGGGCTCTTCCACATTCTGCCATGATGGTCTCCTATATGGGACTGATCCTACACATGGGCTCTACATGTTATGACATGATGGTCTCCCACATGTGTCTCTATCATTAAGCATATTCCTTCTTTGGGCCCCATGTTGTTAGACTGACACCTTATTCACTTCATATGTGTGGCTGAGTTCCGCTTCTTACACTAAAAATGACTAAGTCCTAAAACCTGGGCTCTGTCCCCGCGCCTTATCTTGCACGCCATTCTTCTACTAGGCCTTGCACACCCATCCTTCAATCCATGTCTTGCGTGCCTACGCACCTCGGCATACTTAGTTGATATTTTAGGGGCCCACCATCACCCCACATTACGCCTGTTCTCCATCCGCAGAAACACTCCACTGGATAAAGGAACTGAGATGTAGTCTAATAATTTGCAAAAATAATAAGGGAATGAAAGATTAGGGAGAGAAGAAAGAATGGGGGGGGATGGCATTAGCTTAGTAAGCTAGGAAAATCCCTCTATAGGGAATTCTCCAACTTGTTCCATGCATCGACCTCACCCTATGTTTTCTGACAGAGGTCGCTGACTAGGTTTCTGACCTCATCAAAACTTAGTCCAATTCATTGGGCGCCCAAAGTGTCCAATTCATTGGGCGCCCAAAGTGTCAACAATATTCTCTAACTCCTTACGTAGGTATTTGAGCGTGTCCATCCTTCGGGTGATCTATGGGTATAGCTCCTTCAGCCAGATTTTGATTGAACCCCTTAAGGTTTCAATGGCCTCAAACTTCCTTTCAACCTCAGCCAGGACTTTGTCCCTTTCTACCCTGTTTCCTTTATTTTTCTCCTAGAAATCCTTTAGCTCTGCTTCATGGGTGGTGACCAAGGTTCTTGTTACCCTATCCATGTCTGTGTAATTATCATACGTGGCCTCAGCAGATTGGGCAACAATCTTAACATCTACAAGCACCTTGCTATACTCAGCAATGAGTGCTACCACTTTCAACTTGTCTTCTTTCTTCAAGCACGCGGCCACTTCTTCTTTAGACTCCAGGGCAAGTGGTTGTCTCTCCATGGTGAGGATGCATGTCATATCTTCTAAACATTCCATAGTGGACCCATACTTCTACGCAGGTGGCGCTAGGTCTGGATGCTTTAAAATGATGGTTCTCTTGATCGACTCCACCTTCTTGTATACTTCTTGCACCTTCTCCTTTTCCTCCCTTAGGTCATGATTTAGCTGCGTGCTAACCAATTCGTCCTTCTTCAAGCTCTTAGCCTTCTCAGCCAGCTCCTCTTCCTTCTTTTCTAGATTTTCCTCTAGCACCTTTATGCTGTCATTTCTCGCAAAGAGCCTAGCCTCAGCCTCGACTGCGACCTTTTTGAGTGCATTACAGAGTTGCTCATCCATGAGTTACTAGGCATTTACCAAGGGATTGGCTCCCTTAGACTCTGGCACTGTTATGATTGCCCCTCTGCATACTTTAAAGTCCAGCTCATCGATATGGGACTTAAATGCCCAAGAGAGCATCTTCCTTGTCTTGGGGTATGTTCCCTTCTTATCAAATGACCCTATGGCTAATAGCCTTTCTGTGGGTAAAGTGCACTAAAAACATTCACGTAACACCTTCTTTAGGTCATCAACATAGCCCATTACTTGTCCTCGTTTTGCATCAAGGGTCCTCCTTCCCGAGCATACGCCTTTGGGAAAACTCACTGTTAGACTGGGACCTCCTCCAATACTGGCTTGCTCCTTCTCGACATTTTCCTCATTACCTTCCTCCAACACTAGGTCAGCACTGTGGTCCAATTCTTGTTCTACCAAGGGCTCGATTATTTTCGTCACCTCTCTCTCTACCACCTCAGTTACTTGCTCCTCTGTAAAGCTTTTGGGTTCCTACCCCTCCTTACTTCTTCCCAAGTCCTGGGTGCCTTCCTCACCCAGGCTACTCTTGTGCCGCGTGAACACGAACTCCTATTTCTCTTCTCTACTATCTTCTCCTAAATTGTAGATGCTGAAAATAGGTGGTTCTTGCTCTCCTTCAGGATCATCCTCCCTACTGTCATCTTCTTTGTTGTCATAATCCTCTCCACCTATGTATTTATCCAAGATATCGATCTCCTCTGAGTCAGCTTCCTCTTCCATCCTCTTTTTTTTCCTAAGTGGTGACTCTTTGTCAGGGGATTCATCCTTCTTTGCTTCCTCTGGTGACTTCTCCTTGGTGAGGGGTTACTATGGCACCTCTTCTTCCGGTTTCTTCTCCTTTACCAAGGATCTCTTCCTACACGTATATGTGCTAGGTTTAGCACTCGTCGTCAGCATGCTTACTGTCTGAGCAATCTGCACACTCGGTGCTTCTTCTTATTTTCTTTCCCTCTTCTTAGGTGCAGGCTTATTTATACCCATGGGATCTTCAGGTATGGATACATCATTCTCTAGGTTTGTGCCTTTCTCAAACTTTGGCCTTATGCGGAGGTATACGTGCATTGCGGATCCTCCCACAATGGGAAAATTCATTAGCCTTTTCATCTGCACTTCATGCAACATGTATCTCTCCATGTATGTGCACTTATTACTCAGGTAGTTCAACCCTTTGCCACTTCTTTGTGGTCTCGATCCAGACTACCAAGTTCCAGTTTCAACTTCTTGGATTCTTTGAACCTGTTTACTCCCGCTTGGAAGTATTGAGCTGTGAAGGCAAAGGGGATCTTACACCATGGGCTCCATGTCTCATCTATTAGCTTGAATCTTCCCAGGCAGAAGTGCTGGTACACAATAAATTCAGCTTCTCCTTTGGTGAGCACTAGCAGTTGTTTGAGAATCCTCCATTCTGCCCCGAACGCGTTTCTCAAGCACGTATACCATTTTTCTAGGCGCACCTTGTGCATAGTCATAATAGTGTTGCAAGCGTACTTCTAAAATATCTTCACAGGTGAAGGGTCTTCAATAGGGTACTCCCATATGAACTTGTCTGATGCATCAGGTAATCCAATCTCTAAAAATACAATGGTTAACAAGACATTGCCAAAGAGGATTCTGTCACCTTCCTTCACGCAACTGACAATCTCTTCCACGATGTATGTAGATAAGTTGTAGATGGTGCCCTCTGAAATATTTCTAAAAACATGCAACCATGGCTTATTGATCGAGGTCCATCTCTCCTGGCCATTTATCTTTGTTACCAGATGTGTGGCCATCTTCATTACTGGGTCCTTGATGTTTGAGATATCGCAGTACCTTGACCCCTTTTTGTATGCATAGGTGGCGATAGTTTCCTGAATTACTTCTTTGTCACCTAAATCATCCTCCAAACTATCTCCTTCACATATGAGGCCTATGAACTATGAAATGAGTTGAGGAGTAATGCACATCTTGTGCCGTGCAAAATGGAAGTAGTCTTCATGCATGCGCGACATCAACCATTGATATAGGCACTCAAGCTTCCCAAAATAGGGCAACTCAAAGAGTTGTAGTAACCCTGCCTTCTCCATTTTGACCTTCACATCATTGTTGTAGATGGGCAAGCCCTCTGGTGTCCTCTTATTTGTTGGGCACACTAACTCCAATGCCATCTCCTTCTCGATCGTACTTGTTTGATGGTTATAGTCATTTACAGTCATATTTCTCAGGTGGGACTCCCACTCCTTACCGAGCAATACTCCATCTGGGTACTGCATTTCTACATACCACTCTTCATTCGTACTTACGTCAGGTTCTTATTGTTTGGCCTTACCCTTACCCTTTCCCTTCTTGGGTGTGCTAACTGGTTTCTTAGGTGCCATTGTCTAGGTCCTCTTATCACTTCAATCACTCTTTGATACTCTACTCCTCCACTTCTTCCAACCTTAGATCTCAAACTTGTGAGAAATTCTCTTAAACTCGTGCCCTAGTCTGTCAAACCCTAACTGGGATACTCCTTCACAATATGATGCCTTCTCACAACTTTTCTCATGCATGTCAAATCCCTTCCTTCTAGTTTGCAAATCCAAACTAGTTGCTCACGCTTCAACCTCTTAGATCTTTCTTCACACGGATCAAATTTTGGAAGCCCTAGTTTTCAAAGATGCAAAAAAAGGCTTCTTTCTCCTATTCATAAAGTGAAAATGAAAATGCCTTGACCCTTTACTTATGGATTTTTCCTACTTTGTGGCATTAAATGCTACCTTACCTACCACCATACATTAACACTTAATGTGGCCTTTTCAAACAATCCTGACTCGCGTGCCTTACCTCACGTACCTAACCTTGCGCGGCTAATTTTCCAACCTTTTGGAATGCACCTTACTTTTACACATTACCTCATGCACCCAACCTTACATGGACCATTCTCCAACCTTCTGGTGTGCAACCAAATCATCTTGACATGAGACTCTTGCACGCACACACCCCGCGCCGAAAGCACTTCTTCTATCATGATTCTTTCTCTCGCCTACCTTGTGTTTCTTATGCGCTTCTTCTTCCTTTATATGTGGATCCCCAAATGTAGCCTTTTCCTAACACCCACCATTATTTTCACCTTTCCTCCATGCAAGTTCTTCACTGGGCCATTCAACCGGGCTTTGCAGACCAATCCTTCCTGGCACTTCACACTTCAATTTATTCTATCCTACTCCACCCCACACTAAAATGATGTGTGGTCCTCTACTCATATACACCTTCACTTAGAGAGTAATGAGATTATTGATGCCCAAGGTGCAACACAAACCAGCAACGAGAAAGGGAAACACAAGAAAGAAAATTACCACAGAAAAAAATCCTAAGCTAATTGACAATACTACCTTATTTCCAAACACCAAGAAGACTTATTTATACTAGGGCTTCAACCTACTCCCATTGAAGTGTCTTGGAAATCTCGTCCCATCCAGCCCTTGTAATTGGCACGCACCTGAATCAAGGATTTATGATATGGTGTAAGGACCCAACCAATGTACTTTCAATTTCCCAGGATGGTGCAGAAACATAGAATCATACAGTAAGACCATTTGCCCAACCTCAAACTTCTTGTTCTTGATGTGCCGATCATGCCATGATTTCTACTTTTCTTTCTCTATGGTTTGACTCCACCTGGTAAGTGATCACCTCTCATCTAGCTTCATTAGTTCATCAATTCCTTCTTCCAGCGCTTGTTCATTAGCCAACCCTCTTGTGCACGCTATACGTAGAGAAGGTAACATGAATTCAACCGGTAGGATGGCTTCCGTGCCAAACACCAGTTAAAACAGTGTGGCTTTGTTCAGCCTTTTATATGTTGTCCTATAAGCCCATAACATAGCTGATACTTTGTCATCCCAATCTTGTCTCCCAACATCACAGATCTTAGTCAATGTGTGACTAAGTATTTTGTTAAAGGCCTCAATGGTTCTATTTGCCTGAGGGTGATAGGGAGTAGTTTTGTGATGAGCCACCATGAACTATGCCAACAGGATCCTCACGTTATCATTCAAGAAGTGTACCCCTATCGCTGGTTAGGCTCCAAGGGCATCCATACCTCGTGATGATATTCTCCCACAAAAACCTTGTTGTTATAGCTATTGTATAGTCTTTAGTTGGGGCTATCTTTGCCCACCTTGTCAAATAGTCTGTACAAGTGATCACATAGCACGATCTAGTCCTACGCGTTGTTGGTGCAATATGGCCTACAAAGTATATTTCCCATTTCTCAAAAGGTTTAGTGCTAGGGATAGGGCGCGAAGGCATTTCATCTCTTCATCTTAGCTTTCCAATGTGCTGACAATGGTCACATGCTTTACAATACTCCTTGTAATCTTGATACAGTGTCTCCCACCATAATCCTACCATTAATATCTTTCATGTAGTGGTATCACCTGCATAATGCCCACCTACACTTCCTCCACGTGCTTCCTCTATGATGGCAAAGTGCTCATGCTCTAGTACACATTTGCACAAAACCTCATCATGCCCTAGTTTGTATAAGTCCCAACTGATCAACATGTAGGGTGTGACACGTATGGCTAGTTACTTTCTCTCTAATGTATTCATTCCTTCTAGTGCCATACCCCTCTTAAGGAACACAACAATATCCTCCAATTCTGAGGGCATGCACCGCAACCTAAATAACTATGCATCCGGCATGGTATCTTCAATGCTCTGCGCATGCTCCCCTAAATCAATCATAGAAAAATGGTCAGGTCTGCAATTACTCTTGCCTGGCTTGACCATTACGGTGAACTCAAATTCTTGGAATAGCAGCACCCACTGGCATATGCAACCTTTTAGGATGGAATTGTTCGCCAAATATTTCAATGCCATGTGGTCAGTGTTAAAGATGAAGGGAGTGGCCAATAGATAATTCCTGAACTTGTGAAGTGCATAGATCATAGACAAGGCCTCACGCTCGATTGTAGTATAATTTTGTTCTATTGGTGTCAACTTCTAGCTTGCAAAGCATAGGGGGTGATAAATAATTCCTTCACTAGGTTGTGTAGGCACTGCCCCAATGGTTGTTCTAGAGGCATCCACATGAACATGGAAGGGATTGTCCCAAGAGGAAAAACGTAATATAGGCGTGGTGACAAGCCTATCCTTCAATGTGTCAAATGCCTTCTGCTACGATTCTCCCCAGTGAAAGGCACTTTTATGCCTGAGCAAATATTCTAAAGGTGCGATGATCTTGGTGTACCCCTTGATGAACTTTCGATAGTAGCCCACGTGTCTAAGAAATCCACGTACTGCGCTTTGGCTAGTTGGCTCCCTCAATCCCGCAATCACTGCAACTTTGGTAGGATCCACTAACAAGCCTTCTTTGCATATGATGTGCCCCAATAAGGTTCTAAATGGGGTAGAAAATACACACTTCTTGATGTTGAGGGGTATCCTCAACAATCGACACCTTTTAAACATCAACTGTGGGGTGTCACAATGGTCCTTGACTAGTCCATACATGGTCCAATCATCAAGGTATACTTGGAGAAACTTGTGGATGAAGTCTTGGAAGGCCTACACTATAATGCATGAGAACATAGCGGGCACATTCTTTAACCCAAATGACATGACTGTATAGGCAAAAATTCCCCACTCAGTAGAAAAAGTTGTTTTTCTCTGGTCTTCCTTTACAATCCTCACCTAGTGATAGCCTGAGAATCCATCCATGAAAGAGTAGATTTTACGCCCTGCCACTCCTTCTAGGATCTCTTCAATAAATGGGGTTGGGAAGGGATCAATGATACACACTGCATTCAAATCCCTTTAATCAACACATATCATTATCCTCCTGTCCTTCTTGATACTAAACACCATCGGACTTATCCACTCGGAATCCTCCACAGCTTCAATAATTCCTGATGCTATCATCTTGTCTATTTCCTCCTTGACATTTACACACAGATTAGGATTCATCTAGTAGGGTCTCTTTCTAACTAGGTGCACACCCTCCTTCAACTTAATTCTCATTTCCCCTAAGGAATGGTGAACACCTTTGAGCTTATGGTATCTTTATGGGAATAAATCATCAAACTCACGCAAAAGATCAATGATCTTAGAGATTTCTTTCTTCGACCAATAATCCCTAATGATAGCTTCCTTGGGTTCCACCTCCAACCCAATATTGACCTTCTTCATCTTTAAAGGCTCATGATAGGCACGTGCTTTCTCATTAGCATTATCCATCACTTCGCGTGAGCCTAGAGAATGGTTAACTTCTAAATTCTCCATCTCTTCACTGTCTATGACATAGATCATCTTGCCTTTTTCCTTTACTGTGCATGCGTGGTCCATCTGTACCTCATTAGGCTCATCTTCACCAAATTTCCCATCCAAACATGGCTCTCCTAGAAATTCCACAAGCTTATCCTCTACCTTGGCACTATCCCCCATTGTAAGGTGCTTGACCTCCTGCAATGCCTTATCCACCGATATTTTGGTGCTTCGATACTCAAATGATTGGATAAGTTCATCTACTATTTCTTGGCAATTCCTTGTTTGGCGGTGTATTTCAGAGTGGATGTACCATGCATGCGCGCAACCCTGCAGTGTAGAATACAATTTGTGAATCCAAAGGGATGGTGGCAAAGCTTCCATGCCTTCTCTCCATGCCCTCTCACAAGCCTAGATGTGGAAAGAGGTGGGCTCACTACCATGGTAGCCCTTGATGGTGGTGGGCACATTGCTTCTAGAGAACTAGATAGAGAGGGAAATTCTTACCTTGCGCCACTCTATAAGGTTATCCCAATGCATCAGCCACCAGCACGCGACAGTTCCTAGTAGGACATAACTCAACATCCCTCTTTGCTCCTTTTCCTCCTTCCATTAAGATTCCATCTTCTACAAAAATATCTCAGGGAAGGCTCCTCCTGAGTACTTAGGTAGTTCCTTTCCTCCTAGGTGCCGGACAGTGCGCGCCTTTGTCACCTTTATCACCAACCCTATCAAGTGCCTACTGACCAGCTCATAGGTTCCATGCACCCAATTATCACATGCTATACTGGTGGTGTCACTCACCGACTAAGCATCCTCAAACTGGATAACTTAATGGTAGGATGGATTATCTCTGGGTCCTTTATTAAGCACACATATATCCTATCTAGGACTCTTCCCCCAAAGGTTCAGTATAGGGTGTTGACTTCCCATTAACTAGGGGTATGATGACACGTTCCTCCTTATTTTCAAAGCTGATGTACCCCGTATTGAACTGAATATCCGCATTGTTTTTATAACACCATGGGCACCTAAGAAGTGCTAGGAAATTGTCTTCCTTAGCGAGCACTAAGACTTTGAAGTCCCCAGTAAACTTTCCCCCCCAAATGGTGGTAGCTGCATCTTTTAGGACACCGATGGGCATTGCCTTTGTTTTTTTTGCCACATACAACACATTCAAAGATGGCTATAATGTAGGCCTTCCCATTTGATGCCAAGCATCCAAAGTGAGAAAATTGACCTCCGCACCTATGTCAATGAGGATATTGCTAAGGTGCCATCCATCCACGACCGCATTTAACTTGATCTCCTTATCATAGTTGAGGCTGTGAGGAGGAAGTTTTGCATGTAATACTTTCCTCTCACGCTCTTCTCCTACATGTGGTACCTTCTCTCTCAACCATGCTCCTAGCAAGGGAATAATATTTTCTTTCCTTAGCATCTTACATATATCCTTGACCTCATCCAGGTCATCTTTTGGCACCTCGACCTTCCTACTTTGCTCTTTTCTTCTGGATTGCTCCTTTAGACATTGGACTTCTCCTTGTAGACTCTAGATCACATCCATAGTATCTTGATATACCTCTTTCTGGTGTACGGGGTCTGGGTACGTTATATATAGCACTTCTTCTCTTAGAACCAGGCTCTTCTGCCTTGGCATCTCCCTTGCGCATGTGGCCTCTGCTGTTGTAGTAACCAATACAGGTTCCAAGCCTGCATCACGTGTTACTCATGGCATCTATTGGGTGTCTACTTTATTAATGCTTACCATTGCAACACCCTTATCCTTCCAGTGCTGCTGAATCATATGCTCAAACAACTCATGTCATTCCTCATACTTGTGCTTCTTCCCGCACCATGAGCACTACAACAAATCTGGGCATTCGTACTTGTAGTGGTCTTTAGACTGACAATTAAAACAGGTTCCAAATGGGAACTCACGAAAATCTGTCGCGTGGACAGATCTATGGACAGACGAGCCAACAGTGTGCAGGGCTTAGCCCCTCTTTGAGACAGCAAAGCGAAACTGGTTTATTGCTATTTCTACTAGCAGGAACCTATGCAAGTCTCACAGATTCTGCCTTCGGGGTTGGGATCTCATCCCAGTAGAGTGTTCCAGGCTGCGAAAAGAAAGGAATGAAAGAGGGAGAAGAGAAAGAACAGATCCGAAGGGAGAAAAGAAATGAATTCCAAAGCAGAAAGGTCAGAAGATTTATGTTTTTAGTTTGGTAGTAAACAGAGCCAAACCTACTTGCATAAATAAACAAAGCAATACTGATAAACAAATGACGGAAAAGTAGATATGAATCTAACAGATTAAACACATACAGATCTAACGTAAGAAAGATCTAATGTATAACACAGCTATTGAGCACAAAGTCTGAATAATTGTATTACTGTCCTTTTCTGTTACAAGAAAGCTCAAAGTCTTTCTCTCCTCACTTCTATTTCTATCTAAAAAATGTTCACCCTTGAATACAACAAGTATTCTCATATTTATAGAAGATGAGGGAGAGAGAAGGCAAAATGGAGCCAACCACTTATTTACAAAAATATTTACAAAATATCTAAAAGTCATGTTGACTTTGACAACTTTGATAGATGACATCATCCCATGATGCAACATGGATGATGTCATCGTTTGTATCAACTTACTTCAGATATTACGAAAAGAAAGTCGGAGAATAGAGAGAGGAAGAAGGAGAAGAAGAAGGAGAAACTATTCATCATCATCATCCTGCGGCCGAAAAGGGGTCGCCTGTTTCTGATGCTGCTCAGGAGATGAGATGTGGAACTGAGCGCGGTATTCCAAGAACTTGCTGATCATCGGCCCAAACTGATCCTGTGATGGATCCTTGTGCCGTTCACTGATTGCTTCGCAAGTTTCCCGCTCATCTATGAGCTTTTCTGGGATCTTGGAATAGTCTTTACCCGCCTCGATTAGGAAACCGATGAAGTCCCTACAGGCCAGTAGGTTGTTGATAGATTCGATGTCGAACGTGACCTCTGGCCCTGTTCCTTGAGAGGCTATCTCCTTGAAAATCCGGATAGTGTCATCAGCTGATCTCAAGGTAAGGGAAGGAGTGAGCAACCCTGGAGTCATAGATAGAACAATTTTCTCCATTTGATGCATTGCATCCAGGGCCTCTTCCTTTACCTTGTCTATCTTTTCCAGAACGAATTCTAGCTGATCTATCCGATAGTCCAGAGTGGACATAGTTTTGTTGAGGGCCCTTGGGTGGCCGAAGACTCCGAACTTGACCAGATCTTCGACTGAACAGTCGAACATTTGTTGGAAGGCCTCGTGCTGGAGTCTAGCATGCTCCAACTCTTCTGATACTGGACCTGCTAATGCTTGGAGTTCCTTGTTCGCCTTCTCGATGTTCAGGTATAAACTGATATACTCGGCGATTACTTTTTCACTATCTTTGATGATCTGGCTCCTCCAAGCAGAAACAGCCATACCTTGCTCGCCGATCTTAGAATACTCATTGATCTTCTCCTGACTGAGCAGCTCAGGAGTCTCGGCGGCAGTTGTGGGAGGTGCACTTCCCATCTTCTGTAAGGCCTGAAGCAGATATTTATTCTGCTCCTTCAGTAGCCTTTTCTCCTCTTTCGTTTCTTGAAGCTTTTTGCAGAGTGCATCCACTGCGGAAAGAGCTTCCCCCTGGAGACTTTCGGAGGATGTCCCCATTGTGACCTGAGTCACGGTGAAATCTGTCGGAGACAGATCTTCTTTTTCTTTGAGAGGGTCGGGGTACGCTATCTCCATGACTCTCTCACCTGCAGCGCTTTTCGAGAAGCGTGTAACCGGCTTGTGCTTCTTTGCTCCTTTAGCCGGAATGACCGAAAAGTCCATCGGAGCGATGGGAACTTTCCTCTTTTGTTGGCTCAGCTGCTGAGAGATCCAAGCTGGTCCTATAGAAGAAGGACCAGAGACAGAGGGGGAGGCAGCAACGGTAGAAGAGGGGAAAAACGTGGAGACACGCGGCGGCGGCATTGAAAGAATAGCCGAAGAAGTGCCCACGGGAGGGGGGGAGACTGCAACTGCAGAAGACATCGGAAGGGAAGGGAGCTCGGAGATGAGGGAAGAAATGGAAGAAGACAAATCAGCGAGGGAGGAAAAGATAGACGAAGATGCGGGGGAAAGAGTAGAAGAAGGGGCAGAGGACGCGACCAAAGGGATGGTCGCTTGAGTCACTCGAGGAGGGGAAGGAAGAGAAGAAGAAGGGATAGAAGGGACCTCTGAAGTTGTAGCGACGCCGACATCCTGGGTGGATGGGCGTATAGGACTATCCTCTGTCAATCCCTCATCAAGAGTTATGACTTGTTCAGGCTCTGAAGGAAGAGGACTTTGAGGGGCTTCCTCCTGAATGGTGCTAGGTTCACCTTCTGCACCTTTGCCTTTCAGCTGCTTCTTCGACCTTGGAGGTGCGTTGCCCAAAGGGGAAGTTGTGAAATCTACCCCGAGGTAGATTAGTCCGTTCATGCGGCACCAATGCTCTGTTCTCCGCATAGTCTCTTTGACCCTCTCCTCAATTGTTTGAGGAGCTTTGCTTCTGTCAATGTCCGGGAAAGGCCAATCATCCCCTTCCGTGTCATTGTACACCTTGTCAGTTTCGTCTTCCGTAGTTTGGAAGCCTTTGGGGACAATGGCCACTCCGTATTGGATGATTTCCGTTAATGCCAAGCGCGAGTGATCCTTTCTTCTGAGTTCCACCTCATGGAGAACGTCAATGTAAATATCCTCAATTTGAGGGACATGGATCGGATCCAGCTTAGCCCTTGGTAGACAGCCCCTAGGATCGAAGGTAGGCCTGGCTGGGAAGTCATGTTTCAAATTCAGCAACTCCAGCTCTGCGAACATTTCCTTCGCTTTGTGATAGGAGGAGCATGTGTACCGGCCCACTGTGAGGGGGAAAGGAGTTCCGCCCTTCTTTCTTTTGAGGCACTTTTCATGGTATGTGACCAGCTGCCTTGATAACTCCAGTAGAATCAACTTTGGTCCAGCATACCTTGGTAGCCTGGTTGGCTCTCCCAAAAAGTTGACAGCCCTTAGATAGGTGAACGTGGGAAATTGGGTGAACAAGGCTCCCCATTTCTCTGTGACTGCTACTATGTTCTTGGTCGTCCGGCTATGAGTCATGTTGGGCCTCAGCAGGCAGATGACGTGATAGAAGAATGCATCATTGATTTTAGCAAATTGAGGGATGCTATTCTCCAGCCTCAGCTCTGGGTAGTAATCAAATATCCTGGCCTGAGGCCATACTCCACTTCGGTTCAGCCCTGGGTAATCCCTTGCCGACGCTGCAGCGTAGACTACATAGGAGTTCATATGGAATACTCCTGTTGTGGCGAGCTGTTGTAGCTGCTCAGATATGGTGCTGCTTATTATTTCACCCCAGCAAAAGCGCTGATCGGGTAAATTTTTATTCATTGTCTCCAGGTACCGCAGCATCCATTTATGGAAATAGTGGGCATCTGAAAGCCCGAAGACTCTGCTCAGGAAAGTGATAGTATCACTGAGTTCCTCTGAGAAATCACTTCGGTGGATAGTTTGAGGCCACCGGGTCACCACCTTCTTGTTCTTTAGGTAGACCTCATTCATCAACTGCATGCACTGGTCCTCGTTGTCTTCCCAGGCCTTGATGCATTCTTGCTGGCTAACAGCCACGTAGTTCCGGTGGTGAGGGATGCCAAGCATTAACTCAAAATGACGGGCAGTGAGGTTTATGACTACCTCGCCCTTACTGTTCTCGACACATCTTGTGTCTTTGTTGTAACATTGGGCAACCACCATCATGAATTCGTTGTTTACAGCGCTGACTGGGATTCCGCCGGCGAAATGCAGAGCACTGCCTATTAACTTGTCCATCCATGGACTTCTTGTAACTTTTTGAGTTCTAACCCAGAACTCATCCATGTCAATGTGACCCAATTCAGAGTCTCTGACATCCATACTGCACTCAGCCTGTGATTCGGGCATCCTGACCCTCTGATATTTGTATTTCATTTCTTCTTCTGTTAGCTTGGCCTTTCCTCTTGGTTTGGTGGGTTTCTTGCTTGACGTAGACATGTGTTCTTTCGAACTCAGTTGCTGATCTGCACGAAGAAGAAGAGAGACCCAATCCAAAAAGGTTGAATTAGTCATTTGATCTTCTATTGGAAAGCTAGCAGAAGGAGTTAGATATTTAAAGGCTTAGGGCGCAGGAAAAATGCAACTGGCAGGCCAAATAGATAAGGCGCACAAGAAAGGAATGTTGCAGAGGTTATATTGGCGCCAAAGGCGCATGGCGCATGGATGAAGCAGGTTGCATTTTATAGCAGGGCGCACAGGAAATGCGTGTTACATTGGGGTTCGGTGCGCCCTTCGGCGCATGGGAAGATTATGTAACATGGACAAATGATGCGCCAAAGGAATATAGCGCGGCGCATGGAGGGTTTACACAACATCATGTTACTGCATCGGAGGGTGCGCCAGCGCCTATGTAATCTTTATACTTGCGCGCAGAAGGCTTGTGTTGCATGAAAGCTGAGTGCGCCCTTTGGCGCATGAAAACATTATGTAGCATGGAGAATAGGTGCGCCAAAGGTTTAAAGGAGGCGCAGGTTTTAAGCTTGTAACAGGCAAAAAGGGTGCGCTTGGGGCGCATGAATTTCAACTGCAGCAGGATGGAAAGGTGCGCCATTTGGCGCGGATCTTGAGTATGTTGCATGGCGGGTAGATGCGCCAAAGGGCGCGATTGCATTAAGTGCAACATGACGCGCCAGTGCGCCATGGAAAATACACTTGATCACTCAATATAACTGATTCTTATTTCCTTCAAAGGATGCTTGGTGCAACAGGGTTTTTATAAAAGATCCAGCAGACCAAGAAATTACAAAACAGCCCCCCTTTTTTCCAACAAATCTGGAAAGAGGGAGAGGAAGGGGGGAGGAAAAGAAGAAAGGGAGACGGGAAACCAGGCAGCACAGGGGGGAAGCTAGCCTAAACATAAACATACTTCGATGAAAACCGGCCAGCAAGCAAGCACACACAAAACCGGACAAAAAACAAGCTCAAAGAACAGAAAACATAAAACAGGGAAGGGGAAGAACCTCTTACCTTAAAATTATAGCGAAAATTCCTTGAGCGGGTCCACAACACGATGAAAGTGACAGAGCAGGGGCTGACAAGTCCAGAAATATCACGTGCTTCGAAAATAGGAATGAAAATGACATGGGCGCGCACTGATATTTATAGGAAAACCTGTCATTAATGCGCCACCAACCTTTTGAAATGGCGCATGAAAACTGCTGTCGACAGAGGAAAGCGTGCGCCCTTTGGCACATGGAAGTATCTGACGACAGGAGAAAGGGTGCGCCTTTGGCGCATGAAATGCGTTGTCGGTCATGAATTTATGTGCGCCCTTTGGCGCACCAAAACTTGGTGTAACATAGAGATTACGTGCGCCCTATGGCGCACCAAAAACTGACTCAACATCCTTTGGCGCACCGAAAGGAGTGACAACATGGAAAACCATGCGCCAAAGGCTTTTAAGGGGGCGCATCAAAACTTGATGTTGCAAGGCAAAACCATGCGCCCAGCCAAAAAAGGCTCAAAAAGACTAAGTTCAAAAACTAGATTTCCCGGGGAGGGATTTTGCAACGTTTCGAACGCGAGGGATCCCTAACGAGGGATCGAAACAAAATTTTCGGTATGGTTATCGGTAAAATTGCCCTTGTCAATTTTACGGGATAACAGCTGGCTCTTTCTGGGGACTATCCCTGAGCAAACTCGGGGGTAGAGAATCCCAGATCACATGTGCCTATCCATTGGGTACGGAGTCAAAAACAAGGGGGACCGGAGGGAGAACAAAGGAAACACACAACAAACTGAAAGCAAACACACGACAAAAGCAAACACACAACTAAAATAAACTGTACAAAGAAGAGAGCAAGCTCTACTTCCTGAAGATCTTGAGATGTTGCCCGCTATAGGGAAGCGGGAGCTCAGCTCCATCCAGATATGAGAGATAGAAACTATTCTCTCCATTGAGTCGCTTGATTTTGAAGGGCCCTCTCCATAGGGAATCAAATTTTCCGTGCATGCCCTTCGGTTCTCTTCGCTTGTCCCAAAGAAGGACGAGATCTCCCACTAGAAAATCTCTCTGCTTGGCCTTCTTGTCAAAAAGCCTCTTCACTTGATTCTGATGTTCAGTGATCTTGTCGACCACTCTTACTCTCTTTTCTTCAAGTTCCGCCAGATACATAATTCTCTTTTCTAGAGAATTCTGAAAAGTTTCATCTTCGATTGCTCGTGCCAAGCGTAGAGCAGGAAGTTCCGCAGAAATGGGAAGTTCGGCATCAGTGCCATATAACACTTGAAAAGGTGACATGCCGAGAGATCTCTTGGGGGTAATGCGGTCCGCCCACAAAGCATCGTACAAAGACTTGTGCCACATGCGCTGATTTTCATCTACTAATTTCCGTATGATGGTCACCAAGTTCTTATTACTGGATTCTGCCTGACCATTTCCCTGAGGGTAATAATCCGAGGCATGTGCTAAAGTTATTCCGTATTCATAGCAAAAACTAATAACTTCCCGCGAGGAGAAGTTAGAAGCATTATCAGCAACGATCTTGTTTGGAACACCGAACCTGACAATGATATTCTCTTTGATAAAACTGCAAACCACCTCAGAAGTGGCGTGCTTGACAGGTATGGCTTCCACCCACTTAGTGAAGTAATCCGTTGCTGTGAGGACATAGCCATGTCCGGCACTCGATTGAGGATTGAGTGCTCCAATAAAATCAATTCCCCATTGCCTGAATGGTTCATTGATAATGACCGGCCTAAGGGGAAGGGCAGCCAATTTGGGCTTGCCGACGAATTGCTGACAGGGTTCACACTTTGCCACCCAGGTAGCCGCATCTTGAAAGAGCGTTGGCCAATAGTACCTGGCTCGAATGATTTTGTGTGCTGTCACGGAAGAAGAAAAATGACCCCCACAGGCTGAATTGTGAAAACTTTCCAACAATCTTACTTGCTGGGGTTTGTCAACACATCGCAGAAAGACACCGTCTATCCCGCGCTTATATAAACCGTCATCCCAGATGACATACTTAGCTGCCCTGAGCTTTATAGTGCGCTTCTCCTTTGCAGTTAGGTGCATTGGGCATTCGCCGTAGGTAAGGAAGAAAGCGATATCGGAGTACCACTCATCACTGGTTGCAACAAATAAAACCAGAGGCAGAGAATCAGGCTCCTTTAGAGGGCTTTGCTCTTCTTTGGTACAGTCCTCTTTTCCTTTTGGATTTTCTGAATTTTCATTTTCAGCCATTAGCTGACACAGGCCCTTGCCCCTCACCAGCTTGGTGGGCTTAATATCCAGGTCATATTCCTGGACTTTTGCGATCCAATTCCCTCTCAAACTTCCTAACTCTTGCTGAGTTAGAATTGATTTTACTGCCGTGTCCGGAACCAGCACCACCGTATGCGAGTTCAGAATGTAATACCTGAAATTCTTCACTGCTTTGACAACGGCAAAGGCGTGCTTTTCCAGCTGAGTCATTTTCAGTTCGTGAGGCTTGAGAGGAGAACTCATGAATGCGATTGGAGATTCAATATCCTCCGAGTTCTTTTGCATTAGGATTGCAGACACAGTATGTTCGGAGGCGTAGCTATACATAATGAAGTCTTTGGAGAAATCCGGACATACCAGGACCGGTGCATGAGCAACAGAAGTTTTTATTTCCTCAAATGATATTTTCCCTTCTTCACTCCATCTGAAAGTGGGTGACCCTTTCATCATGTTCAGTATGTGGCGGGTCTTCTCAGCAAAATCAGGAACAAAACGCCTAAGAAAGTTCACCTTCCCGAAGAAAGAATGAACACCATTCTTGCTTGTAGGCAGAGTAAGGCTTTGGATAGCCTTAACTCTTTCGGCATCGATCTTGGTTCCTTCTTTGCTAACCACATGGCCTAGCAATTTCCCTTCCGTAACCCCAAAAACAGACTTTTTGGGATTTAGGGAAATTCCATGTTCTCGGCACCTGGCCAATACTTGCTCCAAATGATCACAATGATCACTTCGTTGTTTAGAGAACACGGTCAAGTCATCTAGATAAACTACAATGACTTTTCCCATCATGCCTTTAAATGCGAAATCCATGGCCCGCTGAAAAGTGGCACCAGCGTTAGTTAGGCCGAAAGGCATCCTGCTATAGGCAAATGTACCCCAAGGAGTAGTGAATGCTGTTTTGAATTGATCTTCAGGCGAGACTTCAATCTGGTTGTAGCCTGAAAAACCATCAAGCATAGACAGCATTTCTGATCCAGTTACTGCTTGCAGAACTTGATCCATTATTGGAAGAGGGTAGTTGTCTTTCAGCGAAGCTTGGTTCAAGTTTCGGAAGTCTACGCATATGCGTATTTCACCGTTTTTCTTGCGCACTGGCACAATGTTGGCCACCCAAGTGCTGTGATGGATAGGGAAGATGATTCTTGCGTCCAGCATCTTCTGAATTTCAGCTTGAATGGTGCCCGAAATCTTGGGATTATAGTGCCTCTGCTTCTGACGGAAGGCTTTGACATCGTCTCTTAGCGGTATGTCATGCTGAACGTCCTTTGGCTTGAAGGACTTTAAATCGGCATAGGACCATGCCAATACATCCATATATCTCTTCAGCAACTTGACAAATTTCCGCTTTTCCTCTGGCGTGCAACATTTCCCGATGTTCACAAATTGCGGATGTTCCTCAGAACCTATATTGACTGGTTCTGTCTCTGGGGATGAGCAAGGATCGTCCCGCTTCTTCTTTTTAACAAAACGGTCATGCCTGTCAAACAGGCGTTCCAGAGAAACCAGGCCCTTCGGAATTTTATTTCCTTTGAGCTGACATATGCCGTCTTTCTCCTCTGATTCATGGTTTTGACTGTTGATTGATTCGCGGCATGTTGAGGTGGATCCTTCAAAATACAACTCATCAAAATTTTCTGATTTTTCTAGAAAGGCAATGAGGTGATTATCATCGTTGAATACCTGCCAATGCTGAGAGTTGTCTGGCACGCTCGGGCGGAAAACCACTTCAATGGTGTATTTGTTCGTTTTCAAACCCGGGTGCGGGAGCATGAGAGATGCTGAAACGGCCAATGAATCGGCCATATCATTTTGAGCTCTTGGAATTGCCCCTATCGAAAAGGCATCAAATTCCTCAATGCTGTCCCATACTGCATTACGGTAGTGCCTGAGCCTTTCATTTTTTACTTGGTAAATCCTTTTGACCTGATTTACAACCAGCTCGGCATCACCTTGAACTTTTAGATTTTTAATTCCTCTTTCCTTTGCAGCTTGCATACCGAGTAACAGAGACTCATACTCAGCAGTATTGTTAGTGTTGAAAAACTGCAACTTGAAAGAAAGAGGAATGACTTCTTCCTCAGGAGATATCAGCACAACCCCAGCGCCACATCCACTAGTTGCGCAACTGCCATCAAATTGCAAGGTCCAGATCTTATTAAGATCCTTTTCTTGAACAAAAACGTCCTTTGTATCCGCCTTAGTAGACAAAAAGTAGTTCCCCATCCCTGATGATTCAAAAAGGATTTGGGCTTTGGGATCTTCGGAGCTAGTGACCAAGTACTTCTTTTGGGATTCCGGTTCCAAAGTTTGCATTACGCCTTTGACTGGAATTCTAGCTTTAGACCAGTCCATGTGAATTTCTCCACCAACTTCGCTGCAAAAGCTCCTTCCTAGCAGAATTCCATAGGCTGCCGGAATGTCAGCGACAAGGACGGTCATTTTTACTCTTTTATCCGGGAAGGCTGCAAACGCGAATTGCGCGTCTTTGATTTGGCCAATCAATGGCACTTGCTTGGTCTCCAATGAATAGCATCTGCCGAATGGTTTGGTAAGAGTGAGGCCCAAAGCATGGGCGACTTTCGCCGGCATGACGTTATCGGAAGCTCCGGAATCAATTATACAGTTGCTCAACTTATGGCCGTTGATTAGGAGAGAGAGATAGAAAGGTTCTATCTTGCCTGATGCAGATGTTGAAGCAACATTTATGTGGGATTCAGGAGGAGTGGAAAGGATTCCTTTTGGGGAAGTCTGATTAGATATAACAGCTTGACTTTGGATATACTTAGTCAATCTTACAAGCTGTTCGGGGTTTGACTGAAGATACTCAGCTTCAGACATCTGGATCTTGGTCTTTTTTGCATGATCTATTATATCGAATGCGGCCAAGGGTTGCGTTGGTAAAGGAATGAGTCCTTCACTTCGCGGTTGCGGAACAGGGTTACTGATCTTGATAGGAATATGAGGGGGCTGATTCGGAGGAGAGATGGGCGGAAAAGACTTCTTTGCAAAAGTTTTAACAGGGAGTTGAGTAGGAAGAGGATTACCTCTTTTAACAATGGTTGGAGGCACGTTTGACACGACCTTCTCTTTCTGCACATGGGCAGCAACTTCCGCTTCCTTTCCTTGCGAGCGGGTAAAAACAGCGTAGGATTGTCCGCTTGCATAACCCTGAGTACTCTCTTCTTCATCAGATTCATCCTCATCAAATTCCATGTATCCAATAGTAGAGTCGCCAGTCGGTTCACCGACATCTTGATCATCTTCGCCTTGAGACGAAGGTTCTTCATAGTACTGCTCTTCCTCTTCTATTTCGGCCAAAGCATTGACCGGAGGAGCTTCGAGTGCCAATCGTGGAGCAGTTGCAGGTAGACGCGGTCTTTGTGAAACATTGTTAGGAACAAAATTCCTCCGCGGGACATCCCGGTACGAGGAACTGGGAGAGGCCTGGGCCAGCTGCTTTTTTAATGCGAGCAGATCGTTCGCCATCTTTTGGAATGCTGGATCAGACGAAGTAGCAGGCGAGGGGTCCGAAGATTTGGACTTTGATGATTCCTTTTTCAACTCGCCGGATATTATCAAATTGTCTTCTATCCGAATGGCAGCAGCCTGAGCGAGAGGCAGAGTAGTTACTCGTTCTTGAAGGAGCAAGAAACTGACTTTTGAGCTCATGGCGTTCACGAAGAAACACTTCTGATTCTCCGGTGTTGGAAGCATGGCGATAGGGACACGGTTGATTAATGCATTGAACCGGGCGACAAAATCGCGCATGGTCTCATTGGCCTCCTTCTTCAGGTGGGTAATCCGTGATAGCAACGCAAATGCATCCTCTGAAGGCTTGTATCTGTCTTCAAAAGCTTCCCGCAAGGTAGCCCAACTGGTGATAGATCCGGCCGGCAAATGCTGAAACCATTCAGCTGCAGGCCCCTGTAGGGTTTCCAGAAAAAGGCGGACTGACACATCTTCATGAGTCACGTCCAAAATACTGCATGACATAATGAAAGCAGATATGTGGGAATCCGTGCTTTGATTTCCGCTCCCGTCAAATTTAGGAAAATTCTTTCTGTTTCCGTGAGGGAGCGCGTGAACTGGATGTGGCAGTGCGAGAGGGCCCATAGCGTTTCCCCATGGTACCGCCATCTGAAAAGCCGGAAAGAGAACACGAGCTGGAAGTGTAGTTCCGCTGAGTAGCAAGGCACTACAGAGGGACGTGGATGTTCCTTGTAAAAGACTTTTTCTTCGTGAAGGTGAGACACTCCTGGATGACCGGCTAGCCGAGCTTAGCGCTGAAAAACGTGCCGGTGTTACGCTGAAATTGTGCCTTTGAAGCAGATCGAAAGTAGGATCAGCTTCTCCACGGGCTCTCCTGCTGCGCGTAAAAGGTTCACTCGCCAGTGTACCTTCCAGATCTGCAATATTACGGCGCAGATTTAAACCTTGTTTTTGGGTGTACTTGCTGATTTTCTGGTTTTTCTGACAAAAACCAGCAGCAAATACTTTTCTGAATATTTAAAAATAATCCTCCTCGAGAAACCGATTGCGGTTAATGACAAATAGCAGCGAGGATAAGATGGCAGGGAAGAATAGTAGGCTGATTTTCAGATCTGATCTTTACTTTTTCAAAGGGTTTTAAACTTTTTGGAAAATAGTCAAAAATCCAGATCTACGGAAAAATAATGATTTTGATAAAAACTCAGCGAACTAAAGATCTGTAACTAGGCCCGATCTATGACTCTCAGAAGGAAACTTTTCGATTTGAGCACTTTTGCAAATTTTTGGATTTTCAACAAAAAGTTCAGATTTGCAAACTGGCAGCAATTTTCTTATATTTTTCTGCTTTTATATTATATCACTACCACCAGCACAGATCTGTCAGATCTATCTGTTCCCCAGCGGAGTCGCCAAAAACTGTTGGTCCGAAAATCTGTCGCGTGGACAGATCTATGGACAGACGAGCCAACAGTGTGCAGGGCTTAGCCCCTCTTTGAGACAGCAAAGCGAAACTGGTTTATTGCTATTTCTACTAGCAGGAACCTATGCAAGTCTCACAGATTCTGCCTTCGGGGTTGGGATCTCATCCCAGTAGAGTATTCCAGGCTGCGAAAAGAAAGGAATGAAAGAGGGAGAAGAGAAAGAACAGATCCGAAGGGAGAAAAGAAATGAATTCCAAAGCAGAAAGGTCAGAAGATTTATGTTTTTAGTTTGGTAGTAAACAGAGCCAAACCTACTTGCATAAATAAACAAAGCAATACTGATAAACAAATGACGGAAAAGTAGATATGAATCTAACAGATTAAACACATATAGATCTAACGTAAGGAAGATCTAATGTATAACACAGCTATTGAGCACAAAGTCTGAATAATTGTATTACTGTTCTTTTCTGTTACAAGAAAGCTCAAAGTCTTTCTCTCCTCACTTCTATTTCTATCTAAAAAATGTTCACCCTTGAATACTACAAGTATTCTCATATTTATAGAAGATGAGGGAGAGAGAAGGCAAAATGGAGCCAACCACTTATTTACAAAATATTTACAAAATATCTAAAAGTCATGTTGACTTTGACAACTTTGATAGATGACATCATCCCATGATGCAACATGGATGATGTCATCATTTGTATCAACTTACTTCAGATATTACGAAAAGAAAGTCGGAGAATAGAGAGAGGAAGAAGGAGAAGAAGAAGAAGAAACTATTCATCATCATCATCCTGCGGCCGAAAAGGGGTCGCCTGTTTCTGATGCTGCTCAGGAGATGAGATGTGGAACTGAGCGCGGTATTCCAAGAACTTGCTGATCATCGGCCCAAACTGATCCTGTGATGGATCCTTGTGCCGTTCACTGATTGCTTCGCAAGTTTCCCGCTCATCTATGAGCTTTTCTGGGAGTTTGGAATAATCTTTCTCCGCCTCGATAAGGAACCCGATGAAGTCCCTACAGGCCAGTAGGTTGTTGATAGATTCAGTATCGAACGTGACCTCTGGCCCTGTCCCTTGAGAGGCTATCTCCTTGAAAATCCGGATAGTGTCATCAGCTGATCTTAAGGTAAGGGAAGGAGTGAGCAACCCTGGAGTCATAGATAGAACAATTTTCTCCATTTGATGCATTGCATCCAGGGCCTCTTCCTTTACCTTGTCTATCTTTTCCAGAACGAATTCTAGCTGATCTATCCGATAGTCCAGAGTGGACATAGTTTTGTTGAGGGCCCTTGGGTGGCCGAAGACTCCGAACTTGACCAGATCTTCGACTGAACAGTCGAACATTTGTTGGAAGGCCTCGTGCTGGAGTCTAGCATGCTCCAACTCTTCTGATACTGGACCTGCTAATGCTTGGAGTTCCTTGTTCGCCTTCTCGATGTTCAGGTATAAACTGATATACTCGGCGATTACTTTTTCACTATCTTTGATGATCTGGCTCCTCCAAGCAGAAACAGCCATACCTTGCTCGCCGATCTTAGAATACTCATTGATCTTCTCCTGACTGAGCAGCTCAGGAGTCTCGGCGGCAGTTGTGGGAGGTGCACTTCCCATCTTCTGTAAGGCCTGAAGCAGATATTTATTCTGCTCCTTCAGTAGCCTTTTCTCCTCTTTCGTTTCTTGAAGCTTTTTGCAGAGTGCATCCACTGCGGAAAGAGCTTCCCCCTGGAGACTTTCTGAGGATGTCCCCATTGTGACTTGGGTCACGGTGAAATCTGTTGGAGACAGATCTTCTTTTTCTTTGAGGGGGTTGGGGTATGCTATTTCCATGACTCTCTCACCTGCAGCACTCTTTGAGAAGCGTGTAACCGGCTTGTGCTTCTTCACTCCTTTAGCCGGAATGACCGAAAAGTCCATCGGAGCGATGGGAACTTTCCTCTTTTGTTGGCTCAGCTGCTGAGAGATCCAAGCTGGTCCTATAGAAGAAGGACCAGAGACAGAGGGGGAGGCAGCAACGGTAGAAGAGGGGAAAAACGTGGAGACACGCGGCGGCGGCATTGAAAGAATAGCCGAAGAAGTGCCCACGGGAGGGGGGGAAACTGCAACTGCAGAAGACATCGGAAGGGAAGGGAGCTCGGAGATGAGGGAAGAAATGGAAGAAGACAAATCAGCGAGGGAGGAAAAGATAGACGAAGATGCGGGGGAAAGAGTAGAAGAAGGGGCAGAGGACGCGACCAAAGGGATGGTCGCTTGAGTCACTCGAGGAGGGGAAGGAAGAGAAGAAGAAGGGATAGAAGGGACCTCTGAAGTTGTAGCGACGCCGACATCCTGGGTGGATGGGCGTATAGGACTATCCTCTGTCAATCCCTCATCAAGAGTTATGACTTGTTCAGGCTCTGAAGGAAGAGGACTTTGAGGGGCTTCCTCCTGAATGGTGCTGGGTTCACCTTCTGCACCTTTGCCTTTCAGCTGCTTCTTCGACCTTGGAGGTGCGTTGCCCAAAGGGGAAGTTGTGAAATCTACCCCGAGGTAGATTAGTCCGTTCATGCGGCACCAATGCTCTGTTCTCCGCATAGTCTCTTTGACCCTCTCCTCAATTGTTTGAGGAGCTTTGCTTCTGTCGATGTCCGGGAAAGGCCAATCATCCCCTTCCGTGTCATTGTACACCTTGTCAGTTTCGTCTTCCGTAGTTTGGAAGCCTTTGGGGACAATGGCCACTCCGTATTGGATGATTTCCGTTAATGCCAAGCGCGAGTGATCCTTTCTTCTGAGTTCCACCTCATGGAGAACGTCAATGTAAATATCCTCAATTTGAGGGACATGGATCGGATCCAGCTTAGCCCTTGGTAGACAGCCCCTAGGATCGAAGGTAGGCCTGGCTGGGAAGTCATGTTTCAAATTCAGCAACTCCAGCTCTGCGAACATTTCCTTCGCTTTGTGATAGGAGGAGCATGTGTACCGGCCCACTGTGAGGGGGAAAGGAGTTCCGCCCTTCTTTCTTTTGAGGCACTTTTCATGGTATGTGACCAGCTGCCTTGATAACTCCAGTAGAATCAGCTTTGGTCCAGCATACCTTGGTAGCCTGGTTGGCTCTCCCAAAAAGTTGACAGCCCTTAGATAGGTGAACGTGGGAAATTGGGTGAACAAGGCTCCCCATTTCTCTGTGACTGCTACTATGTTCTTGGTCGTCCGGCTATGAGTCATGTTGGGCCTCAGCAGGCAGATGACGTGATAGAAGAATGCATCATTGATTTTAGCAAATTGAGGGATGCTATTCTCCAGCCTCAGCTCTGGGTAGTAATCAAATATCCTGGCCTGAGGCCATACTCCACTTCGGTTCAGCCCTGGGTAATCCCTTGCCGACGCTGCAGCGTAGACTACATAGGAGTTCATATGGAATACTCCTATTGTGGCGAGCTGTTGTAGCTGCTCAGATATGGTGCTGCTTATTATTTCACCCCAGCAAAAGCGCTGATCGGGTAAATTTTTATTCATTGTCTCCAGGTACCGCAGCATCCATTTATGGAAATAGTGGGCATCTGAAAGCCCGAAGACTCTGCTCAGGAAAGTGATAGTATCACTGAGTTCCTCTGAGAAATCACTTCGGTGGATAGTTTGAGGCCACCGGGTCACCACCTTCTTGTTCTTTAGGTAGACCTCATTCATCAACTGCATGCACTGGTCCTCGTTGTCTTCCCAGGCCTTGATGCATTCTTGCTGGCTAACAGCCACGTAGTTCCGGTGGTGAGGGATGCCAAGCATTAACTCAAAATGACGGGCAGTGAGGTTTATGACTACCTCGCCCTTACTGTTCTCGACACATCTTGTGTCTTTGTTGTAACATTGGGCAACCACCATCATGAATTCGTTGTTTACAGCGCTGACTGGGATTCCGCCGGTGAAATGCAGAGCACTGCCTATTAACTTGTCCATCCATGGACTTCTTGTAACTTTTTGAGTTCTAACCCAGAACTCATCCATGTCAATGTGACCCAATTCAGAGTCTCTGACATCCATACTGCACTCAGCCTGTGATTCGGGCATCCTGACCCTCTGATATTTGTATTTCATTTCTTCTTCTGTTAGCTTGGCCTTTCCTCTTGGTTTGGTGGGTTTCTTGCTTGACGTAGACATGTGTTCTTTCGAACTCAGTTGCTGATCTGCACGAAGAAGAAGAGAGACCCAATCCAAAAAGGTTGAATTAGTCATTTGATCTTCTATTGGAAAGCTAGCAGAAGGAGTTAGATATTTAAAGGCTTAGGGCGCAGGAAAAATGCAACTGGCAGGCCAAATAGATAAGGCGCACAAGAAAGGAATGTTGCAGAGGTTATATTGGCGCCAAAGGCGCACGGCGCATGGATGAAGCAGGTTACATTTTATAGCAGGGCGCACAGGAAATGCGTGTTACATTGGGGTTCGGTGCGCCCTTCGGCGCATGGGAAGATTATGTAACGTGGACAAATGATGCGCCAAAGGAATATAGCGCGGCGCATGGAGGGTTTACACAACATCATGTTACTGCATCGGAGGGTGCGCCAGCGCCTATGTAATCTTTATACTTGCGCGCAGAAGGCTTGTGTTGCATGAAAGCTGAGTGCGCCCTTTGGCGCATGAAAACATTATGTAGCATGGAGAATAGGTGCGCCAAAGGTTTAAAGGAGGCGCAGGTTTTAAGCTTGTAACAGGCAAAAAGGGTGCGCTTGGGGGGCGCATGAATTTCAACTGCAGCAGGATGGAAAGGTGCGCCATTTGGCGCGGATCTTGAGTATGTTGCATGGCGGGTAGATGCGCCAAAGGGCGCGATTGCATTAAGTGCAACATGACGCGCCAGTGCGCCATGGAAAATACACTTGATCACTCAATATAACTGATTCTTATTTCCTTCAAAGGATGCTTGGTGCAACAGGGTTTTTATAAAAGATCCAGCAGACCAAGAAATTACAAAACAGCCCCCCTTTTTTCCAACAAATCCGGAAAGAGGGAGAGGAAGGGGGGAGGAAAAGAAGAAAGGGAGACGGGAAACCAGGCAGCACAGGGGGGGGAAGCTAGCCTAAACATAAACATACTTCGATGAAAACCGGCCAGCAAGCAAGCACACACCAAAACCAGACAAAAAACAAGCTCAAAGAACAGAAAACATAAAACAGGGAAGGGGAAGAACCTCTTACCTTAAAATTATAGCGAAGATTCCTTGAGCGGGTCCACAACACGATGAAAGTGACAGAGCAGGGGCTGACAAGTCCAGAAATATCACGTGCTTCGAAAATAGGAATGAAAATGACATGGGCGCGCACTGATATTTATAGAAAAACCTATCATCAATGCGCCACCAACCTTTGAAATGGCACATGAAAACTGCTGTCGACAGAGGAAAGCGTGCGCCCTTTGGCGCATGGAAGTAATCTGACAACAGAAGAATGAGCGCGCCTTTTGGCGCACCAAATGCATTGTCGGTCATGAAGTTATGTGCGCCCTTTGGCGCACCAAAACTTGGTGTAACATAGAGATTACGTGCGCCCTTTGGCACACCAAAAACTTGATTCAACATCCTTTGGCGCACCGAAAGGAGTGACAACATGGAAAACCATGTGCCAAAGGCTTTTAAGGGGGCGCATCAAAACTTGATGTTGCAAGGCAAAACCATACGCCCAGCCAAAAAAGGCTCAAAAAGACTAAGTTCAAAAACTAGATTTCCCGAGGAGGGATTTTGCAACGTTTCGAACGCGAGGGATCCCTAACGAGGGATCGAAACAAAATTTTCGGTATGGTTATCAGTAAAATTGCCCTTATCAATTTTACGGGATAACAGGGGGAAATTATCCTTAACATGCCCCTCTACTTCACAGTCTATACACCATAACCCACTGTGAGCCTCATGCACTGAGTTTACAGACAACATCTCTAACTACTTAACCATAGTAGTGATTTTAGCCTCCAAAAATTGGCTAACACTAGTATCAACACTTCCAACAGATTCGGTGTACAAAGCAGACTCCAACGCTTCACGCAGGTCTGTGAAGGTTTTATGAGATAGGGCTCTTTTGAAAGGTGTTATCAACCCCTCAAAAAACCATTGAGCATGTTGTGAAGGGTGAATGTCATATGACAACTTTGACAGGAGAGTTTTAAACCACGCGTCATACTCTCGCACACTCTCTTTCATTCCTTTTTGAATCTCCTTCAGGGCACTGATGCTCTTCTATTCAAACTCAGGAATGTGGAATTTTGCTAGAAAGGAATTCTTTAGAGTATTATAATCCACCACCGTTTGATGTGGATCATATTTTCTATACTAGCTATGCGCACGCCCTTACAACATTGTTACAAACTAACTTGGCTTTTGCTCTGGGCTAGTGACTCCTTTCGTGCACCATAGCAACTCACCTTTGTGAACATACTTTGTAGCATCTTCAATGCCTCTGTAATCTGGAAAATGTAATGACATCTCAAAGAAAACCTAAGGGGGTTGTTGGGGCCCTTGTCCTCATGAGCTAGAGCCTTGGTTTCCTTTGGTGTTTCCTTCACAGCCATATCTACCAGATCCTATGCCTCCTGACCCACTAGATCCACCAGGTCCTATTCCTCCTGATCGATAGGATCCACTAAGTCCACCAGGTTCTGTATTAGTTGTGCCATGGGTCCCCACAGTCCCACTGAACTACATGCCTATAGTCTGTGATGATGTCCCACTACCAATAGTGTACCCCACGCCACTCCCAGATGCAAGACCAAAGGTTGGTGCACTTGTTCCTTGTCCAAAATACCTCTAAATACTAGAATACTAGAATATGTGTAGCCATAGAAGCCCCAAATGAGAAATTATATATCCTAGGTGTAGATTGGTCACTTCCACCGATACCAATTGGTTTATCAATATTCTCCCATTGATCTGGAAAGCCAAGCACCAGGGTCTAGTTTCTAGGTGGGTTTAGATACGTGCCAACAACCCTTCTCTCTCTGCGTGATGAACACTCATTAGAAGCCGAAGGGGTCTCTCTTACATGCTTGCCAAGATGGGATAGCACAGATTACTTAGGTTCCACGTCCTTTGTGTGAACCTCAAATCATTCCTGCAACATCTGCCTCCATATATCCATCACACCTATAACCTCACATCATCTAGTAATCCCCCTTTCATGCGCTTTACTATAACTAAGTCACCTCTCCTCTCTTTCTTTTTCCGCCACCAATCTGCCATCTTTCCCCCACCCTAGCTCCCTCACCCAACGCTCGAAGTGGTTTAGCCGGTCATTGGAAATGCCTCTAAACCCAAGGTAAAAATCAAAATCTTCATTGCCAAAGGGACAACTCATAGAAAAAATCCTTTGGGCTCCCACAGAAAATCAAACTCAGCAACTTCTGGACAAGAGTATGTAGAAATAGCATAATCTAGAGTGTAGCTAGTCAACACACCTTTACACCAATGATCCACAACATGGGTCCACGTTAGATTTGAATCTTACAATCTCTGATATTATTCTTGAGTCCACATGCATGATTTATAATACCATCTTGATCTAGCCGCATATGCTAAAATCCATTCATACAATTCTACTAGGAAGCAACAGAAAAATATTTCATATAACTCATGGTAGAGGTTCTCTTATACCCATCTACGTGCATCAAACTCACACCCAGTGTTGAATCTCTGAGTAAAATCATCATTCGTGCTCTTAAACCATGATTCAACACTTTCCAAAGTTAACCGTGCTGTCATCATTCATTATATATCAGATGCATGTCGTTTCCCACTATAACTTTGAAAAGAGGTTCCGGAAATGGAACCAAGATGTAGTCATTTTTACACCCACCAGAAGAACAGGGGAATCCCATGTGCACCGGCCTATCACCCAATGGGAATTGTGCACTCACCTGAGGTGTGCGTGGGTACCAAGTCTCTCTTTTATGTGAGTTAAGTGGGAAAGCACCATCTAGACCAAAAACTTAATGAATAATGGTGGCAATGAGACATACATTCATCTTAGGACTTAGAGAGGTCTCTAGACAAATGCATTCATTCCAGATAGTATTTGAAAATAACATGTAACTATGGCAGAAGGAAAATATATAAGAGCTTACACCTATTTCATAGCTTGTATGAACAAAAATGAAACAATATAGATATGGATCGAAACAACTATACTCATGCTCATTTATGTTTGTAACCTCACTACATTCATTCTCATTACAATCAATGGACCATTTAGACTACCACAGCTTGATCAGACCGAAGTCATACATCATAGCAGGGATCATGTCTTTCATTCATACAAGGAAAAATACATAACCCATCACCTTAAAACATTAATACATCATATCATCTCTACCCAATCCCATAGAGCTCTATGGATCTATTGCAAGAACTCTACTCGCTCTATTCTCAGACTGTGTCATCCTTTTAATTTTTTATCCTTCTACCCCATTCCATCTCTCTCTTCTCTTTTCACCTGTCTACAGGTGATGTATATATAGGCATTCCAAACTGCCAATGCCTCCTTCTACGGCCTCAGATCCACTGCTAAGTGTCCATATGGGATTTCCATGGGAACATGTTCCTTCAGGTATGGGCCCTTCCACATTCTGCCATGATGGTCTCTTATATGCACCTACTCCTCATCACGGGCTCTGCATGTTCTGACATGATGGTCTCCCACGTGCATCTCTATCGCTAAGCATATTCCTTCTGTGGGCCCCATGTTGTCAGACTGACACCTTTTTCGCTTCACATGCATGGTTGGGTCCCGCTTCTTACACCAAAAACAGCTAAGTCCCAAAACTTGGGCTCTATCCATGCACCTTATCCTGTGAACCATTCTTCTACTAGGCCTTACACACTTTCTTCTTGCATGCCCATCCTTCAATCCATGTCTTGCATGCCTATGCGCCTTGGCATAGTTAGTCGATATTTTAGGGGCCTAACACCCTGGTAGCATGAACTCATTCTCTACATACTTATTATTCTCAATCCTAGCTTGAATTGAAGATAAATGAGTGTGGATTCATTTTCCCCAATAGCCAAAATTACTAGCTTTATGTTTATAACATCTAAAATGAGCCTCTCAATGTATGCAGACTGACGTGGATAAACATATATTTTTCTAAGAGTGTGGTAGTCACAATCTACCTTTTTTGCATTGAATTTCAGTCGGCACGCATCAGTAAACTTGTAAACTGAGGCCTGTAAGTAGTTTGCTATGAAGGCATATGGAAGTTTACACCATGGACTCCATATACCATCCGTCATTGCAAACCACGCGATGTAGAAATGCTAATACACCACGAACTATACTACCTTGCCTACTATCGAGGGTAGCTCCTTTAAAATGTGCCATTCCTCCTCAAATGCCACATGAAGTCAGTCATACCATACTTTTGTCCTTTACTTGAATGGGCCACTCATTGTTCCTTCACATAAGTATTTCTTGAACCTCTACATGACAAAATTCTTCTCTATGGGGTATTCCCAAATTATGTTCTTTGGCCCATCAGACACTCCAATTTCTAAAAAGACAAGAGATAATAGAATAGTGCCAAAACTTATCTTCTCACCTATGTGTGCTTCCTCAGTAATAGTTTTTGCAATGTAATTAGCCAAGTTATAAATTTATCTTTCCGAAATTTTCTTCCCGATATGTAGCTACATGGTATTTACCTATGACCATCTCTCTTGATCATTTAACTTAGTGAGTAGATGTGTGGCTACCTGCACTACATTATACTTCTTTAATTTTTCTATGTCCATTCCGAACGAACCCTTAGAGTATCCTAACTCCTTTCTGGTTGCTATAATAGCTGCCTTATCAGTCAGATCACTCATAATATATGTCCCTATGCCCTTTAGTCCTATCAATGTAGCAATTAAGGCTACTGTGATCTTTACCCTCCATCCAACAAAATAAAAGAAGTCCTCATTGACTCTGCTCATAAGCCATTGGTATAAAGCTTCTAGTTTTTTTTCAAAATATGGGAGTTCATATAATTTTTAAACCCCTAGCTTCTTAAGAAACTTCTCCCCAACATCATCATATACTATCATATCATCCACTGTGCGCTTGTTTGTCTTCTTGTTCAACAACACATCCAATTCTCCCATGTTGTCAGAGGTACAGTGGTTGTAATCACTTACTTTGCATCTGTGAATGTGGGAATTGAAATCCTGTCTGACTATCACTCCTTCTGGATACTGCATCTCTGAAAAGTTACTCTTGGGAGCAACTTCGACCTCAACTTCCGCCTTTTTCTTCCCCTTCATACCTATTGCAGGTACTTTCTCTGGTGCCATTATAAAAATCTCACATTTTATCTTCTATGTCGAGTAAGCTCAAACCCTAGCTTGTAACAGTGTGCCATAGCTCCTTCTCAATGCTTATATTACACTCAAACCCTTCACCGATGGGGATGTAAGCCACTTTCACACATAAACATGCTCTCCAAGTCTGGTTTTGTGGCTCTCCGCACCTCAACATGTTTTACTTGACTCGGTCGAACTTAGCTCGCTCAAATACTTGTGATCACAAAGGTAAAAAATGAACCCACATCATGTCCTTCTATAGATTTTCAAAAAGTTAGTGCATTTATTACTCCTTCACCTACCACCCATCCTCTCATTAATTGACCATTTTCCCAATTTTTGCATGGTACACCTTCGCGCACCAGCTATAACCTTCTAGCGCACCTTCCTACCTTATAGCTATATATTTATCTTTTGCACTCTTCCATGCGCTGAAGTACCTCACCATTACTCCCTCCTCTAGTAGTTTCCATGACCGCTACTTACCTCACATTATACCGTTCTTTCCTTTATTTCTATCTATGGTCTTTTGTAGAAACAATTTCCTTTCTAACAACTCCTTTCCATACTTAAATAACACCTGTAACAGTTTGTTCTCATGTGTACCCATTTTTTTTAAAAACAAATAATAACCACCCCACACCAATGGTATGTGCAGTCCTCTATGCATAAAAATACTTTAGATTGTAATTAACTTCCAGCGCGTAAACATACTTATTACATAAAACACCAAACTAAATTGACAAAGCATAGTGACGAAAAAGGAAATACACTAAAAGAAATGTAGAATGTTAAATCTATACTAAATGTAAATATTTCCTTATTACAAACACCAAGAAGAATTATTTATAGTAGGGCTTTAGCCTAATCCCATTGAAGTAACCGGGTAGCCATATTCCATCAAGCATCTCTAACTGATAAGGCTTGATCCAAGGATCTGAGTGATAACATACAGTCCCAACCAATGCACCTTAAGTTTTCCTAGATGTCACAGAAACTTTGAATCATAAAGGAGTACCATCTATCCAACCTCAAGCTTCTTGTCCCTGACATGTCTATCATGTCATGCCTTCTACTTGGACTTTTATTGCTTCTAACTCCAACGTTTTATGACACGCCTCTCATCCAACTATATTAACTTGTCAATTATGTATTCTAATTCTTGTTCATTATCTAGACATCGAGTGAGCACAATACGCAAAGATGGTAACATGAATTCCGTTGGAAGAATTGCTTCTGCGCCAAACACCAACTGAAATGGTGTAGCCTTATTCAACCTTTTGTAGGTTGTTCTATACACCCAAAGTACAACATAAAATTTATCATCCCAATCTTTCCTTCCAACATCACAAATTTTTGTCAACGTTTGGCTCAATATCTTCTTGAAATCCTCAACATTCCCATTCACTTGAGGGAGATAAGGAGTACTCTTGTGGTGCGCAGACATAAATTCATCCAAAAATATCCTGATTGTCTCATTCAAGAAGTGTGTGCCCCTATCACTTGTCAAACTCAACAAACATTCATACCTAGTAAGAATATTTTCCCATAAGAACCTAGTTGTTGTAACTGTTGTATAATCCTTTGTAGGTGTTGCTTCTACCCACCTTGTAAGATAATTTGTGCAAGAGATGATATAGCGTGATCCAGTTCTACGCGCGATTAGGGAAATAAGACCCATAAATTCTATACCCCATTTCTCAAATGGCTCTACACTAGCAATAGGCCTCTAAGGCATTTCATTTCTTTGCCTAGGTTTGTCAAGGAGTTGATAGTGATCACACGCCTTACAATACTCTTTACAATCTTTTTACATGGTCTCCCACCATAAGCCAGCGAATAAGATATTGTGTGTGGTGGCATCACCTATATAATGCTCACCTACAATAGCATCATGAGCCTCTTCCATGATATCCGTGCGCTCATGTTCTAGTACACAATGATGCAATACTTTATTTCATCTGAGTTTGTATAAATCACCACTAATCAACATGAAAGGTGCAACAAATTGCAAGTTGTTTCTTCTCTAATGCTTTCATTCCTTCTGGTGTCATAACTGTGCATAAAAAGACACCAATATCCTCCAATTTTGAAGGCATGCCATGTAACCTGTATAACTTTGCATCCAACATTGTATCTTCAATTATCTACACATATTCCCTTGATTGAATCCTTGATAAGTGGTCTGAACCAAAACTACTTTTACCTAGTTTTACCTTCCTAGAATAGAAGCACCCATCGACATATGTGCCCCTGTAAAATGGGATTATTTACCAAGTATTTTAATGCCATGTGATCTGTATAAAATACAAATGGTGTTGCTAGCAAGTATTGTCTAAAATTATGCAGAACATAGATCATTGACAAGGCCTCGCGCTCTATAGTTGTATAACTTTGTTCCATAGGAGTCAAATTTCTACTAGCAAAACAAATGGATGATCTATAATACCTTCTCTAGGCTGAGCTAACACCACACCAATGGATGTTCCAAAGGCATCCACATGTACGTGAAATGGTTGGCTCCTTGAGGGAAAACACAGAATAGGTGTTGTAGTAAGTCTCTCCTTTAATGACTTAAATGTGTGCTGCTGCGGTTCTCCCCAATAAAATGTTCCCTTGCATTTTATTAACTCTTCTAGGGGTGTGGAAATATTCACATACCCTTTGATAAATTTTCTATTATACCCTATGTGGCCCAAGAATCTGTGCACCTCATTTTGATTGGTAGGCTCGTCCAAGCCCACAATAACTGCAACCTTAGCTAGATATACTAACAAACCTTCCTTGTAGATGATGTGCCCCAGCAAAGTTCCAAAAGGTGTAGCAAACATGGACTTCTTGATGTTTAATGAGATGCTTAACTGTCTACATCTTTCAAACATTATGTGCAAGTTGTCACGATGATCCTTAACAATCCCATACACCGTCTAGTCATCCAAGTAAACCTGCAAGAATTTTTGAATAAAATCCTGGAATGTTTGAACAATTATGCACGAAAAATATAGTAGGAACATTCTTAAAACCAAACGGCATCACTGTATATGCAAAGATTCCCCATTTAGTGGTGAAATTCATTTTCTCTTGATCCTCCTATACAATTCTAACTTTGTGATACCCTGAGAATCCATCTATGAAAGAATAAACTTAGCACCCTGCAATGCCTTCTAATATTTCCTTGGTGAAAGGTGTAGGAAAAGGATCAATCACACATGTAACATTTAGCTCCCTATAATCCACAGAAATCCTAATCCAACCATCTTTATTTATATTGATTACCATGGGGCTGACCCACTCTAATTCTTCTAGGGGCTTAATGATGCCAAATTTCAGCATTTTGTCAATTTATTCTTTAATTTTTATGTGTAGGTTCGGGTTCATCCTATAAGGTCTCTTCTTGACCAGACGTGCTCCTTCATTTAGCTTAATCCTCATTTCTCCTAATGAATCATGCTTTCCTTATAACTCATGGTAGCCCCAAGGGAATAAATCTTGAAAATATCGTAGTAACTCAATTATCTTTGCCACTTCAGAATTAGACCAATAATTCCCAGCTATGGCCTCCTTAGGTTCAACATCTAGGTCAATGTTCACCTTATTGGTATTCATAGGTTCATGATAGACATGCGCATTCTTATCTGCATTGTCTAACACTTCACACGTACTTGCTGAATGATCTATATCTATATTTTCTACTTCATCCACCATGTAGACCATCTTTCCTTTCTCCTTTTCAAAGCAAGTGCATGTAAATAGTTTGGCATCTATATCATCTACTTAATCAAAATGTGCTCCTTGTCCTTCCTCACCAAATAACTCCTGAATGAGTACTTCAGCCTTTGCACTGTCTCCCATAGTTAAGTGCTCCATAACCCATAATGCCTCTCTTACCAGAGGTTTAGTAGAGAAATACTCAAAAGTCTGGGTCATTCTTACAATTAAGTCTTGCCAATTTTCAGTCTCCCTATGTAGTTCCACATAAATACATCAAGCGTGTGCACATCCTTGCAAAGTGGAATAAAGTTTGTGGACCCATAGTGAAGGTGGTAAATCTTCCTTCCCCTCTGTCCAGAGTCTCTCACACTGCTGAACGTGGTGTTGAATAGGTTGATTACCATTGTATATGTAGATTTGAGTAGTGCATTGCTCCTGAAGAACTGATTTGTTAGATAAATTTTTACTTCATTCCATTCTATGAGATTATCCTTGTGAACCATCCACTAGTGCGGTGTTGTTTTGCATAGGGTATACACTAACATATTTCTTCTTTTAACTTGATTATTCCACTGCTCCTCCATGGTGCATATGAATTCCGTAGGGTCTCCTTCTCTAGTGCACCGAGGTATAGAGTTGTTACCCATTCTCCTAATATAATGAGGGTTTCTTCTCCATGAAAATGTGCTTCTTACTTCACACCCAACCATCTCATAGGTGTCATGCGTCCAATTGTCACAAGAAATACTTATAGTATCACTAATAAACTGTGCATCTTCCCACTAGAGGATTCCTTCTTTAGATGTCTCGAGTACTTCCGGATCCTGATTGGCACGTACATAAATTCTGTTAAGGTATTCCTCACTCAATGGTTTAACATAAGGTGCAGACTTCCCATCTGTCAATGGGATAATAACTCTTTCTACCTTGTTCTCAAAAATTTATACCCATTGTTGAACCATAGATTAACATTATTTGCATAACATCAAGGGCACCCAAGTAGAGATGGGAAGTTGTTTGCTTCTATAAGTGTTAAGACCTATAAGTCCCTAGTGAACTTGGCCCCTTGTATAGAAATATATGCATCCTTTAAAACTCCGATTGGAGTGGCCTTATTTCGATTAACCATAAACAATACATTAGAGGATGGTTGTAATGGAGGTCTTCCTATCTATATCCATGCGTCTATAGTAACCACATTCACTTCCACGCTTGTGTCAATAATTATATTGCTCAAAATCCATCCATCCACAACAACATTTAGAGTGATATCCTTGTCATAATCCATGCTATTAGGGGGAAGATTAACATGCAAGATCTATCATCTATTCTCAATACCTATGCGCGGAATGTTCCGCTTTAGCCAATTCCTATGTAATGGAATGATATTCTCTTGGTACAACATTTTGCATACCTCTTTCAAGTCATCAATATCCGATTGGATTGTCTCTACTGCCTTCTTTTATACCAACTTCCGTGATTGTTCCTTTAAACATTGTATTTCACCCTGAAGATTTCTAAGTACCTCCATGGTTTCCTGATAAACCTCCTTTTGATGTGCAGGATTTTGGTACCTTGCATGTAAAACCTCCTCCTTAGTGATGGTAGGCTTCTGCTGTAATGTCTCTCTAGCGTGCACAAATTCAGTGCATGTATTAATTTTTACAGGTAACACCTCATGTTCCAGTGCCAACTGTGGCATCCACTGATTCTCTATGGTGCACTGTATTATAACCATCCCTACGCCCTTTTTCTCATGTTTATGTTTCTTGCTAAGATGCTCATATAAGTCCATGCATTCCTCATAGTTGTGATTCTTCCCACAAAAAGAACAAGTAATATTCTAAGGACATTCTCGCCTATAGTGGTCAGGAGATCCGCATGTAAAACACGTTCCAAAAGGAAACTTGCCTTGTCCACCACCATGGCCTTGGCCCCCGAATCCACCATGGTATCCTCGACCTCTGCCACGACCACCTTCAAAACACCCTTCGTTCTGATCATAGCATGCTTGAGTGTGATCATGGTCATGGTGCTCACTTTTACCTTCACAGTTATCTGATACTCCATTCTATCACACACCAATATATATGGCATCATGGATCTAACCAATTGACTTGTAGTCTTCTGTATTGTGAGTTGTGGACTGGTAAATCTTACAATAATAAGATACATTCTTTCTTATCGCGTGTTGTAATAATGGGTAGTGGCTTGCATCATGGTCCAAATGACATATCTCATTATATAGCAACATTTAATGTATTGACCTGTGGGGACAAATATCCTTAGTGTGCCCTTCCACTTCATAATTTATACACCAAATCCTAGTGCGCGTCTCATGAGTTGAATTGGATGATAGTTTCTCCAACTACTTTGTCATATCTGCAATATGTGATTCCAGGAATGGGCTCACTCTAGTGTCTACACTTCTGACTACCTTAGTGTGCAAAGTGGCTTCAATTGCTTCATGTGGGTCCATATATGTCTTATGTGACAACGCCCTTCTAAAAGGTGTGATCAAGCCTCCAAAAAACCAATGTGCATGCTGGCTTGCATGGATATCATACGAAAGTTTAGACAATAGTGTCTTGAAATGAGCATCATATTCCCAACCACTTTCAATAGTTCCCTATTTAATATCCTTGAGTATGCTTATACTCTTCTGATCAAACTCTGGGATATAAAACTCCTTAAGGAAAACATCCTTCAATGTTGCATAATCTATATAAGTATGATCAGGGTTAAACTTCATGTGTCAACTATGAGTGCGTCCCTGTACTGTAGTTACAAATTGACTTGCCTTGCACTCAGAATCCATGATTCATTTTTCACGCCATAGTATCTCACACATGTGCACATGTTCAACATCATATTCTATGCCCCTATACTTCGGAAGATGAAGATACATCTCCATGTAAATATTATCGGGTTGATGAGGACCCTACCCACCTGATCCAGAACCTCCTATGTTACCTCTACCTCCAAAACCACCAAATCCACCATAACTAGGCCACCTATTACCCCTTATCCTCCACATGTAGCCAGAAGTGGACTAGTGGATTTACTTCCCTGTGTCCCAACAATGGTACTAAACTGAACTCCTACATTCTGCAAGGTGGTACTACTCCCATAAGTGATTCCAAAATTCTATGTGCTTGAGTTTTGTGCCAACGATGCACTTGAAAAGGTACCTCTAAATAACAAAGAAGACATTTTCCCGGCCATAGATGTACTTTCTACTTGATTTACTCATTTTTTGCTACTCCTTAGACTATCTTGTTGACTATTGGTTATACTAGATACTGGAAAACCAAGCGTGAGGGCTAGGTTTCCAGGTAGGTCATCTCTGTTGGCACACTCCCATATGAGGTCGAGGAGGGTTCCCTGTCATGTTTTCCAAAATGGGGGAGTTTTAGATGCTCTAGCTCCACGCCTTCTGTGTGAGCTCCAAATCCTTCACAAGCCATCTCTCTCCTCAACGCCATCCACTCTGTAATATCACGGTGTTTCTCCATCTCCCTCTCATGTGCCTCATTGTACTTAAGCCACCTTTTTTCCCTTTGCCTCTTTGCTACTAGGTCCTCCATCCTTCACCAAACCTACTCCTTCCCCCATACATGGTAGGGTTTAGTTAGTCGTCGAATTTTCTTCCAAGTTCAGGGTTACCATCAAGATTTTGATCACAAGTGGGATGCTTTAAAAATAAGTTCCCCTGAAATAACATAAAAACTGGAACTCAGCTACCTTCGGGAAAGAATAAGTGGAAATTGAGTACTCTAAAATATAGCTATTTAAAACACCACGGAACCAAGTATCCACAGTGCACGTCCAAATCAGATCAGCAACATAGAGGGCCTGAAATTATTCTTGCATCTAGAAAAGTGTGTGATACCTCCAATTCCTTTTAGACGCATAAGCAACCAACCACTTGTACATCTCTACCAAAAAGATAACAAATAATATCTCATATAAATAGTCATACATATTCTTCTCCACCCACACACGTGTGTCAAACTCAAATCCAATGTTGAACCTCTAAGCATACTCTTCTTCCAAATGTTTTATGCACTCCTCAACACTTGCTAAAGCCAATCGCTACGTCTTCACCGCAAAACATCCTGACACCAGCTAAAAAAGAGGTCCCAGAAACAGAACCAATGATGCAGCCTAGAATCTACTGTGAATAACCTAGGTGCACTAGCACATCACTCAGCCTGAGTTGAGCACTCACCTGAAGCGCACAAAGGTACTAGGCCCCTCTTTAGAGTTGGTTGTGCAGGATGTTAGTGTGATGAACATAAGACATATTTAGATCCATAAATAAACATAAGCATTCCACAGTGCATAATCCAAATCTAGATCTTAGAGAATCATGAATTAAATAATAAATATAATAATATTAACCATACATGAACTAGATTCAGTTATGTTTAACACCATCATCCATCAAATATTATCCATTGCATTAAACACTGTAAAAAATAGAAGCTTCTTACATTATAAAGTATATCCATAAGTCATGCACGCATTAGATCCAACAACATAACTCTACAATAACTTAGTCTCTAGTCTCTCCATAATTCAATACATATTTACAGAGGTGAGTACTTTCCCTTCACCGCTTACGCACTTCTCAAAATAGCTCGCATGCTGATAATAACCATGCACCTTTACAATAACATGCACACATGAAAGTGCGCTAATAATAGACGTCCTATAGTTAACTGGAAGTTCAGTAATCCTATTATTAACTATAACCATGCATGGTACTTATCAGCTACTCGTTCCCAAAATACCATTTGTGTGTCGTGTAAGTATCCATCCCGATGTGTGCTCTATATGTTATCTTCCAAAAATAGCATGTATCCATAAAAAAGTGCTAGTCTGAACCAAATTTTTCTAGTGCACATTTTTTTTCCTATCATTCCACATTGTCAAATGTGCCTTGTTCCCACACGTGCATTCTTTGTGTGTCTTCTCCTTAGAACAATATTATGTCTGCTCAACATAGGAATTATCCTGAAACTCATTGAGGTGGTCAATGGCCAAGTCAATAGGTGAGCGAGCATCAATGAGATCCTATTGAGCACATGAAGTATGGCACTAAGGAGAAGGCGCACAGAAGATTCACGTGCAGTAACAAGGAATATTTGAAGGTGTGGAAGGATAGTGAAGGAAGTGTGCGTGAAAGATATATTGAATTGGGACTTAGCCATTTTCATGGTTAGTTTTTGGAGAAAGCGTATGAAACACACAACAAGATGGATACTTGCGCGACACACAAATGCTATTTTGGGAAGAGAGTATACTAAAGTGCCATGCATGAGTTTGAATTACTAACAGAAATACTACTCTTAGTTAACTATAAGAGATCTATTATTAGCGCACTTGCATGTGTGCATGTTATTGTAAAGGCGCATGACTATTTTCAGCATGCGACCTATTTTTGTAAGTGCGTAAGCGGTGAAGGGAAAGTCCCCACCCTTATAAATATGTAGTAATTTGTGTAGATTAGTAGTGTTGTGTATGAGATATTGTGGAGTAATGCTTTCAGATTTGATGAGCGCATAAACTTATGATACTACTTATTGTAAGAAGCTTATGTGTTTATTGTGTTTTAATATAATGGAGTGTGTTGGGTGAATAATGGTGTTAAACATGATTGTAACTAGTTCTTACATGGTTGAATTCATTATGTCTATTGCTTAATTCATTATTATTTTAGATCTTGATCTGGAATATGCTCTATGGAATATTTATGTTGTTTGTGGATATGAATACATTACATCTTCATCGTGTTCACATATTGTACAAGAAACTCTAAGGAGGGGTCTGGTACCTTTGTGTGCTTTGGGTGAGCTGCTCAACTTAGGCTAGGTGATGTTCTAATGTTCACCTAGGTTGTTCAGTGGTAACTTCTGAGGCTGCATCATTGGTTTCGTTGTCTATGACCTCTTTTTCAATTGTTTTTAGGATGTTTCATGATGAAAGATTTACCAGTTGACCCTAGAAAGTTTTGAGGAGTAGATAAAATATCTAGAAGAAGAGTACACATGGAGATTAAACACTAGATCTAATTTTGACAGCATACATGTGGGTGGAAAATAATATGTATGACTGTATGTATGAGATCTTATTTATCTATTTTCCTAGTATAATTATGTACAAGTGGTTGGTTGATTCTGCATCTAAGTGAAACTGGAGGTATCATCACACTTGTATAGACACAAGGAGAATGTCAGAGCCTTATATGATGCTGATATGATTTGTGACATGTGTTGTAGATACTTGGTTTCATGTGTGTAATTTGAATAGCTATATCATGGAATACTCAATTTCCACTTATTTTTGCCCTAGACGTAGTTGAGTTCCAATGTTTACGGTATCCTAGGGGAACTTACTTATAAGGCATTCCATTGGTGATTAAGATATTGATGGTAAACCTTGAATTTAGAATCAAATAGCTGATGGCTAGCTAAACCCCACCATGCGTGGGGGTAGGAGCATGTTTGGTGAAAGATGGTGAACCTAGTGGAAGAGAGGCTAGAGAGAAGAAAGGTGACATAAGTACAATGAGGCACATGCGAAGAGGGTAAATATATAAGCAAGTGTGACATTGTAGAGTAGAATGGAGTTGAGGAGAGAGATGGCTCAAAAAGGATTTAGAACTCACATAGAAGGCGTGCAGCTCAGAGCATCAAGAAGTCCCCCATTTGAGCGAAATGCTATGAAAGGGAACCCTACTCAGCCTCGCATAAGAGCACGCCAACATCTAAATCTACCTGGTAACCTAGCCCTTACACTTGTTTTTCTAGTACTTAGTACATCCAATAGTTAGCAAGATAATTTGGGTAGTATAGGGAAGCATGAAGTAAGTCACATAGCAGGTTCATCGATGGAAGGGAAAATATCTTCATTGTTGTTTGGAGGTACCGTTTTCAGGTGCATCATCTACACAAAATTCGAGCACATTAGAATTTAGGGCTCTCTTCTTGGAGTAGTACCACCACCCATAATATAGGATTTTATTATAGTACTACTATTGGGAAACATGGAAGTACATCTTCTGCTCCACTTCTAGCTATGGGTGGATTATTAGGGTGTGTACGTGGCTCTAGTTTTGGTGGATTTTGGTGGTTTTGGAGGTAGAGGCAACACAAGGGGTTCTAGATCAGGTGGATAGGGTCTACACCAACCCAAGAATATTTACATGGAGATGTCTCTTAGTCTTCCAGAGTATAGTGACATAGAATATTTTGTTGAACATGTGCACATGTGTGAGATACTGTGGCATGTAAAAGGGATCATGGATTATGAATGCAAGGTAAATAAATTTGCAGCTACATTGTAGGGACACACACATAGTTGGTACATAAATTTTTAACTTAATAAAACTTGCGTAGATTATGCATCGTTCAAAGATGCATTCCTTAAAGAATTATATATCCCTGAATTTGAGTAGAAGAGTATAAGCGTACTCAAGGATATTACACAAGGCACTATTGAAAGTGTCTCAGAGTATGATGCCCATTTTAAAACACTTTAATCTAAGATTTCTTATGATATTCACACAAGACAACATGCACAATGGTTTGTTGGAGGTCTGATCACACATTTTAGAAGGGTGTTGTCACATAAGACATACATTGATCCACACAAAGCCCTTGAAGCAACTTTGCACGTTGAGGCAGTTGGGAGTATAGACACTGGAGTCAACCCATTCTTGGAAGCACAAATTACAGCCATGGTAAACCAGTTGGAGAAACTATCAGCGAATTTGGCACATGAGACACGCACTAGGATTTGGTGTACAAACTATGAAGTGGAGAGACACACCAAAGATAGTTGTCCCCGCAGGAAAGTACGTTCATTATTACTAGACTATGAGATATGTCAGCTGAACCATTTCACCATCTGTTGCCCATTATTACAATGTGCAATTAGGAAGAATGTATCCTGCTATTGTAATATTTTCCAATCCATGATCCATGATACAGAATACTACAGGTTTATTGGTAAGATCTATGATGCTATATATATATATATATATATATATATATATTGGTGTGTGACAAACAAGAGTATCAGATAACTCTAACGGTAAAGGTGAGCATCAGGATCAGATTCAAAATCAAGGACATTATGATCAGAATGAGGGGAGCTATGAAGGAGGACATGGCATAGATCGAGGATACCAGGGAAGATTCAGAGGTTGAGACCATGGTGGTGGATAAGGAAAATTCCCTCGTGGAACATACTTTACATGTGGATCACCCGACCACTATAGGTGTGAATTTCCTTATAATATTACATGTTATTTATGTGGGAAGAATCATACCTATGAGGAATTCCTGGATCTATATGAACATCTTAGGAAGTATCATAAACAAGAGAAAAAAGGTGCATTGATGGTTTGGATACAATGCACTGTGGAAAATAAGTGGATGCAAAAGTTGGAACCAGAACCTAAGGTATTTCCTGGTAAAGATCACTACCTGCACTGAAGCTGCGCACGCTAGAGAGGCGTTACCACAGAAGCCTATTATCATTAAGGAGGATGTTTTTCATGCAAGATACTTGGATCCTGCGCACCAGAAGGAGGTTTATCAGGAGACCATGGAGGTACTCAGAGAAATTTAAGGGGAAATACAATGTTTAAAGGAGAAATCACGGAATATGGAACTAAAGAAGGTAGCAGAGACAGTCTAGCCAAATATTGATGACTTGAAGGAGGAATGCAAAATGTTGCGCCAGGAGAATATTATTCCATTATTAGGGAGTTGGCTAAAGGGAAACACTCTGCACGTGAATACTTAGAATGGGCGTTAGATCCTGCATGCAAATCTTCCCCCCCATAGCTTAGACTACGATAAAGAGATCACTTTGAATGTTGTTATCGATGGATGGCTCTTAAGTAATATATTGATTGACATAAGCACGGAAGTAAATGTGCTTACTTTAGATACATGGGTATAGATGGGGAGACCTACATTACAACCATCTTCTAATGTATTATTTATGGCTAACCGAACTAAGGCCACTCCTATCAGAGTTTTAAAAGATGCATCCATTACTATACAAGGGGCCAAGTTCACTGGGGATTTTGAGGTTTTAGCACTTGTAGAAGTAGACAGTTTCCCAGCTCTACTTGAATGCCCTTGGTGTTATGTAAATAATGTTGATCTTCAGTTCAACAAGGGATATATCAGTTTTGAGAACAAGGAGGAAATAGTTATTATCCTTTTAATAGATGGAAAATTGGTGCCCTATGTTGAGCCTTTAAGTGAGGAAGATCTGAATAGAATTTATGTACACGCCATTTGGGACCTAGAAGTACTCGAGCCATCTAAAGAAGGAATCCTTCAGTGGGAAGATACACATTATATTAGCGATACTACAAGTATTGCTTGTGATAATTGGGCTCATGGTACTTATGAGATGGTTAGGAACGTGAAGTAAGGAGCACATTTGCGTGGAAAATCAAACCTCGTTGTGTCAAGAGAATAGGTAACAGCTCTGAACCTTGGTACACTGGGGAAGGAGACCCTACGGTATTCCCATATGCCATGGAGGAACAGTGGATAGACTAGTTGGAAAGAAGAAGTATGCTAGCATATACCCTATGCGGGACAACAGCGTGCTGGTGGGTGGTTCACAGGGATAATCTTGTAGAATGGAATGAAGTCAGGATTGCTCTTACAACTCAGTTTTCTAGGAGCAATGCACCGACTCAAATCTACACATATCATGGTAATCAACCTATTCAGCACCACATTCAGCAGTGTGAGAGGCTTTGGACAGAGGGGCAGGAAGCTTTACCACCTTCGCTATGGGTGCACAAACTTTATTCCACTTTACAAGGTTGTGAACACACTTGGTATGTATATGTAGAGCTACATAAAGAAACTGGAAATTGGCAGGATTTGATTGTAGGTATGACACATAATTTTGATTATTTCTCTACTAAACCTCATGTAGAAGATGCATTAAGGGTTATAAAGTGGTTAACTATGGAAGACTGTGCAAACACGGAAGAACTCGTTCAAAAGTTATTTGATGAAAATGACTCAGGAGTGCATTTTGCTGAAGGAACATAAATAAATGCCACACTACTTAAGCACGCTTACTTTGAGAAAGAAAAAGGGAAGATGGTCTACATAGTGGATGATGAAGAAGTAGAAGAACTAGATATAGATCATTCAACATGTGCATGTGAGGGCTTGGACAGTGCATAGATAACAACACACGTGCCTATAATGAACCTATGAGGACCAAGAAAGTGAATATTAGTACGGATGCTGAACCTAAAGAGGAAATAATTGGAGATTATTGGTTTGAATCTGAAGTAGCAAAAATAGTAGAGTTGCTATGTGATTTTGAGGACTTATTTCCTAGGGGATACCATGAATTGAAAGGAGTGCATGAATTATTAGGATAAATGAATATAAATCTTAAGGAAGGTGCGCGCCCGGTCATGAAGAGACCCTACAAGATGAACCCCAACTTGCACGTAAAGGTCAAAGAAGAAATTGACAACATGTTGAAGTCTGGAATCATCAAGCCCTTGGAAGAATCGGAGTGGGTTAGCCCCATGGTTATTAATATAAAGAAATATGGTTAGATAAGGATTTGTGTGGATTACAGATAACTGAATGTTGCATGTGTGATTGATCCCTTTCCTACACCTTTCACATAGGAGATATTAGAAGGTGTTGCAGGGCTTGAAATCTATTCATTTTCAGATGGATTCTCTTGGTATCATCAGGTTCAGATTACACAGGAGGATCAAGAAAAAACAACCTTCACCACTGAATGGGGAATTTTTGCATATATTGTGATGCCCTTTGGTCTGAAAAACATACTTGTTATATTTTCGTGAATATTTGTTCAAGCATTCTAGGATTTTATTCATCTTTTCTTGCAAGTTTACTTGGATGATTGTATGGTGTATGGGCTTGTTAAGGATCATTGTGACAATTTGAACTTAATGTTTGAAAGATGTAGATAGTTAAGCATCTCTTTGAACATCAAAAAGTATGTTTTCTACACCTTTTGGCACTCTGTTAGGACACATCATCTGTAAGGAAGGTTTGTTAGTAGATCCAGCTAAGGTTGTAGTTATTGTTAGCTTGAAAGAACCTACTAGTTAGAGTGAGGTGCACGGATTTTTGGGTCACACTAGGTATTATAGAAAATTTATCAAAGGATATGCTAAGGTTGGTACACCGTTGGAGGAGTTACTAAAAGGAAAAGGGACATTTTATTGGGGAGAAACACAACAAAGCACATTTGAGGAACTAAAGGAGAGACTTACTAAAATGCCTATTTTATGCTTTCCCACATGGGACCAACCATTTCATGTACATGTGGATGCCTTTGGCATGACCATTACACGAGTGTTAGCCCAGCCTAGAGAAGGTATTATAGATCATCCTATTTTTTTTGCTAGTAGAAAGTTGACCCCTGCAGAGCATAAATATATAACTACTGAGCACGAAGCCTTGTCCATGATCTATGCACTACATAAATTTAGACAATACCTTTTAGAAACACCATTCATATTTTACATCGATCATATGACATTGAAATACTTGGTAAACAAGCCCGTTTTATAGGGGCACATATGTCGATGGGTGATTTTATTCCAAGAGTTTGATTTCACTGTTGCGGTAAAACTAGGTAAAACTAATTTTGGCCCAAACCATTTATCATGAATTCAGTTAGGGGAGGACATGTAGACAATTGAAGATACAATACCTAGATGCATATTTGTACATGTTACAATGTGTGCCTTTGGAATTGGAGTATATTGCTATCTTTTTACGTATAGGGGTGGCACCAGAAGGAATGAAATCCTTAGAGAAGAAACAACTTCTAATTCGTGCGCGACTCCTTTTATGTTGATTAGTGGTGACTTATACAAGTTAGGCCATGATGAAGTATTGTGCCGGTGTGTACTAGAACATGAGTCGCACAGACATCATGGAAGAGGCTCATGGTGGTATTATCAGGTGGGCACTATGTAGGTGATGCCACTACGTGCGTAAGATTGTACTCTCTAGATTATGGTGGGAGACCCTATATGAGGATTTTAAAGCATATTGTAAGGTGTGTGATCAATATCAATGTATTGGTAAACCTGGGAAAAGAGATGAAATGCCTTTAAGACCTATTCCTAGTGCAGAGCCATTTGAGAAATGGGCTATAGAATTTGTGGGTCCTATTTCACCATCCGCGTGTAGAACTAGATCATGCTACATCATCATTTTCATAGATTATCTTACAATGTGGGTCAGAAGCAACACCTACCAAGGATTCTACAACAACTACAATGACTAGGTATCTTATGGGAAAATGTTATTACAAGGTATGGATGCCCGTTGATAGTTTGACCAGTGATAGGGGCACACACTTTTTGAATGAGAAAATCAAATTATGTTGGATGAGTTCATGATTGCACACCATAAGACTACACCATATCATCCTCAGGAAATTGGGACTGCTGAAGCTTTCAACAAGATTTTGATCTAGACATTAACAAAAAATTTGTGATGTTGGAAGGAAAGATTGGGATGATAAAGTTTCTTGATCCATGCTTTGGGGCATATAGAACAACATACAAGTAGTTGAAAAAGGCCACACCCTTTCAGTTGGTGTTTGGTGTAGAAGCAGTTCTTCTGATGGAATTCATGTTACCTTCTTTGCGTATTGCATGCATTAGAGTCTAGCTGATGAGCATGCTTTGGAAGAAAGAATTGATCAATTGATACAGTTGGATGAGAGGCGCGCTATAGCACGTTGGAGCGAGAAGTAAGAAAAGGACAGGAAAAAGGCATGGCATGACATGCACATCAGGGACAAAAATATTGAGATAAGACATATGGTGCTTCTTTATGACTCTAAGTTTCTACACCATCTAGGCAAGCTTAAAGTACATTGGTTGGGACCGTATATTATCACTCATATACTTGAATTAGGCACTTGTCGGTTAGAGACACTTGATGGATTACGGTTACCCGATTACTTTAATGGGAGTAGGTTGAAGCCCTACTATAAATAAGTCTTCTTGGTGTTTGTAATAAGGCAGTGTTGTCATTTAGACTAGGTTTTCATTTATGTATTTCCTTTTTGGCTGCTATGCTTTGTCAATTTAGTTGGTGTTTTGTTTAATAAGCACGGTTTCGCACTGGAAGCTAATTACCATTTGAATAATTTTTATGCATAGAGATTGCACATACCATTGGTGTGGGGTGGCTATTTACAACTGGGTACACATAAAGGAATGAACTGTTGTAAGTGTTATTCAAGTTTGCAGAGGAGTGGTTAGAAAGGAGATTGTTTCAAAAAGATGATCGTAGATGGAGATAAATGAGGGAAAAATATAACGTGAGGTAAGCAAAAGAAGTAGAGACTATCAGGGGAAGGTGCAATGGCGAGGTACTTGAGTGCATGGAAGCACACTGAAGAGAAGTTTGTAGCCATAAGGTAGGAAGGAGTGCTAGAAGGTTATAGCTGGGGTGCGAAGATGTACCGCATGGATATTGTGCAAATGGTCAATTAATGAGAGGATTGTTGGTAGGTGGAGGAGAAATAAATGCACTAAATTTTTGAAAATCTATATAAGGACGTGATGCAGGTTCATTTTTACCTTTGCGATCACAAGTGTTTGAGTGAGCTAAGTGCAAATGAGCTGAGCGAGTCGTGTTAAGGTGCGGAGAGTTGTGAAACCAGACATGGAGAGAAGACTGTTGCACGAAGAGGCTTGCATCCCCATTGGTGAAGGGTTTGAGTGAAGCAGAAGCATTGAGGAGGAGCTAGGGCATGTGGTTTCAAGCTAGGGCACGTAGATTTGAGCTAGGGTTTGAGTTTTCTCATTATAGAAAGTGAAAAGGTGGATTTTTACGATGGCACCAAAGAAAGCACCTGCCGCAGGCACAAAAGGAAAGAAGAAAGTAGAAATAGAAGTTGAAATTTCTTCGGAGAGTAATTTATCAAAGATGTAGTATCCAAAGGGTATGATAATTGGACAAGAATGGGATTCCCACATCCACAAGTGTAAGATAAGTGACTACAACCACCACACATCTTAAAACAATAAATAATTGGATGCATTGTTGAGTACAAAGACCAACAAGCGCACGGTAGATGATATGATAGTGTATGATGACGTTGGAGAGAAATTTTTAAAACATGTAGGAGTCTATCAATTTCCCATATTTTGGCAAGTATGAACCTTTATATCAGTGGCTGATGAGTAGAGTCCATGAGGAATTTTTCTATTTTGTCTATACGAAGGGTTAGAATCACATCAGCCTTGATTTCGACACTAACAAGATTAAAAGGCACAGGGGTAGACCTGGCTAGTGACTCTGACTGATAAAGTAGAAATCATGGAGACACAAAAGAGTTAGGGTATACAAAGGGTCCGCACGGGAATGGACATTGATAAATTGAAGAAGTACCCAGTGGTACAGGTAGCTGCACATCTGGTGACCAAGTTAAATGATCAAGAGAGATGGTCGCAAGTAAATACCATGTGGCTCCATATCGTGAGGAAAATATCTCAGGGAGTAGTCTATAACATAGCAAGTTACATTGCAAAAACCATTATCGAGGAAGCACGCACATGTGATAAGATCAGTTTTGGAACTATCTTACTTTCTCTAGTATTTATGGAAATTGGAGTGTCCGATGGGCCAAAGAACAAGATTTGGGAATATCCCATGGAAAACAAGTCCCTTGCGGAAAGGTTTGACAAGTATTTATGTGAAAGGTCAATGAGTGGGTCATTTAAACAAAGGGCAGAGATGTGGTATGATTGACTCTACATGGCATTTGAAGAGGAGTGGCACATCCCCAATGAGATATCTTTGGTAGTTGGCAAGGCAGTACAGTTCATGTTGTACTATCACTTCTACATCGCACGGTTCGCTATGAGGTATGGGGACATGGAGCCCATGGTGCAAACTATTGTCATATGCCTTCATAACTTACGCTACTTCCAGGCATCTGTCCACCATTTTACTAATGCGTGCTACCTGAGTTTTATTGCAGACAAGGTAGACTGTGACTACCACACTCTAAGGAAGACATATGTATATCCAGGCCAGATTGCCTATGTTGAGAGGCTCATTTCAGACGTTATAAGCATGAAGCATGTAAGCTTGGAAATTAGGGACATTGGAGTAGCACTCATATACCTTTAGCTTAAACCCAAGCTAGAGAATAACAAGTATGTGGAGAATGAGTTCGCACTCCCAGGGCCGACTAAGGGAAAACATATAGTGGAGAACGTGTCACCCCCAAAGCCCACAGAAGAGACAGAGGTAGATGATGAGGAGGAAGATCAATATAGTGGTGGCTTAGATCATAGATGCTAGAGGAAGCCCACAGACAGAGTGGAGACTGAGTGCGTGGGTACTCCACCACAGGCGCAGGAAGAAGACGAAGACTTGCATGTAGAAGCAGTCCAGGGAAAGCATCACTTTAAAAGGGTATTCAAAATAACAAGGACCTAAGGCGCGGAAACCCCACAGACTGTGAGGATATCACCAAAACTTTCTCCTTAAAAAGAGGCAGTTGAGAAGAAAAGGAGAAAGCTAAAGCTAAATGAGGAGGTGGAGGAGTCTACAGAAAGTGTGCCTGACACTCCTGTACAACTAGAAGATGTGGAGGAACCCAAGGATGAAGATATGAAGGATGAAGAAGAGGGAGTAAAGGTGGTAGAAGAAACATAACATGATATTTCTTAGAACATCAGAAGATATGACTCCAAATCTTGGTGCTCAAATTCCTAAGGGGCCAAGAACAAAGAGAGCAAGTGGGGAGTATGTTGTACCGAGTATGGGCTATGCTGAGGACACAACTAAAATTGTTCAGTTCCTTGTTTCCAGAGTAGAATGGGCCTTAAGGGGTTGTATATATGGGATTTGATGGACCCAGACATGGCCACTACGTACCTGAGGAAACAACTATCCTAGTCTATGCAAACTCACATGGATGAGCCCGATTTTGATGTATGTGAGGAGTCATGTGTGTCCCAAAGAATGAAGAAGGCACCATAGAGCAGGCACATGACTATAAATCCCACTCTCATGTCTAATGAGTAGGTAAGAAATGCCTTAGTTAAGGTATCTATAAAAGTGGCACGGAGGAACATAGATAAGGCTGCCACTATTAGAGCACTATGAGAAGATAACAAGGCCAAAGCTGTAGAAATAACACATCTACAAGGAGAAAAGGACTTGGAGTAGAAAAAGAATGAGGCCTTCATCAGTATGGTAGAAGAAATTGGTGACCATGTCCTGAAAGCAAGACCGCACTTGGAATCTAAGGTACTTGAAAGGTTTCCTTTAGCTATGCATTATGTGCATACCCTAGTAGATTTGGTGCTTGAGGATGGACTGATTCACATGCCAACACCAAAGGACCCTGAACAAGAAGTGGAGAGAGTAAGGGCCTTAGTAGTTAGAAATATTTCATCTTACGAAGCCTTGTTTTAGACTTTGCAAGAAGAGATGAAGAAAGCAGACCAAACATTGAATATTTGTGCAAGTCCAGAATCAGTAATTTGAATAAGAACCATATTGGAGGACAATGAAGTTTTGAAAGCAATGAAGGATGAGACTTTGGGGGCACGTAGAGTGGATTGGCGTTAGTGAAGCAAAAACGTGAAGACCTTGCAGCAACACAACAACTGCATAAGGAAAGGTTGGATGAGCTTGGAAAGCTCATAACACAAAAGATGGATCTTCTGGAGGGATGGATGTCTGTTATGGCTAACGTTGTCATAGTATTATAGAATGAGAAGGGAGAGATGACCCAAGATGAGTTGGAGGGCATCGCTGCAGATGTCCTAGAGAAGACCAGGAATGCGCTGGATGATTGGCAAGCTTTGGAAGCTGAAATTAAGGAAGAATATCCAAATTTGATTCTCCCGGTGGAAGAGAAGGGTACTGGAGAGTAAAATCTATTATTTTTACAACAATTCATTCTTTATATTCTTCCATTCTTATTCTTTAAGGCATCAGGAGGAAACTAGTGTCGGGGTGGAAATTTAGTTTAGTGTGGGGTAATGTTGAGCATACGAAGTATGCCACTAAGGAGAAGGCACATAGAAGATTCATGCGTGGTAGCAAGGTAGATTTAAAGGTGCAGAAGGATAAGGAAGGAAGCATGTGCGTGAAAGGATAGATTAAATCAGGGACTTAGCCATTTTCATGGTTATGAGTTATTTTTGGAGATAACGTATGGAGCACACAACGAGATGGAGACTTGCACACACAAAAATTCTATTTTGGGAAGAGCATCTACTAAAGTGCCATGCATGAATTTTAATTAATAATAAAATTACTACTACTAGTTAACTGTAAGAGATCTATTATTAGCGCACTTGCATGTGTGCATGTTATTGTAAAGGTGCATGACTATTTTTAGCATGCGACCTATTTTGTAAATGCATAAGTAGTGAAGGGAAAGTCCCCACCCTTATAAATATGTAGTAATCTATGTAGATTAGAGGAGTATTGTGTATGAGCTATTGTGGAGTTATGTTACCAGATATGATGCACGCATAAACTTATGATACTACTTATTGTAAGAAGCTTCTGTGTTTATTGTGTTTTAATATAATGGAGTGTGCTGGGTGAATAATGGTGTTAAACATGACTGAAACTAGTTCTTACATGGTTGAATTCATTATATCTATTGTTTAATTCATTATTATTTTAGATCTAGATTTGGAATATTCTCTATGGAATATTTATGTTGTTTTTGGATATGAATACATTACATCTTCATCATGTTCACATCCTGTACAAGAAACTCTAAGGAGGGGCCTGGTACCTTTGCGTGCTTTGGGTGAGCACTCAACTCAGGATGGGTGATGTGCCAGCATTCCTAGGTTATTTGTGGTAAATTCTAGGTTACATCAGATCCAGAGGAGGCAGTCTGCTAGGGTTTGGACCACCATGCCAGAATAGAACGCGAAAAACCTCTGTGTAGAGTAGCAACTCCCTATACCGGTTGCCAAGCCAATCTTCCCCGAGCTCGGTGTCATTCACCTAAGTGTCTGCCTCCTCCACCCAGAGCAGAGGGTCTGGGATGTGGAACCTATCCACTTCTTTTCACAAATTGACTCGATAGAAAAGGTAAATAAATAACTTTGCAACAGCCATGACATTCACCTTGACCAGATGAAGTAAGAGGCAATTGGAAAAAAATTTCGCAGTGAGTTCAGAGTTGACTCTGGTCCTGTGAGAGTCCTGCATATAGGAATATCCTATCACATGCTCAATGGCCTTGGCCTTGAGCATTGAATCGTAGCGAAACACCTCTTGAAGCCACCTAGGGGAAATGGGTGAAGTAAAGGCCATTTCTCTTCTCTCCCCGTGCAGAGAAATAAAAGGAAACCCCAAAAAAATCATTCTCTCGCGAGCCCAAAAACACTAACAAACAGAGGTAGGGAGAGAGTAATGCAAGCGATCGATAATAATAAAGTCCCAAAGTGTGGCACGTGCCACCATTAATTCTTCAAGATTTGTGTGTGCCACCCGTCATAAATGATAATATCTTCCAAGATGTGTTAATATTCTATATTATTAGAAATTAATTCAACTCCCGGGCCATCAATTGCCTCATTAGCTAGATTATCATTAAGACAGTTGGCCTCCCTTTAAACATGATTAATACTCTAGCTATGCAATTTTCCAAGCCATAAAAGGATATTGGAGATATAGAAATTAAGGTGCCAAGAAAGGGGAGAGCCGTTAGTAAGAACGTGAACGATTAGTTGCTAATCAAAACTTTAAATTAATTTAAGAAAGAAAAAATCTTATTTAAGAAATCAATAATGTAAATACTATAAATATATATTTATATGATAATATATATAAATATATAATATGTTGGGGCCCATCATATATTCCAATTCGAATGTCCATGACCAACAATGAACAATTTATCCTGGACCCGAAATTATAATTTATCCTGCCTAAATATGAGAGATTCACATCTGTGGGGGCATGAAAAAAACAAATCCATAGAATTATGCCATGTGGAATGGGAAAAAGTGGGGATTTATTATTTAAAATGTTTCAACGACCCCTAAAAATTTTAACAGCCAAGTCATTAAATGCCCACACCTGTCACCATGGACCTAAAACTTTATTATTGATTCAGTTCTTTCTGCGAGCTTGGAGTCTGATGAATGCATTTTCCTTGAGGAGGCCAGTAATCCTACTACATGGCCATCTAATAAATAATATTCATCATGTGATATATTAAGATCAATGACATATGCTCTATTCCGGGACAAAGGCCTAACACACTCACATTTCAAATTGAAATTCCCGGAATAGGCATAACTAAGTGACAACTGTCATCCACTGAATGGAATTTGATTAAAGACTAAATTTGACTTCTACAAAGTATAGTGAAATACATAATCATTTATAGTGATGTTAAGAATTGAAATTATGTTTCTGTAATGCATATTGCAACAAAAGGCAGAATAGATTCATAGAAGTTGTAGACCGTGTAAGACTCAAAATTTTCATGTTTCTGAGAAAGTGTCATCCTGCATTTGAGTCTTGATTCTTTAAATATTGTTTTTTTTTATAAATAGCATTGTATAAGCCTTCACTTTCAAATATTTCAATATAAGGGCTGAGAAATTAGGGTTTATGGTTTACAAAATCTAAAATTCCAAGCATGTCTACTTCCACAAGATCCCAAAGTAAAAGTAAAACCCAAATCCCATACGCCAAACTGCTTAAAAGCAAAACCCCTAGTTTTACTGATGAATATCATGATATTTATGATCCTATAATTGACACAAGAGCTTCACATCTTAAATACATGTTTGAGATGAAGATGAGTGAAATTAGACATTCAAACCAATCAGGTAGACATAAAGGTTTAGGTTGGATAACATGGGGGTCTGGATTGGGATGCATGATGTTTCGTGAGGTTTTTCCCTGCCCTGAATTTTTCAATATATGTGCCCAAAATTACAATGAGACAAACAAAGCAATTTTTGCAAAGGGTAATGAACAAGAAATTTTTTACATTACAGAGGTAAATCCTGGCAGTGTGTTGGGGTTTGAAAGCAAAGATTTAGGAACTATCCACATAAACCTAGAAAAAAAATTCTAGCGATTATCATGCCACAAATAAAAAAGACAAAGATGAGTTTTTACGAAAATTAACATTTGATGCAGAGGTACCAAAAGGGAACGATCCATATGTAATTAACATATTTTAACCATGGGTCAGGGATACCATTTTTATGCTAGTATTTTTCCTTGGCTTCGATAGCGATGAGACAATGAATGAAACTCTCCTGGAAATGGTATACAATATCCATTTCGTTAATCCAATTTGTCAATACAGATTTGTTGGGTACATTGCAGAATCTATGCATAAATAATTATTAACAATCAAAGAAGGATCTAACACTAAGACATTTAGGTTCACTACCTACTTGTGTTATTTAATTCTATGGAAGTTTGTTGGATGGTTTTAAAAAAACAAACTTTCAATTGAGACCTATTTTGCTGAGGTCAAGCCAAAAGTCGTGTGTCCATTAACTGAGTAGACCCCCAAGATAATGATGTATGATAATAGAGGGGATTACAGTCAATTTTTGGATTATTTTTGGGCTCCAATGTATGAAGCAATTACAAAAAGTATAATGCTTATATTTCCTATGAAATATAGATATTACATTCAACTAGCATAAAAAATACAGTTAGTAGACTGGTACTTCATGGAGGATTATCCTATGCAAAGGTTTTATGGATCAAGAGTACAACCTTACAAATTTCCAATACTTGTGATAGAGAGAGATTTTTCCTTGGAATATATACGACAGATGGAAAGCATAGATAATCTCAATTTTGTTTCTCAGCAAAATAAGAACATATTTCCTTACTTATCGTTCTCATGTGGAGGGTTCACATTTGAAAGAAAAGCATTCTATGTGGAAAATGAAATACTACATATTTTTAAGTTTAATGTTGACTCTCATAGGTTGTATGACCCATGTGAAGTGATTAAAGAAAGGGTAGTGATGAACAAGAATTATGCCACTAAAATTCAACATGAAAGCAAACCCTTGCTAGAAAAATTGAAAAACAAGAACTCTTGGGATGAAGTAAAAATAGCAATGGATGAAATTGTTGTTGAGAAAGGAATTGGTTTTCAAGAGTTATCAACACAAATTTTTAGATTTCCCCAGCCTCCACAAAAACAAGTAGAGGATTTTCAATCTGCCAAATTGTATGCAAAATATGATAAAAAGTCCTCTAAAAGAATGCCAAGGGAATTACAAAATGAATTGCGAGAAAAAAATTGGAAAAGGTCAAAAATTGTTGCCTTTTAGTATATGAGGCAGGACCCAGGCCATCCAGAATCTGTTTCAAAGTATGATTGTATTCCAGAAGATGAAGCGTTCGGCAAGATGTGGAATGAAGCACATCCTGGAGACAAAAGTAGTGATGTTGACACTGACTTTGAGGAATTACACAATCCACCTGGAACATATAAACCAAGTCTCGATGAAGGCTTGAAACAAAAATATTCTACATGAGCAGTTATTGTTGAAAATATGGGTTTTAGTGGTGGTGGTTTGGGTTCAACAGGACAAGGCATTTGGTTTCCACTAGAGGCGTAATCTAGAATTTTTTTTGACAGGTCAGGATTTGGAGCTTCATCTTCGAAGAAAGGACCACTGCATACTATAACATCTACAAGTGCTAATCTAGTGCAATTTACTTTGGAGTCAAATCCTCAACAAACAGTTCAGCCACACGTTGAAAATCCTAGAGGAGAAGTTAGCCATGAATCTATTACTATTACTAATGATGGCAGTTCTAGTGATGATGACAGTAGTCAACAGAGTATTGGAAACATAAAGAGGCCAATAGAGGTAGTTGAGGTTGTTAGGGCTATTATACAACAAGGAAATGAGAAGAGGCAAAAGACAAAGACATACACATGTATAATTACTCTTGGCTCAAGGCAACTATTTATAGAAGGTAGTGCCATTGCCACCCCTAAACAAATTTCCATTCCACAGGGAATTTCTCCCCAAACTTCAATTACTCCTTCATTTAAGGTGGAACAGTTAATTCCTACGAACACCTCAGGTATTGATTACCTAGCTAAGTTTGACAATAAATCAAAAAGAGATAAAAGAAACAAGAAGAAAATTTTATCGGATACTGGAACTTCAGAACTAACCACAATGAGGGTATTGCCTACATATAACCCATACACATATACCCTAGAATACATGTATGTTCTACCCAAATTTGTAAAACTGGGGAATGAAATGGTTTCCAATGACTACGAGGTGACCTCCCTTCAAATGGATCTTAAGGAAATGAAACCTTCTGAAAAACTTAATGTATCCAAAAGGAATAATGATGTGGTTTACACAACATTACTGATGGCAGAGATGGAGAAATATAAGTTGAATAATAAGATTCAAAAGTTATATGCAGACCTGGAAAATGATAAATCAAAAGGAAAAATAGTAGTCAATAGGACATGTGAGTTAGAGAGGAAGATAAAATCATCTTCCTCTATGACTGTAATTATTGTGAATGAACAGACACAGGTAGAACTAGAAGAGGTGAAGAAAAAGTTACAGGAAACAATGATTAATATTGATAGATTACAAAAACATTGGGAGAATTTAAAGAGGTTGTGAAGGAAGAGAAAAAAAAGGTCAAAAAATGGGAACATAGCCTAGATGATGAGAAAAAACAAAATGAAATATTGCAACATGAATGGACGAAAGCAGGAAAGGAAATACAATCTTCCAACATCAAACTATCTGGATTTCATAAAAAGGCGTTGATTAATATGACAAATAATGTTTGGGGGCAAATAAACCAAAAAAATTATGATGTAATTATATTGTTTGAATTCATGACTGATCTACAAAGAATCTGTGATAAGCTCAGCGAATACGTAACAGGTAGCAAAAAAGTGATGGCTTTAAAAGATGATACAACAAAGAAATTTTGAAGTTATCTACAAATTCAATGACACAGAACTATCATCCAGAGCAATTCAGAACCGGTTTGATGCCTCAATAAAGGTATCATCTCTCATTTGAAAGTGTGTGATGTTGGGTGAAGCACATGAATGGTTGAATAAGTGTCCAAGAATGTTACAATAGCTGTATGAAAAGGTACATGAGTTCACAAAGCTTGGTTTTCCAATGCCTTTTGAAAAACCACTCCAATTCATTACGAAGGATGCATTCCAGAAGAAGATGAAATAAAAAATGACTCAAGAGAAGGACTGAATTCCTAAGAAGCTAGATGAGAATTTTTTTTTGAATCTGTTAAACCATTGATAAAATTTTCAGTAAGTTTACATACAGTAGTAGAGGAAAGCTCCACTATCAGTTATGAATTGCTAACAAAGTTACATGTCAATCACTTTTATTTACAAAAAATTGCAATTCCAACAAATGAAGATTGGAGCATGTTACAGAAGATGATATAATTTTTTAAAGTTGTGGATCCTGATTCCAAGTTCAAGTGGCAGTTTGGTTTTATTGTTTCTATTATTTGGGAGGAAATCATGGTCATGGATAAAAATAGTAAATTGTCTTTTTAATAGACTAGAGTTATCTTTATGTTTATTGTATTAATAAACATGTGATATTTAGATTACTTATGGTTGAAGAAAATTTTTACAAAGAGGTGCACAAGTTAAACATATATGTGCATGGATTTACTGTTTAGTGTATTTAGATCCATTTTGAAAATTATTTCATTTTTTGTAATGAAAATCTTCACTTTTTTTCATACAAGGCATGTCTCAAGCAAGTTGAATGAGGAATAATGTCATTTTTAAATTTTCATTTCAATAATGATTCAAGCAAAGCCACTTATTCTATCTCAGAATTAAGCACACCAAATCTTATATGCCTAAAGTATATAATATATGTGCATAGATTTACTGTTTAGTGTATTTAGATCCATTTTGAAAATTATTCCATTTGTTGTAATGACAATCTTCATTTTTTTCATACAAGGCATGTCTCAAGCAAGTTGAATTAGGAATAATGTTATTTTTAAATTTTCATTTCAGTAATGATTCAAGCAAAGCCACTTATTCTATCTCAAAATTAAGCACACCAAATCTTATATGCCTAAAGTATATAATAATGTAAATGCATTGTGATTTAATAGCCAACCAACCGTGGTGTATGCTTTCTATAAAAGAGATCAACAACATTGTATGTGAAATATATTAAATACTCATTAAAACTTGACTTTGTAATGTTTCTGCAATAAAAATGGAAATGGAATCAATATGATTACCTTTAAGCACATGTAGTTTGGGGTGAGCATTAATCCTTGTTTGAGATTTAGAAAAATGTACTTAATATTTGAATATATTAATTATTATATGAATATCTATATTATGGGATATCCAAAAATGAAATCTTCCAACTTGATGGACCTGGATCGTCTTTATCATTTGATTCACTAGATCTCTGAGAGTGACTCTCTCTTTCTTGAATGTCAACTTCTGAAATAGGGTCATTTGTTGTATTTGTGCCATTGTTTTTAGCCCCTCTGATTTCAGTAATCGAATTCCATACTATCAGAGCCCTTTCGTATGGAAATTTATCCACTTCGTACCATGATGTATAAATTCTCAAACAATTTTCCAAATTTTTTTCAAGCTTGTTTCACAAATTTGGCTTTATAAAGGCCAAGACACTGAAAATTATCCCATCTTCAACTGAACCCAAAATCATTGTTTGACATAGATCAGCCAATGAGAAAAAACTCAAACATGGTTTGCTGTAAAATAGTACTCACCCCAACTCTTTTCCAGAGTTGGGTTATCGCTCCACACTCTAAGGGATTATCCAAATCTTTGAATTACTGCATCATTGTAGTGCCGAATTCATGAGATTGAGCAATCAAACCGTCCTTGCTTAAAATACATGGAATATTCATTCCATTGATATCAACAGGATTACAAAAATGTTGAATTAATGTAGTCAACCTCTTGAAGTAGTCTTCTTGCATATGTCTTTCATTTTGGACAGGATTCCAAAAGGCCGAATTTACTATAGCCATTGCTTCAAGTAAAGCATCCCTTCTAAATCATTCCCTTATTTTTTCTAGTAGGGACACACCAATTTCTCTTAACCTCACCCTTGTTGATGATACAATTTTATCAAACAATAGCCCTATGACCTTTACCTCCTTAACCTTACCGACTAGTACTTTAAACATGTACATGGGTATCTCATATCCACGTACAGAAGCACACACTTCCCCAAACAAGTTGAGCTTTAGAAAGCTACTTATATTTCCAATATTTATCAAATCATTCCAACCATCAAACGTTGGACCTGTAAAAGTAGTTTCATTGAGATACAAATATTATATCGTCATACAAACTTGTTTCCTCAAACTAGATGTTGATCAAAGAATACTTGGCAAAGGTCACACAAGGAGTCCACGCGGGATAGAAGACCAAGATCAAAGGCACGGAAGGAAAAGAAGGACCTGCACGTGGAAGGCAAGTTCAGATTTCAGGACTTAACTAATTTTGAGCATGAAGATCTATTTTTTGGAAGATGACGTGTGAAACACATCACCAAGGTAGAGACACGCGTGCCATGCATTGTCTATATTTAGAGAAGTGGTTCAAAACGTTTATGCATGGAGACAAGCTGAGAATAGAATTGACACTTCAGTAAACTGCAAGAGGACTATAGATAGTGCACTAACATGTGTGGCTATGATTGTAAATGGCGTGTGGTTATCAATAGCATGAGACCTACTTCTGGAATAGATAAGCGGTGAAGGGAAAGTCCCCACCTTATATATATATATATATATATATATATATATATATATATGATTAGGTACATAGTATAGGCATGGTGTGTTTTTGGAGATGCATGTATCACAGAGAGTGGTGTATGTATGATTCTGGATGTATTAATGTGTGTATTAGATCCATAAGCGCATTGGTATAAATTGAAAATATTGTAAGGAGATTCATTATTTATTAATAGATGCAAGATATTGGCTGAATCTAAGTGTCATTCTATGTAATTGAGCAGAACATGTTAATGGTTTAATCATGATTATTGTTTAAGCTTGTTCTTTCATAGATCTATGGGTAGCATGTGTTACAGAATGATGGATTAGTTTTGAATCTATATGTTTCTTCCTTCATCATGTTAACATCCTGTTATAACAACCCTAAAGAAGGACCTGGTACTTTTGCATGCTTTGGGTGAGCGTTCAGTCTAGGTTGAGTGATGTGCCAATGAGACTAGGGTGTTATCTTACAAATTCTAGGCTGCATCACTAGAAAAATCAACAATATAGATAGTTCTTTCTTATGCTTATTTAATTAAATGATGCATTTCTTCCAACATGTGAAGGATACCACACAACATCAACAATGACTCTATATCAGTCAAACAATGTATAAAATCCCGAGCCTTGTCCACTTCCATACGATTCTGCCATGTCACTCTTAATAAGGATTGATACTCTTTGTACACCCTACGAATTGGTTGGTACAATGAGATCCACCTGGTGTTGACATATTTTAACAGTTTATGCCCATTTGTTATTCCTTCTAAAAATATTTGGAATTCCATGAACCTTTTAGGACTATGACAGAAATAAGTATGCACCTCTCGAACAAGGTCTTCAACTTTTGCTACATGTTTAAATTTGCCAACTATTTTGTAAGCTAGGTTCATTCTATGAGTCATACAATGAATGGTAATCATATAAGGGAAATGAGATGTTTGGAGTATTACACACATACCATTACGATGACTTTGCATTATAGATGCCCCATCTGCCACGACACATACTAGCTTTAATGCAATTGCAACACCATCTATGTCACCAATATCCTTTAAACTTTTTATCACCAACTCACAAAGGTTTTCAGCATTGGATTTCTCTCTCATCTTGTGAATGACAAGTAAATGAGGTTCTCTCACAAATCTCTCAACAATATACACATGCATAAGACCCAAGAAATATTATCTACTGTTGTAACCACATCAATAGACAAAGATATGTATTGTGCATACTTTAGTTTCTCTTTCAAGTCTTCTTTCTCAGCCTTAGCTAGGCATTTTGTCCAATCCCAACCACTACTTTCTGACCAGTGAGGATGAGGAAAGTGTGGGACACCAAGGAAAGGAAACATCTATTTTTGTTCAGAAAAATATGTTATATGACAACCTCTTTTCGAAATGTGAAAATAGTAGCTAGCTAAACTGTTTTACCCAAAAGATTGTTTTGAACGATCTTGTTGAATTGAGAGGTAATTGTCCCTCCATTTGCTGCAACTATTATTTCATTTCTCTTGTGCTTTTCAAATTATTTTTCATACCTAATATGCAAATAATCATCCAAATTTTTCCATATGGAAACATTTTTCTCAATGCCATCTACAATTATCTTTTCATATATCTTTCCTACACGCTTCTCAATAGTATCCAGCTTAAGTTCCATTGTCTTGTCCCTGCCCAATCTCCAGCTATAGATTATACATTTGCATTCTTTGGGAGGTTCAAATTTATTCTCATTTTCAACAGGTTCAATAAACAGAAACTTAGAAACCCACTATAACCTGAAATTCCTTTCCAAGTCCCATTTTCTTTCCTTTCTTTTTATTCTAGAAATAGGTGTCCACTTAGTATTTTCCTTGGTGCAATTTATACTTCATTAATTGCCACTGCTAGAATTTTCACCTCCAATATTCACTTGGGCACTAGCATGTGATGCAATGTCATCTTCATTCAATTGGGCATGTGATACAGTGTCAAACTCAACATTATTCAATGGAATGTCTTCAAGGGGAGGAATTTCATTTTTGTTTTCATTGACAACATCATGCAAATAAAATATGAACACATTCTCATTTTGAGTTTCATTTTGAATGTAATCATTATCCCTTGATTGTGATGGTCATGCTGGAGAAGGATGGGTTTCCTTAGATGGTTTCTCAAAATAAGATGCTATTTTTTGAATGTCAATACCACTACCAGGAGGGGTTGGAATAACATTTTTTCCTAAGGTTGAGCTTCCCTTTTTAGGTGTCATTTTTTTTAATCAGTGAATCCTGTAGAATTGAAAGAAAAAAAGATACAACATGTTAGTCTCAATGATATTGATATGTGCACAGACATCTTAACATGATAAATATGTATAAAGAAAAATAATGTTGTGTCACTTAACATGTACTACTTTTTGCAAGAGTGTTACATTAGTATAATAAGAATTAGAGCATACATCGAGCAAACTGAAGATGTATTATAGGTTTGAGAAGAGAACAAGCAATTTAAAATTTTAAATGATTTGTTAAGCAACCAAAGACAATTTAATGATAAGACACTCTAGTGCTAATAAGTTTATGTTGTAGTTAATCAAACATGAAATAGGTAATCTCAAGGTCTGTGCTCAGTTTGAAATCAAAGTATAATATGTATCTACTCGTGAAGGACTCTGAGTTCATTGATTCATCCAAGGTATGATATGTCTTAAATAAATTAATGAAGGAGTCTCGATGACCATGCTCTATCATTATGTATAGAGGTTTGTCCCATTGTATAGAGGTTCTAAATTTTGTCATCAAGCCAAATAAGGTGTGCATCTACTCATGAAGAAATTATTGATTCATCAAAGGTATGAGGTCTGTCATAATCCAATTACCAAGAGTGTTCATCATTTCAAAGGAGCTGAGACAGAATATATGGTCTTCCATCTATGACTCATTGTGGTATGAGACTGTGAATTCAAGGTTGAGAATGTATGCAGGGTTCTTTGGCTTGACAATGAAATGTCAATGTGTCAAAGCCAACTAAAGTATCATTATTCTTGAGAGAAGCTTGAATGCTTTGATATGATGTTTCACATATGATACAATCATGATAAGGGTATTCTTTGTATATTATCATGTTACTACTTGGAAAATGAGCTCAAGAAACTTAAAGGATGCAGGAATTAAAAATATCCCTAGATGTTGATGTTTTTTCCTTTATATTAAATATTATAGACATGTTGAATGGACTATGACAAGGACAAGAAAAGATGTCGAAGAGTGATCCCACTTCTGTAATATTCATGGAGGAAGAAGAGGTGGTGTAAACCCCTACATTATTTTTTGGAAAATTCTTGTTATGGAGAGATAGATTCCAACTTTTCCTCAACATTAATAAAAGTGAATTAGTATTACTATATAGTTTCTGATGGATTTATAACACAATTATTTTCACAGGCAATGTCAGAAGTGAATGTGAAGATAAAGAAAACATTTTTTGCTCCTCAGATTGTTGAAGGAAATCCATGCTTGTAGTACATTCAATACATTATGTTTCCATGGTTTAAAAAGTTTGAAGTACATTGCAATGAGGAAAATGGTGGTAACAAGTAAGTATGCTACAACAAGGACAAAAAATATGTCAAAGATTGATCCCACTTCTGCAATCTTTATGGAGGAAGAAGAGGTGGTGTAAACCCCTATATTCTTTTTTGGAAAATTATTGTTGTGGAGAGATAGATTCCAACTTTGCCTCAACATTAATAAAAGTGAATTATTACTATACAGTTTCTGATGGATTTATAACACAATTATTTTCACAGGGAATTCCAGAAGTGAATGTGAAGATGAAGAAAGCATTTTGTGCTCCTCGGATTGTTGAAGGAAATCCATGCTTGGAGTACATTCAATACATTATGTTTCTATGGTTTAAAATTTTTGAAGTACATCGCAGTGAGTAAAATAGTGGTAACAAGTAAGCATGCTACAACAAGGACAAAAAAATATGTCGAAGAGTGATCCCACTTCTACTATTCATGGAGGAAGAAGAGGTGGTGTAAACCCCTACATTCATTTTTGGAAAATTCTTGTTGTGGATAGATTCCAACTTTGCCTCAACATTAATAAAATCAAATTAGTATTACTATACAGTTTTTGATGGATTTATAACATGATTATTATCACAGGAATATCCAGAAGTGAATGTGAAGATAAAAGAAATCATTTTGTGCTCCTCATATTGTTGAAGGAACTCCATGTTTGGAGTACATTCAATACATTATGTTTCTATGGTTTAAAAAGTTTGAAGTACATCACAACGAGGAAAATGGTGGTAACAAGTAAGCATGCTACAACAAGGACAAGAAAAGATGTCGAAGAGTGATCCCACCTCTGCAATCTTCATGGAGGAAGAAGAGGTGGTGTAAACCCCTACATTATTTTTTAGAAAATTCTTGTTGTGGAGAGATAGATTCCAACTTTGCCTCAACATTAATAAAAGTAAATTAATATTACTATACAATTTTTGATGGATTTATAACATAATTATTTTCACACACAGTGCCAAAAGTGAATGTGAAGATAAAGAAAGCATTTTTTCCTCCTCAAATTGTTGAAGGAAATCCATGCTTGGAGTACATTCAATACATTATGTTTCCATGGTTTAAAAAGTTTGAAGTACATCGCAGTGAGGAAAATGGTGGTAATAAGAAGCATGCTTGTGACAAGATGTCTGTAATTTTCCCACAACTGTTATTTTCTATCTTTTGTTTTTCCAAATGCTAATTATCTGGATTTTGGTTCATTGTTGTAATTTTTTTCCCTTTTGTATTTCTTGAATTTTTCATTTTGGACATCTCTGTATGTTCTCTATTTCATACATTATTGTTTTTTTAGCATTCTGTTAACCTCCCATTCCCAACCAAATCCTCTGAGCAGATGTGAACCCCATAGAATGAGCCAAAATTGATATCTTTTCAGGTCTAGAGCGGGTCCTGGCTCCTGGGAGGTCTATGCCATGCGTCACCATTCTAACAGTTTCCTAAGGAAATTCCCTTAGCGAACGTGAAACTTACGGAATGTACCACATTTTATATATCCTTCGGGTCCATTGTGGGACGAAGCAATTTCAATGAATAATGATAAACGGTCATGGTATTGGTTGTGGAATAAATGGAAAGTGAAACCGCAGTGTGTGTGTGTGTGTGTGTGTGTGTGTGTGTGTGAGAGAGAGAGAGAGAGAGAGAGAGAGAGAGAGAACATTAACAAAAATATTCAAAGAAGATACACTGATAAAGCAAGGAATATACAGAGCAACAACTCATGGAGATGTATGAAGTGATTTTATATATATATATATATATATATATATATATATATATACGTAGAATCTAGATGTATCTAAGATAGGAAAACTAGTTATGATTCTCTGCAAGCGGAGGACTATTCTAGATGACATAAAAAATCATAGTGGTTATGAGGATGAGGATGTTCAGGATTTGTAATAACTTACAAAGCGGAATCATAGATAAAGCAATGTGACATGAAAGAAAACAGGTCTCAAATAGACCGAGGACTCACCTGCAGTAAGTGCTTCTAGGATGTAAACTGCAACGCACTAGCCGGGCCCTGACAAGACCTAGATTTATTTGAAATTTTGTAAGTAAATTGCAATATGCCGATTTGCTAAATCCCTTTCTACTACTTTGCAAATACGTAAATTGGAAAATCGCGGGAGAACATCACCTCTGTGTATATATTGGAAAAAATTGAGAATGTTTTCTTGGCCAAATAAGGTTCCGTAGATTTCTTGGTGAAACATTAATGTTTTCAAATCTCAACGCGTTGATTTCTTGGTGAAACATTAATATTTTCAAATCCCTGTGCGTTGATTTCTTGGCGAAACATTAATGTTTTCAAATTTTGACATGACGATTTAATATAAAAATATACATTGGGATTGGAAATTCCTTGGCGATTCAGATGGGACAGATTATTGTTTTTGGAATTTTTGGGCGAAACCTGGGGGGCTTTTTTACAACATTTTGGTGACTCACAAGGGTCATCTACCTACCAGATAACTGATCAGTGGCCTTTGAATTCATTGGGCATGGAGTCATCATATAACTTGAAAATTGACTTTGAAATCTTGAAAATGCACCCAGAGTCAACCTATTATATTGAACTTGCCCTTGTTTAATTGTTAAAGTTGCACTATGCTCTGAATTTGATTTTTAAATTTGTATAACGCCTTGATCACATTGAAAAACTACCCCAAGACTCCTAAGTTATCACCTTGAAGCTCTATATCCGAGTGGAAAGCCTTTGACATTAGATTGTGATTTAAATCAAACTAGTCGGTTCATGTTTGCTTGGAGGTTTGTCTGATATGAATATACACGAGCTGAAAAGAAGCTCACAAAAACCAATTACAAAGGATACAATCATGCATGATTCAAATAAAAACATGCAAAGTGTGAATGAACACTTATTTTGCTACAAAACATGGCCAATATATCACTTTGGTTAAAAATATCAGCCAACTTGACTAAAAACACCTCTATTTGATCATCATTTTATTCTTGAAGGTGTCTAGCCTGAATTTTGAAGCTTTGAAACTCTATCTCGTGCCCTGAAATAAGCATGATTGGCAGAAACCCAACTTACAGCTCTGGAACACTTAGATATAGGATGGGACATCATCTTTTCAAAGTTAATCTTTCACAATTATTAGACAAGTTGTCATCTTCATTCTTCTCATTATGGAGGGTGTTTGCAAGTTCCTATAACTTCTCTTCCTTTTCTTTCTTCTCAACAAACACCTTTATTTCAACAATTGACTCGACATTTTCTTCCTTAACCTCATATAATAAATTGATGAGACTAAACTCATCTTTCCCATCCTCATAAAACTCTATTTTATCAATTGCAGTGTATGGATATGATCTTGGTGATTCATGACTACAATATTCCATAAGAGTAACAAGCTCTAAACATGTTAAACAATGATGATCATTGCATTCAATTACAACATCTTGCTCGCCTTCTTCCTCATGCTCAATGTTATTCTGATCAGCACAAGTGCTAAGAAACACTTCCTTCTAAAGCTCAATCCAATCTTCAAATTTTTAATCTATCGGATCTCTTCCCATGGTGGACACCTTTTAGCACTACAAATGTGTGCTCTCACCATCTGAATTGGAATCATACAAGATTGAAATCTTGATCTCATTGTCTGCATTGGTGGAAGTTGTCTAAATTAGATATGAAATGTTTGTAAGGGGTTGTTCATTGATCAAATTTTTAGATAGAGTCAGTATGAGCTCAAACTCGCTAATCCGACCCCCTAAAACCTCCAAATGATCCTCCAAAATGTGCCCTACCTCTGCAACTCAAGAAAATTAAGAAAATATTGTCTAATTTTATCCTTTTGGTGTTGATCCTTTGAGACAACTACATGGTTCAACGTTGAAAATTTCTTGGAGTGTTGTACGGTTTGTAATTTATCCCCATCAGTATAAAAATGGAAACTCCACCACCCACCAACATTGTAGGGTAACTAGGATCTATCAAAGTTGGGTAGAGAATGGGTACAACCCATGAAATACCATAGTTCCTCAAAGCTTCATGACAAGAATTTAGAGGGTTGGGTAATGCAATATATGGAGGTGGGAGGGAATTTTGAAAAAGAATGGGGATATTTTTGGATATGATGAGCTTATAACATAATCAATGGAGGATTATGAACCATAGGGGCTTCCTAGATTTGAAGTTGAACATTGGGAGACTTAGCAAGTGCACAAGGATTTGAAGGTAATTCACAAAGTGAAGGAAGAATGGGAGCAATGGGAATGGATTTTCTCTTTCTACCATGAATTAAAATCTTCAACATGGATATCAACATCAAATGATTGAGGAAGAGTGTTGCCCCCAAAGGACTAAATCATGACAACAAGATCAAAATCAAAGGCTCTCAAATAATACAAGAATGTCATACCTAGTTGGGGTCTAAATTTTTGAGGGATTCTTGTTCAAGCTCTTGTGAATCTAAGGTTGAAGTGTGAAACAAACTCTATTAATGCTCTCTTTATAGTTTTGAGGGGTTCCATGAGAGATATAATATCTGTGTTCTCCTTGAAATGCCTCTCTAGTTCCTCTCCCAAATGATCCCATGTTGAGATAAAATGAGTAACCAAAATCAAGTACCAATCTTGATCTTTACCTATGAATGAAGAGACAAGAAGTTTGAGGCAAACATTTTCTTCTATGATATTATGTATGGCACAATGATTGGCTGTATACTAAATGTGTTCAACAAGACATATATCACCATTTCTATGAAAGAGGGGCAGATTTTTTAGGGCTAATTTGGGGATTTCGCCCCACTGCTACAAATGGAGAGGGTTAGAGTTGAAATGAGTGAATGGGTAATCTCTTTGGAGAACCATGAAAGAGTGAAAACATCATTTATTAGTGAAAGATGGAGTAAGTAGTGTGTAAACTAAGAAAATGGGTAGATTTGAACCAATAAAGTCTCCACATGTGTTGAAATGATGCCTCTAAAGGATATATACCACTAAGACAATAAACTTAGTAAAATGAGATGTAAATAACTCAAGATTTATCTTCGGGCATGCCAAAAAGTAGTTGTCGCTTGAGATTGCACCCCTTGCCGATGTCAAGCTCGGCACCTCAATGAAACATGAGACTATCCACAAGGTTTGGGAACTTGGATCCTTGGGACAGACCTCCAAAGAAGGTCGACTTCTTTCACTAACAACTCTAATGTTAACACCACTCCTGAGTAAGCTACTGATTGCATGAAAAAAGGGATGAGGGAGAAACATGAATTGAATTGAAAGGGAAGATGATTGTACCAAAATAGAAAGTGGACTCTTCTCCCTGAGATCGAAACAAGGAGACAAATGCAAATCCAAGAGGGCAGAAACAAGCCACAGTGCAACTCTGTGTTTCATCAAACTTGATTCCCTACATGATTGACATGAAGAATTGAAATCATGAAAATATAACTCACACAAAACATGAAATGGAAAAACATAGAAGTAAGAAGAAAATAATAGAAGCCAAAGGGAAGAAGAGAGACACAATAAACATTATATTATTGTCCCTGAATATACATAGTCCATTTTCAGCCATTTAGAAGGCACTGAGTGCATTGCACAAGCCCATATCAGAGGTTTGCAACTCAAAATGTTCAGCCACCATTTGGGTATGGTAACTTTAAATTCAGGAGAGGATTCTTTATAATGAAATCTGAGTTGCATTATATAGAGAAAAATAAGAGAAAGGATCAAAAGATATCTAGAAATCAATAAGATCACCCACTTCTCAACCACCAAAGGAACAATCAACATTAATATGTGCAAACCAAGTATGGGTTCCATGGCTTGTCTTGGGTGATGCAAAATCACATCAAATCATGTTGTGGTTGCCCAAAATGATTTAAATGTTGGTTTCTACGTGGTGATTTGATCTTATTTAGGTGTTTTTTAATTAGAAAACAACTAAAAACACCTCCAAACTCTGTCACTAAGATCTCTCTAATCTCTTAATTATTCTCTCTTAAACTAATCCCAGATTGAAGCTCTAATCAAGAATTTTCTAATGATACCACATGTAGGTGAACATGGTCTCTGGGTCAAAAGATATGAGCATTTGAAACTAGTTTAGAATGTGGTCATTGAGCTTGTGTTTAAAATTGTTATGGCATTGGACTTGGGTTTAAAACATTTGTCGACTTTTTAACTTGATTATTTGATCATAAAACACACTTGAAGAGACCCACAACCACTTTAATCATGTTTTGTTCTCCAAGAGCTTTCCAACAAGACTGGTTTTGTGTGATTTGGTGGTCATGATCAAAAGATGTGAGCATTTACAGAGCCCCACGCCATTTGGTACATATGACAGCCACATGGCTGTCAAATTTAGCCTTGATCACTTTTTGCTACATGTCAACTTCCTATTAGCACTTTTGATCCAACCTCTCGCTCATATTTTGTGCCACATGTCCTCTTTTCATTGGTTCACATGCCTCCTTAATGTACCTGGGGATTCCGATCTCTCAGATTCATGGGGGTCCCAAGCTCCTTATACCTTATCAAAGTCACCTTTGTTGCTTTTGATTTGAAGCGACATGTGGTTGGTCCATGTGGACCAATCATGGGTCATCTATGTTTCAGGATTACTTTATACCTTATTAGGGCACTTCAAAAATATCGGGATCTTAGGATCCTGAGACACATCCCTTAGTTGCCTCTGCCACTTCATTGAGATTTCCAATCTCCGAGAGTCAGACCCCCTTGCCAACTGTGACCCGTGATTGAGCCCTTAATCCTGAGCCTTCTGATCCATATTGTCATTGGTCCACGTGGACCAATGACAGTGTTCTTTAATTCTTAAGGTCAAGACTACTTTGATTTTAAGACTTGGACAAATTTTTGGATCCCACAGGAGCCCGAGATTTGTGCGATTAAATTTGACATCCGAGTCTCTTAAGGAAAGTACAATTTTGGACATCACTAACCTGTCTTCATCCCAAAATGAGTGATTTTGATCAACTTTTTGAATGTTTTGAAATTTAGATCCCCAGAGTTGATCCATGTAAGTGGATTTGAACAAGTTTTGAGACATCAAGGTGCAAAATAAATGAATGATGAAGATCAACTTCCCTCCAAGTTAGAAATGTATATCGATTGTCAAGAAATGAGTCAAGGGCTGATTTTTGACAAGGATCATCTACTTTCTTTTGGGCTCTGAGCTCCATTTGACTACATTGCTTCTTTTTCAAAGAGTTTTTCTTGTTTGAATCCATTGTCTAAATATGAGAATTCTTCGGCTCAGAGACAACCCCAAGGTTAATAATATTGACATTGAAAGAGTTATCAAAAGGAGAATTTTCTGGACCCGAGATACAAATGGCAAGCTCTGCATTTTGTAATGAAGACCCCAAGGGAGTCCTAAAGGCTAAGCCCTCAGAGGCAACCCTCTTTGTCTTTGTAGAGAACACACCATTGGGTGCAAGGGAAGGAAATGTCAAGGTATGACTAACAGGAGTAGTGGCCATTAATATTGATTTATTATCCACCTAATCACAATTGATAAGCCCCCTCTTGTAGATTTCAACTGCAACAAAATCTAAAAGCCTCTCCATAAAGGCCCGTCTGCTTTCTTTTGGGATCTAGGCACCATTTGACTGCATTGTTTCTTTTTCAAAGTGTTTTTCTTGTTTGAATCCATTGTCTAAATATGAGTATTCTTTGGCTCAAAGACAACCTGGGGTTAGTAATGAATACATTGAAAGAGTTGTCAAAATGAGGATCCCTTAGACCCGAGATACAAATGTCAAGCTTTGCCTTTTGTAATGAATATTCTAGGGGATTTCTAGAGGCTAAAGCCCTCAAAGGCAACCCTTTGTCTTCATAGAGAACACACCATTGGATGTATGGGAAGGAAATGTCAAGGTATGACTAATAGAAGTGGTTGTTAATAGTGATTTATTATCCACCAAATCACAACTGACAACCTAGTGACAATGCTCAACACCATCCCACCATGAGGTAGACCTATTCTGATTTTTCTTGTGGACTATGAAATCCCCAAAAATATTTGGGCAAGCATCCGCTAAGTGTCGTTGTTTGAAGCACCTTTTGCACCTAAAGGAAACTCGTTCATAGTATAGTATCCAAATACAATCCCCCACGTTAAGTCACATTGCTTCTTGTAAATTGTTTCCCAAATTCATTTCAATGCACATTCTCATAGAGGTAGTATGTGTGCAATTTTTAGTTTCTAGAGTGACATCAATGAATTTCCCCAAGGTTCTAATATTCACTATGAGGCTAGGGGTCGTCCAAAACTAAAAGGGCACATTGGGAAGCCTTGCCCAAATCGGAATCACAATGAAGATTTTCGTAGTCAAATTGAAAGTTGGATACCAAGGTTTCATACATAATAATGCATTATCCCAAGCCCAAGGGCCCCTTAGAATAAGCAAATTTTTGTCCTCAACCGAGGAACAAACTACCACAGAAAAACCTTGGCACGGGGATAAATGACAACCTTGCTAGTAAGGAAGGGTTTCCCATGTTTGGATATCCAAGAATGCAGGTTAGCCAAGCTAGGCCAAAGCTTGTGGAAGCAACAAACTATGGCTCAAGATAATATTTATCTTCTACCTCCAATACATCAACACCCAACTCTACTTCCAAGGTTGTAGCTCATTTATTCCCCAAACATGAATTTGAAGAGTTAGACCGGCCCATAGAAGCCCTCCCAATGGCACTAGAGGAGCTTGTTGGCAGATCTATGGCAAAGTTTGATTGGTCCATGATATTGGCATTGCATTGAATGGAAGAGGGTTTTATCAATGCCCTGGAAATCACTGGCAGGTTCAACACCCCCGAGCACTGCTGAAGTCCTAGGGTTTGGGCTCAAAGTGAAGGCTGAAGAAATAATGGCAGTATTCATTTTTGCACAACAAAGTCCAAAGTCCAGCATTGCTACCGCATTGGGACAAGGATCAATCACCAGCTAAAGATTCAGAAGGACACAACCATTCAGCCACCTAGCTAGGCAAGCAACCAATTGTTGTCACCAATCCCTCTACCTGCTCTCTACTCAACGATAGAAGTATATTTAGGTTGAAGTAGGTGTATGGCATTGTTATAATAATTCAAATGGTTCATAAAGATGAAAGTTATCATAATTCAAGTGTATCGTATTGTCATCATAATTCAAGAATTTTCCTACATAACAATGTGGCATAGAACAATTTTTTGCTTCACTAGCCTATTACTCAAACATGCAATTCTAGGGATTGTGAGTAATAATAGCCATTGTATGATCTTGCACAAGAGTTTTTTGCTGCCCTCTTATTTTTTGAATTTCTGAGTCCCTTGGTGCTAGATTTGATGTCGGACCCTTCTAGTCCGGATTGGGAGTACTGCCCTGCAAACTTTGGGGGCCTGTCTCCCCGGCCTCCCCTCGAGGCTTGGAAGAAAATAATGGAGGGGTCCTCTTCTGCTTGGAGAAGTTGACTCCCGTGCTCTTTGATGGGTCCCTCTCTCTCCACATCTCTTCTCACATGAGATCTATCACTAGTTGGTAAGCTGATGGGTCCCAAACCCCCCTGGAAGACATCAAAAAATGGGCCCACATGAAATGGAACCCTTGTGGCGCCCTAGAAATAGCTGCGATGCCAAACGGATTTGACCTCTTCTCTTTCAGCATGAAGGAAGACTTTACTCGATCTTTGCTGGGTGGTCTGTGGTTCTTTGGCAGAAGAGGGTTCTACATTAGGAAATGGTCTCCTGGCTTCAAACCGCTCACCAAAACAATGACATAGGCTCCAATATAGGTTCGTCTTCTGGACCTTCCTCTGGAGCTTTGGCACCCTGCGGTTATAGAAGGTATTGCTTTATCTATGGGTTCTCTAATTGCAATAGACTAGGCCACAAAGGCCAAGACTAGATTCATTCATGCTCGTTTCTGTGTCAACACTGATGTCAGTTGCCCACTCCTGAAATCGATTGATCTCTTATCGGATTTTGGAACCTGGTCTCAATCCATTGAATACGAATAAATTCCACAAGCATGTTCAATCTGCAAAAGTATTGGCCATAGAGCTACTGGCTGCCCCACTAAGCCTCAACCTAAACCCAAAAGCCAGGTTGCCTCTCCCAAGAAAAAAGGAAAATATATCCCAAAGATCATTCCTGAAGAAACCCCAGTCATCCCCACTTCTAACCCCTTTGCCCTCATGGAAAAAGGAGAGATCACTGCCAACTCCAACTTGGTCACCCCTCTCGACCCCCAACCTCTTTCCACTTTGGTCTTTATTCCCGTGGAGGTCTCCCTGGCCTCCCCTCCCCCCTCCTCCTTGGTTGTCCCCCCTTCGATGGTTGTTGCTGCCCCCCCCCCCTCTCCGCCTTCTTACTCCTCACCCTCCAACCTTCTCCTCTCCCTTCCCCCTCTCCCCGGTCTTGGCTCGGAGTTTCCTCCTGCAAGCTCCACTTTCCTTAGTCCTCCTTTCCTCCCCCTCCATGATTCCTTGATCTCCCCCTCCATGCAATCCTTTGAAGACAGTTTGAACCCCCACATGACCCAAAGCAGTTACAAGAAACCTAATATTGGTACAGAGAAAGTTTGTGGGCGTACCATGGGAAATGTTAAGCTGCAGCAAGAATCAGCCCTGAATGTGGCCCAAGGAACACAGAGCACCATCCCCATGGTTGTGGGGAGTAAACCCAAATCCAAGAAATGAAGGTGATCTCATGGAATATAAGAGGGCTTAACTCTCTATAAAAATAGAGGGTCCTCAAGGATATTAAATTTAACCACTCTCCTAACATTATCATGCTTCAGGAAACCAAACTCAAAAAGGATGACAATCTCTTGAAAATTTGTCCTGCGGCCTCTTTTGCTTCACAACTTGTTATAGGTAATTCAGAAGGCTTATGCACTCTCTGGGACCCCAAATACATCAAAGGTGACTGCCTTCTTCAGCACCCCATTTTTTTATGCATTCTCTTCCAATAGGTAGATTCTGACTCTACTTAGATTACAATCAATGTTTATGCCCTGAAATTAGAATCTCAACGTGAAAGACTCTGGCAGGCCATCTCAAATTTTATAAAAAATTGCGGAAATCTCCCTGTGCTTATTATGGGAGACTTCAACTGCACTCTCTGCCCTTTCGAAAAGCAAGGTGGAGCCCCTACTAATCCCAATAGTGTGGAAGCTCTGGCTAACTTCATACGTGGGGAGACTCTCTTTGATATGGACCTGCATGGTACCTCCTTCACTTGGTCCAATCGCAGAGTGGGCAGAAATCACATACAAAACATATTGGATAGGGCTATGGGATCCTTGGATTGGATCTCTCTTTACCCCGATTTCTTTCTCAGTTCCTTAACCCGAGCGGCGTTTGACCATAGCCCTTTAGTTCTATGTGCCAACAACAAGATGAACATAAAAAATCCTCCCTTCAGATTCAAGCTTGCTTGGCTGGAAAATAATCATCTAGACCCTCTTATTAAGAGCTGGTGGGATATCAAAATTCAGGGCTCTGATATGTTTAAGTTCTCCAGTAAACTTAAGGAAATTAAAAAGCAGCTTAAGATCTGGAAGAGCAATGTGTTCGGCAATATTAAAATTCGTAAACAAAAGCTTTCTCAGGAAATAGCTAACATTTCAGCTCTAATGGAGGTAGAAGGAAGAACAGAACAACTCCATAAACAAGAAAGGCATCTTCTCAGCGACTTCCACAATACCTTAAAGGAAGAAGAGACCTATTGGAAGCAGATATCGCGGGTGCTTTGGCTAGATAATGGAGACCGCAACACCAAGTTCTTCCACATTACAACCTCTAAACACAAAAGCAGGGACAAAATCAAAGAACTGCTAACTCCGGCAGGTAATATTTTAACCTCTAACATTGAGATCTCTAATGAATTGGTCTCTTTTTATTCTAATCTCCTTTAGGCTAAGGACCCTCCCAACGATCAAGCTATGTCCAAGATGCTCCAACACATTCCCAAATTAATCTCTAATGACATGAATGGCAATTTAACGAAACCCTTCTCTGTGGAGGAAATTCATAAAGTAATCTTCACTATGAAAGGTGACAAAGCTTCAGGCCCCTATGGCTTCCCTGCTGCCTTTTTCCAAATCTTCTGGGAAATCATCAAGAAAGATCTCTTCAAGGCAGTTAACGAATTCCAGTCCAGCAACTCCCTTTTGAAAGAGTAGAACACCACCTTTATAGCTCTTGCTCCCAAAGCTCTTGGATCTAACTCTGTTGCCAACTTTAGGCCAATATAACTCTTTAACACCTCCTACAAAATCATCACCAAAATGTTGGCCGCTCAGCTTAAACCCCTGATGAACGACCTCATCATGTCGAATCAGAATGGATTCATAAGTGGACGCTTTATCCAAGGGGGTATCATCATTGTTCATGAAGCCATCCACTCGGCCCATCACTCGAAGTCCGCGGGGATGATCCTTAAATTAGACATGCAAAAAGCGTTCGACAGAGTTAGAAGGACTTTCCTGATCCGGGTTCTAAAATGTTACAGTTTTGACAATAGATGGTGTAACTGGATTTTGTTTTGCATTGCAACCCCTTGCTTCTCGATCCTCATAAATGGCATCCTGGAAGGCTTCTTCAAAAATAGCAGAGGTATTCGACAGGGGGACCCTCTATCTCCTTTCCTCTTCCTGTTACTGGCAGACTCCCTCAACAGAGCACTTCAGGCAACCAAAAGTCATTCGGTCATCTCTAGTATCAAAATCACTTCTAGCTCCCCAACTGCCACTCATAGCTAATTTGTGGACGATACTCTGTTCTTGAATGCAGCCTTGGTGATTAAAGCTTTTGCCCTCAAAGAAATTTTAGAAAACTATCAACTTGCCTTTCAACAATTGATTAACTTCAACAAAAGCAGTATATCTTTCCTAAACACCACTGCTCAAACTCAAAGAAGGATTGCTGACATATTTGGTTGCAGAATTATGGACTTACCTCCTCCTATCTTGGCATTCCCATTTTCCAAGGCAAAAAAACCAAGCATCTGTGGAATCCTATCATTGAGAGATACCAAAAAAAAATTGGCCGCTTGGAAAGGAGTCATTCTTAGTCAGGTTGGAAAACTTCAATTCGTCAAAGCTACTCTTCAGAGTTTACCTATCTATTTCATGTCTCTTCTAAATATGCCTTCCTCAATGATTTTTTCTATTGAGGGAATCCAAAATATATTTCTCTGGTTGGGGGTGGAATCCAAAAAATGGATACACCTAGTCTCTTGGAATGAAGTCTTTAAGCCGACCAATCTAGGAGGGCTTGGTATCAGACAGATTGCTAGTATGAATGTTGCACTGCTGGCTAAAATTGGCTGGGAAGTTGCTCAAGGTAACTCGCATTGGGCTCCGTGGTTGAGATCTAAATATTTGACGCAAGATGGAGATTTCCTTCTCTTCTCCCCACCCCGCGGCTAGGCTATTTGGAACTTGGTTACTAGCTCTCTTCCTCTTCTGCATAGTAGGACCAAGTGGAGGTTGGGTAATGGCAGATTAATAGACTTCTGGTTGGATTGGTGGATTGGTGATAAACCTTTGTGCCTCAACCCTATTTGGGACCCTATCAAAAGAAACCTCATCAATCACCATGGTAGGAAAGTGTTTGGTTACTGGAGAGATCATAATTCAATCCCCTCTTGGCATTTACCGGATTGGTTGGGCATCAGTGAACTTCAGAGTCAACTTTTGAACCAGTTGAGATTTCCCTTTCCTCTCTCTATATTCCTTTCTCCTCTCCTACTGACGATCGTATCTAGCCCCTCTCCCCCTCTGGTCCCTTCTCAGTCAAATCTACCTATGACACCAAGCCCCGGACCAGTTCTGGATCTCCACTCTACAAAATTTGGCCTAAAGAGTCTATTCCCAAAATTGGCTTCTTTACCTGGCTCTCCTTCAACAACACTTTCCTCTTGGGAGAGAACTTAAAAAGGAGAGGATTCTCGCTTCCCACATGTTGTTTTCTTTGCTGCAAAGCCTTGGATTCCTCCTCTCATTTCCTTCTTCACTATCCCTTTTCCCAAACTGTTTGGAATTGGCTTTTGTCATTTTTTGGAGTTATCTAGACTTTCCCAAATTCTATTCATGATACCCTCATTCAATGGTGTTCCCCCTTCTCTCACCCGGCCCTTTCCCTAGCTTGGAAACTTATCCTCCCCCATGGCCTCTAGGGCATTTGGAAAGAGAGAAAAAGGATAATCTTCAAAGAACAGTGTTGGGATCTTGAGAGGATGGCCAACCATATTGCTATTATCTTCCAAGGCAATCTCAATGACTGCTTATGGAAGAAATATCAGCAAAAAATCCAATTATGCAATAGCAAGGACTGGTGTCGCAGATGGCGATCCTTTCCATGGCTAAGCTCTCTTCCCAGGCTCGTTCTATTGTTCGGTGGCTCCCTCCTCCACTGGGATGGATGAAACTCAACACGAATGGTGCTTATAAGGGTAACCCGAGGAAGTCTTTAGGGGAGGGGTGGCAATCCTCTGAAATTCTACTGGTTCCCCTCAAGCTGCTATTGCAGCTAACTTTAGCTTGGGTACCAGTCACCGTGCTGAAGCCTTAGCTATACTTAAGGGGTTAGAGCTAACTCTTAAAATTGGCAATGATCCCTTAATTGTGGAAAGTGAATCTCTCAATATTATAACTCTCCTAAACTTAGAAGACCCAGGTCAATGGACTATTAAAAACATTATTGCTAACATCTGTCTCCTCCAAAGGAACTTTACGCAGATCAAATTCCAGCATATTCTTTGGGAAGGAAATAAGGCGGCGGATTATATGGCTAACATTGGTGTCCTCGTTGATACTCAGCAAACATGGTTAGAAAATTTCTCATCCAATCTCCTTCAAATTGTCCATAATGACTACTCATTTTCTAGCTAACACGTGGCGGTGGGAGTCTGATCCTTATGTCAACAAGCCTAGCAAAAAGCACTGCATCCTTTCCACTGACGGTGGTCATGATTTTCACATTAATTTGAATCGTTGCTCTACAGAGCTGAGCACATGGGATGAGAATTACTAGATTTGTGTTGATCTGCTTCTAAGATACACCATTTCTCATCATAAATATTTCTGGTACAGAAGGATGGGTGACGTGGAAGGCTCCTACAGAAATAGCAAGCCTTTTAAAGACGACTTGCATATCCTCACCTCGATGCAATTTCACAGATTTCTCAATATGGGAGGGAAACTCAAAAGGATTGAACCTACTTCCTTAACTTGTCTGAAGGAAGACCAGGAAGTTTGGAACATTCTGAGGGACAATGGCATAACTACATTCATGGAAAGAATGTCCAGGTACTCGGCTTTGGTTTCTTATGGCGCCCTGGCCACCTGATCCCACGGCAGGGTCCATATTGGCAACACCCACTTCACCATCTCCACCAATGCCATCACCTCGGTGACTGGACTTCCTACCTCTAGGGTTGTCTACTTCAAGAGGCCTCTGCAAGCGGAGCTTCAGGATTTTATTGCGAAAGGGGAGAAGCTAACAAAATATCTTTTTGGTTATATTCGGGAATCCCTCCTTCCTCCCTGGGACTGAGTTCATAGAGGTGATTATGAGATATTTCATCATTGATGGGTGTTATAATTTGGTCTTCGATCCCCACTTCTTCATTCTCTCTCACTTACACTGGGGGAAGAAAATAAAACTTGCTACATTTCTATTCCAGTCACTCGAACACTCCATTAATATTGCTAGGGAGGGAGGAGGGCCCATTCTGCATCAAGGCCTTCTCTACCTCCTCTTCAAATTGATTGCTTCCCCTGTTGAGTTGACCCTTTTTCCTCCCAAGCATGGTCGGCCCCTCCATACCCCCACCTCCTCCCCCATTCCATCCCATGCTTCCTATCCCTCCTCCAGCCATTGCCAACGTCGAAAAGTCTCTTCTGACTCCGAATCTGATGTCACCATCATGGGTTCCTCCTTTGCGGGCTTTTCTCCCCCTATTTCCCCTATTCAGCCTCAACCCTCCCCAAGCCAGACCTATCTTAAAGACCCTGTTGCTATTGGTGCATTCACTACTTCTCTTGCATCTAGCTCAGAGCTCCGCCTCTTAGACGCTCTACTTGGTCTTGCAAAGTTGTATCATGACTCCCCCGATTCTGGTCTAATTGGCTTGGATGTGAAGCTTAAGGATGACGGGCTTATTTTACAACGGAGTTCTGACAATATCATCATAGAGGATTGTGTTACTAGCCCTCAGAATGTTCAGAAGGATGTTGCCCTTGATTGGAAAGACAACGCAACTGGAAATACAATGAATGTTAACATTAAAACTATGCTGCTAACACAGAGAACCATCCGGAAGATCGCCATGTCGAGTTGGTGACTTCCATCTTGGCCAAGCTACAATGTTCCTTCTCGATTCTCAAAGCTTGGGAAACCTTCACTGAGAACACCAAGGTGGCCATCACCAAAGACTGCTCAGAGTTGTTAACTCTGGCAGATCAGCTTACTGATGAGTCGGGTTCTATCCAGGCTAAGAATATTGTTATCGAGCTGAAAAAACTCCTTTGATATTTGTTTTTCTGCTCTTGGTTTTGTTTGGTTACCTTTTTTTTTTTTTTTGGAATTTTCATGGGTTTTTCTATATGTAAGCGTCATAGCCTAATCTAGCCGTTAGACTTTTTGTACATGGTTGTGGGACCTTCTAAAACCCTCACTTTACCCTCTTTTCAAAAAAAAATGTGGCATAGAACAATTTATGTGGTTAGTTTCAAAAAGTGCTAATTAAGTACAAAAACTTCAGTGATTGGCAGCAAACATTGTTTATGGTATAGAATTTTTTAGACCGCAATCCAAACATCTCCTCAGCAACATTTAGTGGTAATGAAAAGAATTGATTGCATTTCAAAATTTCACAAACATGCTACTTACCCAATCAAATGTAAGCCTTGGCAGTAAAGGATTATATCATCTGTTAGACCTAGCTCATAAGAATACATAAGAAATTGACGAACATGCTACTTACCCAATCAATGGTAAGCCTTGGCAGTAAAAGATTATATCATCTATCAAATCTGGCTCATAAGAATACATAAGAAATTGATAAAACTTTCCTTCTATTCAAATTACAGAGCACAAATTATTCTAAACAATAAAATACAATCAACTATCTATTACAACCATAGAATGAAACATATCCAGCAGGCGTTGCTCTAGTGGTACGCTGAGCAATTGCCTGATGACGCATATTCAAGCTCCGCTAGACATACCCTCCATGTTACTTCCAAGTTGCCAACCCCCCTTGAACCTACCCCCACTCCCCACGGGTGGGTACAAATCACAAGAAAAAAATTATAGATAGAATAGGTACTCCTCAAATATGGCTTCTACTTAGGATGATGATTTAAGTTTTGTACTGTATTCCATAGTTACCAGGTTCAGCCGGATTTGTATGAAATCCGGTTCGAACCATATTTTTTAAAGCAGCCGAATAAATGCGGTTCGGTTCGGCCAATTTTTATGCAATTTATTTTTTTTCTTTTTTTGGCAATTTTTTTTTTGTTGGATTTTTTTTTCACAAGGAGAAAAAAAATTGCCATTTTTGGAAAGGGTCCGGGAAGATGTAGCTGCAAAAACTTGCATGTGCCATAACTTTCATTCTGTGGCTCCGTTTCAGGGGTCGTCTTCTCTAAAAGTGTATATTTTCTCGAGCTCTACGCATTGATGGCAATATTTTTCTTATTTTCATAAAATCCATTTTTGCACCTTTTTGGACCAAGCAACTTCTTGCAATCTTTTGAAAGAATCATTATGATGATGATGATTATGGTAGATGGATGCTTTTTTGTATGATTTGTCTTTATATAATGATATAAGTATACAATAATATAAATTTATAATAATATAAATATATATATCCAGAACCGGATTTTTCCATATTTTTTTGAGAACTCCGAATTTTCGGATTTTTTTGCCCTTCCGAATTTAATCGGATTTCCGAACCTAGTAACTATGCTGTATTCCATCCCACATTAAATAAAATGGCAGGTGAGAGTTTACAAATTTACTTACAACGAAAAGCGAAGAAAGAAAGTGAACAACTAAAGATCATTGTGTTGCGAAAAACAGTGCACAATTGGCAAGATTAACCCGTTGTTGAGTGCATGATGAGCTTGGCAACTGAAACTGGAAGGTAACAACTCCTTGGCTATATTACGAGGTTAGCTGACGGCTGCTCCTGATAGTAGAGACAGCAACACCACTCCCTATTAACAATTGGCAATGTAAGTTAGTGGTCATCATCCATTAATGAGGAGTTCAACACAGCCCATGGATTATAAATTAACCAGTTTTGTCAGAGATTGTCATGCATCAATGCATCACTAACAAATGCACATTGTGATAATGCAAAGAATCGCACTAAAGGAGGGAATATGAAGGCCTATCTATATAGCATTTTAATAGCCTGATGAGTTCTATTTTTTTGAGCAAAACTATGAGATTTGATGAATTCTAATGCCAAGCCAAGAAGTCATTCCAACATATTGCAAACATCATCTTTCCAGTACAAAACTTCTTATTCGCAACGTACAGTTCAACCATTTGCTCATTTCCTCGTAAAGAGGAAGGAAGATTCTGACAACAAAAAAGATACAGACTCCTTTTAAGGAAGCTGCTCATTAGGTCTTCTGGAAACCTCCTCAAGACAAACATAAAAAGTTATAGATAAACATTCTATAGATGTAGCAACAACTGTCAAAAAATTTCCTTGCTATGTAAGATAATTAGACTTATCTACACTGCTTATGTTTAATACTTCTGGATTAAACTAATCATAATGCTCAAATCGTCAATATATTTGACCAGACACTGCTGAATGCAACAACTTTTGTAATCCGTTAATGGGAGTATTTGCAATTTATTTGGAAAGAAAATTATGTCCATTTTTAGTCATGCAACTGTTCTGGTGTAATCAAACAACATAAACTTTGAAACAAAAGTTCAGTGTCCAAACAATAAAAAATAACAATTTATATCCCATGATGTCATCATTATGGTCATTGATTTCAAACATTAAAAATACATGATTTATTTGCTGAAACTTTTGAAATTGAGAAAAACCCACATTTTTTTGCCCTTGAACAGATTTTACTCAAAAAAAGGGGGGAAAATGGATAGCCAAATATTTAAGATATAAGATAATATTCTTCATTGTTACAACTTACAAGGTCCTAAAGCTGTTTTAAAATCGTTCCAGTGATATAAAGAAATAAAATGCCAAAGGCACAATAAAAAATATAGGGAACTGTTTCAAATGTCTGTTCTGTCAAAAGAATTTCAATTTTCCGCTGCGAGGCAAACTTGTTTTCACCTGTTCCAAATGGCACAAAGCTTTTTCTTTTCCACTTAGTCCAGAACACAATCCTGAAGCCCCCAAAGTTATAGCAAAATACAAATAAACAGTACACAGTAATGTCAAAATTGCAAGCGCAGTTAAGAGATACTGATGGCGCCTGAACAATGCCATCCATCCATCTTCACGTGATTGAAATTGCCTTCGAAATGAACCTGACAAAGGAGAAACTGGAGGCTGTGCCCTCCTATGTGGCGACGAGATAGACTCGTGACCCATGATGCCCACCATTCTAACAAACAGAATTACAGCACTGCTTTAAATGAACTGCACCCAATAATCAATATCAATCCAACTCAGTATCCAATTGTCAAATAATCTATGTCTGAGCTAATCTCCTCAGACATTCATCAAAATTCAATCAGTGTCCCAAGTTAAGGATAAAACATACACTTTACATTAAATTATTTACCAACATCAACTTTCTGCAACGTATTGACAGGAAAAAAAAAAATTAAACTTACCTAAAATTAGGATCGGATGATGCATTCTATATCATTGATGATTAATGGCAACCAACCTATAGGATCAAAAGTATCGTTCACCAAGATTCTTCGGCTATTTATGTTGGGGGGTATTTGCCTATAAATATCCTCCTACATCCTTTATTTTTACTCTTTTGCTCTTACACTCGGAAGTCTACTTTAAGACAAGTCATGCTAGCAAATCCGTACAACGCTCCATTGTTGACTTGCATAAGTAATTGGGAGCCTAGAAATTAACAATAGTAGCTTCTTCAACAAAAGTATATCCACCCTTTGCTGACATCATCAAGTACAGTCTACTATCCTAGAACTTGAAATTTATGGAATAATCAAGTTTACATAGCAGTGCTCTGATAGATTATATTCAAAATTTCAAAGCACTCACTAGTCCCTCAAATATATATGAAGATTTGCTGAAGTATGAGAGGCAGAAATGTGAAGCAGGCATAAAAACTTTGATATATCACAAACGACTGACAACTCCCTCAAAATATATACAAAGACTCACTGAACCTTGAGAAATGGATACGTGAAGCAAATATATGAACTTTGATAAATATATATATATATATATATATATATATATATGAAACGATTCACTGCTATATTGACCACTGGCTTCAAACCACTTCCCGATGATGGGTCTAGCAGTACGACCTGAAACGTTGGATTTAAATTTGCTTACACAGGAATACCCAAAAGACCTAAGTTGCCAGGAAATGGAAACTGAAACAGATTCAAAACTTGTACATGCCACTTTTCCAAAAACCCTTAAAATGAAACAGCGCAGAAACTTTTGTAAAATAAAATATAAATATATACAAAAACTCATAATACTCGTCATTAGTCCATAAAAGATAAAACACTTGAAAAATATAATGTTTCCAAAAGTGCAAAGCATTCAACATGCTTGAAAGAAGCATAATATTCATTTTTAGTGCATAAAAGATAAAGCACATTTAGATATATCATTCTTAAAAGTTCAAAACATTTAACATGCTTAAAATTTCACATGTTCATCTGACTTATAGGTTTAGATTTCCAAATGTAAATGCAAATCTCAAATTAGTTGACTATGTGAGAATTATAATCTAGAATAGATCATCTGGATTCTCCTCAAAATCATTATCATCAACAACAGCAGCACCTTGATTCATCATGTCTGAGACAGAGCCTTCAATGCCAAGATTTCAATTGAAAGGGGTGTGTGTGATTATTAAAGGTTTTTTTGTTCTTTTTTTAACATCTTGAAATGTCGGGGAATGTACCGGAAATGGCCTGAAATCATGAGAAACTTTTCCCGGCCGTTTCTGGGATATGCCCAGACTGTAACAGCATTTCCAGGGCATTTTGGTTGCCCTTTTCGCTTCCATAATGTCTCCCCTGTGAAATGCCCCTTGATTGGTGCCATTTCATGCATCCTGGCAGAAGACTCATACATACTGATGCACCATAAAAAATCAATTCTCAATGCTAAAATATTTGAGCTTTAATCAAAAAGTTAAAAACAGATTTTGTGGAACTTCAAATTAGAAAAATACAGTTTAATTTTTTAAACCTGTCACCACACTTACCTCGAACTTTTCTATCAGAAATCCATTTTTTATTGGAATTAAGATTTTGATTTTGAGTTTGAAAATGTAAGGGGACTGAATTCAAAGGTCGGCTGCAGATAGAGTGCCCAGCAAGAGATTCACGAAAGTTGATGGAGGCAGACAAACAAACAAACACAGGCTGTGGAACTGACACAGTGGTGCAATGGGTAAGGGAGTTTCTAAGTCTTTAAACTCCTATGACTCAGAAAGTTGATACCCGTGGCAACACAACCTAGAAACCTAAAGTTAGTCTTTCTAATTTTTCCTATCAAAGTAATTCAATTCACTTTTTAAAGGCCAAATTCTTGGATTGCCTACATGTAATCAACAAATCCAATCTATAACGCAATTTGCTGATTTAACTCGAAGCCTCGAAGTAAATCCTGATACCAGAATGTCTAAGGGGTTGCAAAGAATGGTAATAGGAGCACGGATTCAAAAGTGTGACCCCGCTTCAAATCCCACGGCATCAATAAGGCAGCCCACGGGGTACATTTGAGATTAGGCCGTGACCCGTGCTTACAAACCTTAAAAAACAAGGTTAAACCTAACCCTGACCTCATTTAAACAAGCTCATAATCTCATCCAATATTTACCAGTCAAGAAAAACCCCAATACTAGAATTGAAGCCCTGTACATATAAATCTACAATAGCTTAAAATTCGTAAAGTCAACGCTAACCCGCATGTGGCCATGTTACAGTAATTCCTGATAAGACAACGAATCACTCGCAATTTTATTCTATCCAACATTAAATCCTAAACAACGAGCGACAACCCTAATTCTAAACCAAACCCCGGTGAAAATACACCAGTCCACAAGCTGCTATTTTCTTATGTTAAAATTTAAAACTTATCGCCATGAAAATGCTTGATACGATACTTGGCAGAATAAAAATGCAAATCCGTACCCAAAAAAATGAAAAAAAAATCAACCCGTGAGATTGTTGCCAAATACAGATCTCAATATAGATAAATTATCCAATAAACGGTTAAAGAAGTTTAATGCACCTTCTAAATAGAACCCTCAGAATGCCGCGAAAAATTAAAAGATCTAAGAGCCGACTCACCAGAGGAAAATCTGAGCTTAAAAAAATGCTATCTCCTTACGCTGTCAAATTTGACGATGAATTTCAGATGCGCAGAGGAACGCGCGTTTTGCTTCCATTTCAGCAGCGGGTGGTATCGGGTTCGAACCTCGAGCCGGCCAGCCGCAGAAATAGCAAAAACGCGTTTTATTTATTTATTTATTTATGTGTGAAGTGGATCGTGGCTTTTTAGTTGAGTGGGTTTTGCTGCAGGTATTATAAAGTGTTTAGTTGGTTTGAAGCATGTGAAGTTAGCGTGGGGTTCTAGACCTTTACATCCAATGAAGGAAGCAACGGAGGAAGGAGGCTTTGACTAGTGTAGTATTCCCATTCGAAAAACCTAGTGTGCGCCACAACAAATCTCGAAGAGGTTGGCTTACGTACTTAAATGAGATGTCGACGAACCTCTTAGAAAGGTGGCTCTTATGAAGGCCACTCCAGGGTTGATTTTCACTTGAGTTTTATGAAAGCAGGGATGAAATATGATGGGCAACCTCACTTCTCAATTTAATTTTCAAAACGGTATATAGTCCTAATTTTGGTATACAACTAGCAATCATACTTAAAATGTATGATGTGAATGCCAAAAGGGATATAGCGAAGAATCAAAACTGGAAGGGGAGGGAATACGGGAAAGGAAGATGGTTGTAGCAAAATGTGTTATGGGGTGGAGAAGTGCATGGGAAAGGAAAGAGGAATCGAAGAGCCAATGTGAAAAGGATCTCTCTACGAAGAGCACGATATGTATGTCAATTGAAAGAAGGAGACAACTCTTTATAGGGCAGACTTCGAGGAAATTATAGAGGGAGATATCTCAGAATGCTAGCAGTGGATGGAAAATGTTGCTGAGGTGAATACTTGGTTGAATTTGCAGCTCTTGACCTAATTGTAGTCACAAAATCATGCACTTTAGGCATTATTTAGCCCGATCTCATGCTACTATTTAGAAGGTTCTTCAGTGAAGAAAGTACTAATTAATCTCACCTTTTGGCCATCTTATTTTTAACTTTTATTTCGTCATTCCCACGTATTTTCATATACATGCTCGGCTATTTTGTCATTGTCCCGTCATTTTAGGCTAAACAGGGGCGCCCTGGTCCCCCCTGGGGCGCTGTGATCCTTTTTCTACTTTCCCGCCACTTTTTGGGCTCTTTCTAGCCATTTTTCATACTTATCTTTTTCCTAGTCGGCCATGTCGGGGTTAATTATGAAATTAGATCAAGAGAACCCTATAAATATAAAGTTATGAGACCATAATGAGGGTCCTAATGTCACTTACTACTATCACTCCATCTAGGGTTGCATCCATTGCATCACTTGCATTCACATAGTGCCATGCATCAAGGCTAGGAGATCTGCATCAACACACACAACATAGGGGGGGATTCTATTTTATTACATGCACACATGCTAGTACATTTTCTATAGTTAGTATTTCTCGTTACTTCACAAAGTACTACTGACACAAGAGCATTTAGGGCATGACATGCACACACACACACACACACACCAGAACTACATTTGGGTCCGAAATGTAGTGCAACACTCAGTTTAGTAAGCCCATTGTTGTGGCATCTGAGGTTAGTCTGACCCATTCATTTTGCATATTTTATTTTTAGGGTTTGATATTTCCTTTCCTTTTGCAGGTCATTACTTCATCTTCCATCATTCGGCACATTCAACGTAACTCGACAGATCCAATGCGAAAGGCAGGGAATATTCTAAATTATCTTGCGACCTTGTGAAAACTAGATTCTGAGCTTTTACAGATACTAGGGTGCCTATTCTGCAGACCAGGACACCCCAGTAGCCTTCTGGATGCTTTAGTCTTCTCATATCATCTAGATTTGACCTTTACGGGACTTCTGAGTGATTGTTTCTACTTCTAGAATTTACACTCAAACCTGCGACACTCTTCGGCAATCAGCTAAGTCCTTTCCTTTATACCTTTGCATACTTCGAGTTTTAATTCCATTTAGCATAATTGTTTAGAGTTGTTCCATACTGTTTTAGCATACATTACAATATTCTAGTCCTCCTATACTATATTAACTATTGTTAAACTTCCCATAGTCTAGCTTAATTTTAGTTAATCATTTTGGTGAACTTGACGTCTTTCACGCTTAGGATCCTTATTCTTCTTCTATCATGGATCAAGTTTCTTTATCTGATTTACTTAAGAGATGTCCCACTTGTCAAGATGTTTTCCAAAAATCCCTAGACACCAAGTATTTTGATGACAATACACCACCACACAAATTAAGTGTTATGCTTCAGTGTTTTCCTTTCGACCCTGATCTTAACGACCCTTCATCTAACCAACACATCTTAGACTTGATTCAGGCCTTACATGCAAAATGTGTTGTCATGGAATCCACAATCACATCTCTTAGATCTGAAGGTCAAAAACTCAAGGATGCTTCTCAATCTCATACATTCTATAGGCAATCTATGGAATCAACCATTACATCCCTTAGATCTGAAATTCAATAGCTTAAGGATGTTTTTTAATCGTATGTTTGTGCTCCTTCTCCATCTTATATGCAATCGATGTCCACTACATGTCATCTAGTTGAACCCCAAGACATGACATTACCTGAGCCTCTTTTATTTGCGCACAATGTTATGCCACATGACATCCTTACTCAACTTCTTAGTCATCAGTTGCTTACTCTACCGCCTACTCATTACTATCCTCCTTATCTATTGGCAAAAAACCGAGGTCGTCCATATTGCAATTATCATCGAATCAATGGACATAATACAAATGATTGTCATGCTCTACATCACCTATTCCAATATCTTACGCATTAAGGTCTTATTTCATTTGGTGTACAACATCCTCTTATAATGGTTACACCCGCATGGGCTCCTAAGGCTACTCTTTTTTAATTAGTCATGATCCACCTAAGTAATCACCTACGACATCCCCAAGTCAACAAAGTCAACCACCTATTGAAATTAGTTCACCCCCTACTCATCCATGCTATGTGGCTACTAGTGCGTCTCCTTCTAATATTTCTTAGGAAGTTCTAGATAATTCCCTTATTCATTACATTCTTGATATTGACGTTCACTCACATGCGCATAATGATTCTCCTCCTAGTCAAAAAAATGCTATAGTTCCATCACATGATTCTCCTATTTCTGATGTTGCTTCTTTTCCACTTAATGAGTATCATGCCACCGTTTCTCATGTGCCTTCTTTGAAAAGACAAGTACTGCCAAAGATGCCACCATTAAAGTTTTTACACCATCCTACTCCACTTTTGTTTTTGTAATCATCTTGTTAAAGCAAGTACCCATCCACTCAAGTTGTTTGCGAGATTACCACCTCAACGTCCCATCACTTTAGTTAAATAAACTACTCCTTGCATGGATCCACTTAATGCCTTTTGACTAGAGTTCCATCGCTTACATACTTGGGGGGCATGACATCTAACACAATCTCCCCCCTCCTCCTATTAACATAGGTGCATCTTTTTCATCTTTGCATCATCATTCATAGGAATACTCATTACACATTTTAACACTATCTTTACATGATGACGAACTCTTGTGCTTCGGTTCACACTTGACTGTTGAGGGATTACCATTACACTAAACCACACACACCATACTCTAGGCAACACACATTTCATCACACATTGCGTGTCCAACACAATATATTCTACAATTTTGTCTACAACCTCTTCACATTTATGCATTCATACATTATACATTTTACTATATTGCAATATTTCTATCATCTATGCATTTTGGATCATACGTTATTCATCACTAGGCTATCTACATACATACCTTATACACTTAGCATTTTCGTATCATACATTTTCTATATACTATAATAGTATTCATTACATATGAGTCTAGGTTTACATTACATCCCTACAATCTACATTATACTAGTCCTCATCATACACACTATATACATTATTAGGCTATCCACGCATAACCTATACATAGTCATTTCATACACTACACGTTCCCACATATATCCTACACACTACGCTAGGTTACATTACATATGAGTCTAGCTTTACATTTTATCATTACATATTCCATTTCTATCTACACCTATTATTACATTTTACACATTACATAGTATACATCCTACACACCCTACAAATACTACATTGCATTGCCCACACCGCACATTTACAAAATCCTACTCATCACATGGTTGTCTAGTTTTCATCATACATGCTACATTGTCTTCTACACATTGCACTCACTACCCTATGATGCACTTTAGTTCCTCAGTCCATACTTTACTGCTGAGGGTTTACTAATCAAATGGTTGTTACACTCACCATGCGAAATTTCATCACATGACATTCCTAAGACTGGTGACATACGTTTTAGGCTAAATTGTCACCTATTCGATCATATTGTAGTGGTATACACCTTAGGTTACATCACCACTTCCCTACCTTCCATCTCATAAGTGACATATGTTGTAGGCTAAATCGTCACCTCTTTCTATCATCAGTTAGTGGTATACGCTTTAGGCTAAATCACCACCCTCCATTATTTCATCTTATAGTGATATATGCTTAGGGCTAAACCATCACTCATCCTTTCATCTCATAGTGATGTATGCTTAGGGCTAAATCATCACTCATCCTTCCATCTCATAGTGACATACGCTTTAGGCTAAATCGTCACCTCCTTCTATCATCATATAGTGGTATACGCTTTAGGCTAAATCACCACCCTCCATTATTTCATCTTATAGTGATATACGCTTAGGGCTAAATCATCACTCATCCTTTCATCATATAATTATATATGCTTAGGCTAGATCATCACTCATCCATTCAACAAGTCATGATATACGCTTTAGTTATAAGGTTCATGCACACCTTTTATATATGTCGCACGTCATCACTACACATACATACTCATCACAGTGTGCTAGACATAACAAACACTACTCGACCATTTCTCGATGATGTACTCTCGTTTACATTTCATTCTTGATTGCTGAGGGGGCAAACAAAATGAACCTCATTTCATACACTTCCATATAGTCGGGGGGCACGTTGCTCCTACTATTCTATCTTGCATCCCATTCCATCCACCCACAACATATTGCATTGTCTTGGAGGCATTTAATTTTTCTTCTTAGTGTTTTGCATGATCACTTTACTACACATGTTAGACTGATTTCTTATATGACATTATCTATATCATACACACATGCATGTTCATGCCTTTATTTAGTGTGATCACAGATATAGGAATTTTACACGAAGCATGGATGCTTTCCTTCTACCCTTCCTATATTGGTCATTGTAGGCATCCACATTTGTCTTATCCAGGTGCTATTGTTTCATTTTGTACTTAACATCTTACATTTACTTGATCATACACGCTTTGACATATTGGTTATTGCTCTAACATGCTAATGGGCATTCCATGTGCAATACTTGTTTTGTAGGATTACATGTTTCCATACTTGTTTTCCATTTTTTTTTTCATTGTATGTGGGATTTGCCTTATGTTTGTGTGCACACTTGTTTCTTGTTTACAACCATGATGGCCTTGTATGTCTTGCGACATCGTGAGTGATGTCCCATGTTTGCAACCCACTTTGTGTGGTCTACTTCTTTTCTTGCGTGTTTACACTATTGTGTTTGGTAGTTACTACATTATCTGTGTATTTTACACTTGTCTTATTGCATCCATGTGTTTTTGGACTAACACTTGTTTTGGCTAGCCATCCCCTTTTGTGCGCGCCTTGGTTTCTACCAAGCGCTTTCCCTTTCCCCCTACAGGGAAGATTTATACAGGTTAGAGTGTGGTAGGTCATCTTTTGGGGCCATATCATCCTTTCAACAACGTTGCATGCGCCTCCAAAGAGGGGGACATCATTGAGGGTTTTTCATAATAACACAATGTATTTACACTGGTTCAGTACAATGTACTTTCCGCCCTTGGCTTTGTGGTTTTACATACATCAAGTGAATTCAGACTAGTCTACAAACTCCATACACAATAGATTTTATAGTACATGGTGTCCTTAGCATTTCTAGGGAACAATTATAGGCTTTGGGGTTACTGTGGGTGTGCCTCTCTACACTACTTTGGCCAGTTGGCGTCGGATCACCCAAAAAACCAAGACAATACAGAGATCTCTTCACACACATTTCAACAGAAGCAGTCAAAGGTTGGAGGACACGGAACATTTCCTCCCTATACTTCTTCAGCTAGGGTGGCGTGAGATCACTTTGAAAACTCACAGCAATACAAGATATCCTTCTACACCCTTTCTCTCGACATGGATTAGGTGCACATGTTCCATTTACACTTTCCTTTTCAGTGTATCTTCCACTTACATATTTAACATTTACATACATACATATTTGACTACTTGATCATTTTCTCCTTGCAGGTCCAGCCGTATGAGAAATAAGCAACCAAATTGGGGGCAACAACGACGATGACGACAACTTAACGACGATACACCATGACGACACTTGCCTTTAGTAACCATGTAGGTACATTATACACCGCAATAGCTACACACACATTTCTCCCTAGGTTCACTCTCATCACTTTTTATGCGCATTTTTCATCTTTAAAATCCATGCTCCTCCACTTTTTCTTTTTTTCATTCCACGCTTGAGTCTAGTCCATCAACACATCTCTACTACACTCTACATGGATATCATGTACGCTTCTTTATCTACTTTATGTTACCAAGCGTTCTTCTCACCAATATAAAGTGGGGGAAAAATGTAGTCACAAAATCATGTGCTTTAGGCATTATTTAGCCCGATCTCATACTACTATTTAGAAGGTTCTTAAGTGAATAAAGTACTAATTAATCCCACCTTTTGGCCATCTTATTTTTACCTTTTATTTCGTCATTCTCACGTATTTTCATATACATGCCCAACTATTTCATCATTGTCCCATCATTTTAGCCTAAACCGGGGTGCTTAGACCTGTACTGGGGTGCCCCCTGTCCCACCCGGGGTGCCCTGATTGTTGTTTCTACCTTCACACCACTTTTTGGGCTCTTTCTAGCCATGTTTTTCATACTTATCTTTTTCCTAGTAGGCCATGTCAGGATTAATTACGAAATTAGATCAAGATAACCCTATAAATATAAAGTTATGAGACCATAATGAGGGTCCTAATGTCACTTACTACTATCACTCCATCTAGAGTTGCATCCATTGCATCACTTGCATCCACATAGTGACATGCATCAAGGCTAGGAGATTTGCATCAACACACACAACATAGGGGGAGGGATTCTATTCTATTCCATGCACACATGCTAGTACATTTTCTATAGTTATTATTGCTCGCTACTTCACAAAGTGTGACTAGCATAAGAGCGCCTGGGGCATGACATGCACACACACCAGAACTACATTTGGGTCTGAAATGTAGTGCAACACTCAGTTTAGTAAGCCCACTGTTGTGGCAGCTGAGGTCAGTCCAACCCATTCATTTTACATCTTTTTTAGGGTTTGATACTTCCTTTCCTTTTGCAGGTCATTACTTCATCTTCCATCATTCGACACAATCGGCGTAACTCGGTAGATCTAGTGCATCAGATAAGGAATATTCCAGATTGTCTTGCGACCCTATGAAAACTAGATTCTGAGCATTTATAGATACCAAAGCACCTATTCTATAGACCGGGGTGCCCCGAGGTGCCCCAGTACCCTTTTGGGTGCTCCAGTTTGCTCAAATCTTCCAAATATGACCTTTATGAGACTTATGAGTGATCGTTTCTACTTCTGGAATTTACACTCAGACCTACGACACTCTTTGGCACTCAGCTAAGTCCTTTCCTTTATACCTTTGCATACTTAGGGTTTTAATTCCATTTAGCATAATTTTTTTGAGTTGTTCCATACTAGTTTAACATACATTACAACATTTTAGTCCTCCTATATTAGATTAACTATTGTTATACTTCTCATAGTCTAGTTTAATTTTAGTTAATCACTAATGGGGTTGTTAGAAAAAAATAAAATGTAAGGGGAATTTGAATGCATGTTTCACAGGGAACGTCAGGGATAGGAAGACATAGAGTGTATTTAGAATGTCCGGGTGGTGATTCCATGTATAATTTAGTTAGGTGTTTTTCTAAAAGTATCAGGTTAACAATTAGGGTAGTGTAGTATTCACACGAGTGCAATTTTCATCGAAAGGGGAAAAATAAAAAGGGGAAAAGCCAACATGTTCCAACTTTGGAACATGACTGCAAATACCACTAGTTGCATAACGATGCAACCTCTATAATCAAATGTAAGGTGAAGTAATTACAAGGAGTAGATGCATGACCATGTATCAATAAATGAAACTTTCTAATGATTGGTCATACGAGTCAAAGGTAGATTAAGGCTTTGGATATCATGCCCCACACAATTTTCATGGATCATATTGTTCGTACCCAAATAATATATGTTATCTATGCTTCATTTAAGCATTTCAATCTCAAAAAGAGGACACAATAAACTTTGGGGAAAATAAAAATTTTTAAGGGTTCCAAACTCAAGTAACTATAGGAAAATAGATAGTGCGCATAAAAACATCGCTAATTGAGTCACAATAACAATCAAACATATCATTGAAAGCTATTTTTTTTGTTAGTTAAGCTTGTTTTTTTCATCGAATGACATCAATGTTTTTTATTGGATGAAATTTAATTGGATAGGTAAGATGTAAACATGAATGGATTGTTGTAAATTAAAAGGTGAGAAATTATAGACCTGCATGCCCCACACCTATTCCATGAAACATATTGTTCCTTCCCAAAAATAACTACTATATGTGCTTCACTTAATCGTCATAATGTCATGCAATTTTTTCACGTGAGTGCAATGTGAGCTTAAAGGGGCCAAAAATAAAAATGTATGAGACCTTACCAGGGACCCAATTCGAGACCCAATCTCACTGCTTACTTATTGTAGCACTTTTCAGGCAATGTTTTTGCAATTTTGAGCTTGAGAAATTATATCGAAGTAGGCCATGCGGGAAAAATCATTGATAACTGAGGCAATACGGGGAAGGAATGCACATGTTACAAGAAGACATTATTTGACAAGTGATTAGTGTTATTTTTTCATTTTACGTATTTTACGGTGGAAAGGTTTTTTGACTGCATGACATTTAGTGTGTAAATTGTTTGAAAGAAAAAGTGCATACAATGTGAAAGAGGTAAAGGAAACATATTTTTGGAGATATCTAAAAAATAAAAGAGCAATCAATAAGTATTGTTGATGTCAATAGTTGTTGTTTGCAATTTTAGCTCTTGCACTTTATAGGTAGCTAGAACATAAATAAATGTAAGGGGAATTTGTTGAGTTGTGGAGCTCAATTAATTCAGTTTAGCATGTAATGTAAACTTTTTGGAAAAAATAGTAACCTTCATCGGTTAGGGGGAAATGGCATCGGTCACCCAGGATAGTCATCGGTCAGGCAAGGAGGAACCGACATCGGTTACCTGTACAGGGATGTTTTAATTAACTCTCAGGAATCATATCTATTTTTAGCATTAAAGTATATGTATTGATTGTAATTGCATGGCTAAGTGCCCTAAGTTTATAAATGATTATATAAGCATGAAAGCTAGGGTTTAGAAGTAATTATTAACGATAATTAATAAGAACTTACAAAATTTGGTGAGAGAGAGAATTCTTGGTGATGAAGCAAAAACTTGAGAGAAAGAAAGTACTGTACATCTGAGAGGTGTGGAAGATTGCAAATCTTCAATTGTATATCTTGTCAAAGCTTTGGATAATAGATTGGCTTGTTTCTTAGTGGACGTAGCCCACACTGGCGATCCACATTAAATCTGGTGTTGATTTATATCTCTTGTTTTGTATAGTTCTTTTGGTAGAATATTTTCTTTTATTTGCATGTATGCTTAGATCTTATATATTGTCAATATAACCGGTGTGCTAAGCCCAAAAACTAGTATCAGAGCTTTGTTTGAGGGTTTTCTGTGTTTAAATTTACTCACAAAGAGTTTTCTGATTGAGTGGGAGCTACAACAATGGAAAAATAAAACAAATACAAAGTAGAGAAATTTGATGGCCAAAACTATCAATTAAGGAAGATGCAGATTGAGGATTATCTGTATTAAAGAGATTTGTATTTACCGTTGGATGAGAAGTCTAGACCTACGAAGATGACTGATGAAGAATGGAAGATTCTTGATACAAAGGATTTGGGATCTATAAGATTGAGCCTGACAACATCTATGGCTTCCAATATTACAGAAGCGACTTCTACGGTAGGGTTAATGAAATCTCTTGCTAATTTATATGAAAAAACTAGTGCTTCAAATAAAGTTTATTTGATGAAGAAACTATTTAGTTCTAAGATGCGTAAAGGTGGATCTTCATTTAGTCATTTGAATGATTTCAAATCTATTGTAAATCAGTTAAAATTGGTTTATATACTGTTTGATGATGAAGTGAAAGCACTTTTATTCTTATGTTCTTTGCCTGATATTTGGGATAACTTGGTAATGGTTGTTAATAATACAACATCTACTAATAATATTTTGAAGTTTGATGATGTGGTTAGTATAATCTTGAATGAAAAAAATTACAGGAAGAGTACAGAGGAATCATCATCTGGGAATGCTTTGAATGTAGAAAGCAGAGGCATGTAGAAGGAGAGATCCAAGAGTAATAGTAATGGGAAATCAAAGTCAAGGGATAATAGATCTAAATCTAGAAGTAAGGGAATTACTTGTTGGAAATGTGGAAAGAAAGGACATGCAAAGAAAGATTGTTGGTCAAAGGACAAAGAGAACCAACAACTAGAAAAAGGTAAAGAAGCAAATCTTGTTGCATCATAGGTAATTCAAGATGCTCTTATTCTTTCTTTAGATAGTATAATTGAATCATGGGTTTTAGATTCAAGATCTTCTTTCCATGCAACCCCTAATAAGGGTTATCTCAGAAATTATGTCCAGGGTAATTTTGGGCATGTTTATTTGGGTGATGATGAACCTTGTAGTATTACTAGTAAAGGGGAAGTTCATCTAAAATTGTAGAATAGAAATACATGGGTATTGAAAGATGTGAGGCATGTGCCAAGCCTCAAGAGGAATCTCATTTCTACAGGGCAACTAGGTGAATCTAGTTGCATGGCTACTTTTACAGGAGACTCTTGGAAAGTCACCAAGGGTGCTTTTGTTTTGGCAAGAGGTAAAAATGTAGGAACATTATATTTATCTACCTGTGTTACTGATTCATTTTCTGCATTATCTACTTCAAACTCAGATGCATGCATGTGGCATAACCGGCTGGGCCATATGAGTAAAATATGAATGCACATCTTAAAGGTTACGGGTAAGTTATTAGATTTGAAAGATTTAGATCTTGATTTCTATGAGCATTATGTCTTTGGAAAGAAAAAGAGAGTGATATTTCTCAAATTTGGGGTAACTAAGAAGGAGCAAAAATTGGAGCTTGTACACTCAAATGTGTGGGGACCGACTCAGGTAGCTTCTCATGGAGGATCCAAGTATTATGTTACTTTCATTGATGATGCTACAAGAAAGGTATGGGTTTATTGTATTAAACGTAAATCTAATGTTTTTGAGACTTTTAAAAGATGGAAAGCCTTTATTGAGAATGAATCAAATTCTAAGTTAAACTTCCTTATATTTGACAATGGTGGTGAATATTGTAGCATAACTTTCAATGATTATTGTTCAATGAATGGGATACGTAGAGAAAGAACGGTTCCAAGAACACCAAAGGAGAATGGTGTTGTAGAAAGAATGAACATGACAATCATGGAACGTGCTAGAAGTAAGAGGATACATTCTGGACTGCCTTTGCAGTTTTGGGTAAAAGTAGTTGATACAACAGTTTATTTGATTAACCGTGGGCCTTCAAGTTCACTAGATGGAGGGATACCAGAGGAAACTTGGACCGAAAAAGAGGTAGATCTTTCTTTTCTTAAAGTTTTTGGTTCATAAGCTTTTGTGCATGTTGATAAGGAAAATAGAAAAAAGTTGGATGTAAAATCCAAGAGATACACTTTCATTGGTTATGGATATGGTGATTTCAGTTTCCATTTTTGGAATTTAGAGAATTCTAAAATTATTAGGAGTCATGATGTCAAATGGAATGAAAAGAGAATGTATAGGGATCAAATTTTGGTACTCAAGAATGAACTGGGTGAAAAGTTTGTGAATGAAAATGAACTCTCAGATTTAAAAGTATTACCTATAGGGTTACACAGTAATCAGTGTCAATTTACCCTTGACCGACATCGGTCAACATAACTGATATCAGTTACAGAAGATCCAAACCAACATCGGTTATCAGAACCGACATTGGTTATAGGAGACTGGCATCGGTCACTGTCAGATTTGGATACAAATGTCCAGGAGGTTCAAATTGAGCCTCCGGTACCCCAAATTCTTGTGAGAAGGTCACAAAGGGTAAGTAAACCTCCATAAAGATTTACAACTTCTCTATTTTATTTATTTTTGACTAATAATAGTGAATCAGAGAGCTTTGAAGAAGTAATGCAGGATAAGACCCATGTCCAGTGGGAGCATGTCATAGATGAAGAGATGGACTCCTTGGAACAGAACCAGACTTGAGATTTGGTTAAGTTGCTAGCATGTAAGAGGACATTGCAGAACAAGTGGGTTTATAGAATTAAGGAAGAAGAGGGTGAACATAAAAGATACAAGGAAAAACTTGTAGTAAAGGGATTTTCACAAAAAGCAAGTATTGACTTTGGCGAAATATTTTCTCCTGTTATTAAGATGACTTCTATTCGTACAATATTGAGTTTAGTTGCAGTAGAAAATATGAATTTAGAGCAACTAGATGTGAAGATGGATTTCCCTCATGGTGATTTGGATGAAGAGATTTATATGCAGCAGCCGCTTGGGTATGAAGTCAAGGGTAAGGAGAAATTAGTGTGTAGGTTGAAAAAGAGCCTATATGGGCTCAAACAAGCTCCAAGGCAACGGTACATGAGCTTTGATAGTTTTATGCATGAGCATGGTTACTTGAGATGTGAATCTGACCATTGTGTTTATTTTAAGAAGCTTGAAAATGGGAGCTATATTATTTTGTTACTGTATGTGGATGATATGCTTATTGCAGGATCTAGTATGTAGGACATTGGTGAGCTTAAGGGAAAGCTAGCTCACACATTTTCTATGAAGGATTTAGGAGCTACAAAAAGAATCATTGGCATGCAAATACATAGAGACAAGAAAAAAAAAGAAATTGTATTTGTCTCAGGAGAATTATATCTACAAGGTGTTAGAAAGGTTTAAGATGTAGAATGTAAAACCTGTTAGTACACCTATGGTCAAAATTTTTAAATTAAGCAAAGATCAATGTCCATCATCACATGAGGAGGTCAAATACATGACATGAGTGCCATATGCTTCAGCAATTGGGAGTCTCATGTATACTGTGGTTTTTACCAGACCTGACATTACACAGGCAGTGGGGGTTGTGAGTAGATATATGGCCAATCCAAGTAAAGAGCATTGGAAAGTAGTCCAATGGATACTTAGGTATTTGAAAGGAACATCTAGCATGTAGTTATGCCATGGAAGTTAGGATATTTCATTATGTGGCTATGTTGATTCGGATATGGTTGGAGATCTGGATGATATGAGGAGCACCACTAGATATATTTTCATAGTAGGTGGGATGGCAGTTAGCTAGATTTCAAGATTGCAGAAGGTTTTGACTTTGTCTAATATAGAGGCAGAGTATGTTGCAGCTACAGAGGCTAGCAAGGAGATGATATGGATGAGTAGGTTCATGAAAGAGTTGGGAAATATGAGCAAAATGATTGTAAACTGTTCAGTGACAGTCAGAGTGCAATTCATTTGGCAAGGAACTCATCATTTCATTCGAGAATGAAACACATTTAGTTGAGGTATCACTTCATATGGTAGGTACTAGAAGATGGATAATTGAATCTGGAAAAGATTCATACTAGCGAGAACCCTGCAGATATGCTAACGAAGTCATTAGAAAAGAAGAAGTTGGAGCTACACTCCACTTTTGTTGGTATTTGATTCTGAGACTTGAAGAGGAAGAAACAAAGATAATGAAGGATCCAAGAATGACATTGTAATTGGTATGGTGTAGTAATTAATCTCCAAGTGGGAGATTATTGAGTTGTGGAGCTTAATTACTTCAGTTTAGCATGTAATGTAAAACTTGCTGGAAAACACAGTAACCATCATTGGTTAGGGGGAACCGACATCGGTCACCCAGGTCTGACATCGGTCAAGCAAGGAGGAACCGAAATCAGTTAGGGCTAACCAACGTTGGTTACATGTGTGAGGATTTTTTAATTAACTCTCAGAAATTATATCTATTTTTAGCATTAAAGTATATCTATTGATTGTAATTGCATGGCTAAGTTCCCTAAGTCTATAAACGACCATATAAGCATGAAAGCTAGGGTTTAGAAGTAAGTATTAACAAGAATTAAGAATAACTTGCAAAAGTTGGTGAGAGAGAGAATTCTTGGTGATGAAGCAAAAGCTTGAAAGAATGAAAGTATTGTACATCTGAGAGGTGTGGAAGATTGTAAATATTTAATTGTATATCTTGTCCAAGCTTTGGATAATAGATTGTCTTGTTTCTTGGTAGACGCAGCCCACACTGGGTGAACCACGTTAAATCTGATATTGATTTATATCTCTTGTTTTGTATATTTCTTCTGGTAGAATATTCTCTTTTATTTACATGTATGCTTAGATCTGATATATTGTCTGTACAATCAGTGGGCTAACCCCAACAGAATTCACTCATGTGTCTCAAGGGTTAATTTAAAACAAGGATTTAGGGTGTTAACCTAAAATTATTTGGTAGGGATTGCATACACAATTTCAATTAGGGTTTTTTGTACTTATTAGGGCATTTAACATGGCTTGTCTCTAGCCGTGAGGAATGGAGTTTTTCCAGATGTGCATGATGTAGGTGAAGTACAACATGAAATGTGAAGGGTGACACAATGTGCTTATGGCTAGGGCGATGCTTGCAACTGGGAGGTCTGCTAATATTGCAACCCGATAGCTAGCATTACTCCCTTCGGATCAGGAAGAAAAGATGCATAAAATGATTGTTCAAGGAAGGAAAATACATGAATTAAAGGTTAAAAATTAAAATGCAATATGTGATCTATTTTTTCATATCTTTATCACTTGTATTATATACATGAATGCAACTTGCGTTTAAAGGGACGAAAATGAAAAATGAGGTAAGCGCAATAAATGTATTTTTTCAATTTCAAGCTTGAGTATTTGTTGGGCAATAGTTGATTCTTAAACAATCATTGATAATCAACCCACTGTAGCGATTGGCCATGTGAGCAAAAAGTGTATTTTATTTGTCATTCGAAAGAGGGATTCTTAAATAAAAACATGGGAATTAAATACATGCATGCCCATGTCTATTCCATGATTTAGTAGAAATGTGAGAATTAAATTAGTCCATGTCCTACACCTATTCCTTGGTTCTGATCATTCCTACCCAAATAATATATGTTATGTGCTCTACCTTACACCCAAATGTGAAAAGGGTTCTATACATAATTTCTTATTCCACTACAAATATGTACCGACTACTCAGCGCACATCACTATTGATTATTCCAACATACCAAACCATATTAAACATGTTACTTGTCAAACTATGATTGCCAGTTTTTGCATGTCAAATAGGGAACTTAAAACTATCGTGGACATTGACGAAGATGTGGGTGTTGAGGATTTTGATAGTACGTGGATGTCGATACGGTTGAACCCGAGATTTCTACCTAGGACATTGCCTTTTGGCATAAGAGACTATATTGAGTGACCTGTATCAAAGCATACTTAAAGATCTCTAGTACGATAGTCTTTTTCCTCATATATACATACTTATAGATAGTGGTTTTACACTAACAAGGATTAAATTAATTTAATTTAAGTCAATAAATTTAATTTAATTATAAAAAATGAATATTCAGAATTGTAAAGAAGAGATGGTCAAATTGATGTGACTCACATAGAAATAGGGAATCCGTGATCTGTAATGGAAATGACAAACCAATATATTTTATCAAACTGTTAACATATTTGATGTATGATGTAATTGAATGCTAAACATAATTTATGTGATACAATCTTTAATAATATTATTATTATTTTAATATTACCTTTTTTAAAAGTATGAATTTAAAGTTTTAATGCAAAGATAATTTATTAAAACAAAATATATCATAACATATATAAAATTGGCAAAGCAATCATTAAAATCCAAACCGACATACCTTACACCTCATTCCCTCCACCCAAAACCTACCTATATATAATTTGTTAGTTAGTTTGGTGAAAAAAATCAAGAAACAATTGAAGGTCATTTGATATTTCAGTGGAGGATTGAAATATTAATGAATGGTCGCCATTCCTGTCAGGTGTAGGCAGTACATGCACGTGTAACATGTATAATCAACAGTAGGATCACGTGGAAGGTGACTAATGCTTATGCTATACTTATTCAACCTTAAACTTTTTTCCTTTCGTATTTCCATTGTGACAATGACTCAAATTCAACTTAGCATCCAATGCTCAAGCCAACCTGTCAAACAAGGAACTTAACAATGCCATGGATGTTGACGAAGACGTGGACGATTATGATTTCACTAGTACGTGACATCGATACGGCCTAAGACATGGACGACGGAAGTTGTTGACACACATATGTGGTCAAATTTCCATAGTACCAGACATTGATACAAACATTATGTGGTGATTAAATTTTACCGTCAGAGCCCCCTTGGGTTTTCCCACAATAAAAACACATTTCAAAGTAAAAATGCAATCTGCTTTTTGTCATAGAGCTGACAAACCAAAACAGATTTTTATTAATCATTTTATGAAAACATTATATAATTGCTAAATGTTAAAATGACTAATTGTTTTAATAAACTAAAACTATATAAGTGACATTTTCAAATTAAAAGAAAAATAAACTAAAATTATGTATTAAGAGGAGTAAAATAAGACATTCCCAATTTTTTTAATTGCTTCAAATTGTTCTCTTTGATAAGCAAGTGAAGAATAGCCGTTCTTGTGGTGGGGATGGAATTTTTCAAGCCTGAAAGAAATCAGGATAGGAGTAATAAAAATCTTATATTCTCAAAATTTCTGATATTCGTCTTTGGAGGATACAAAAATATTCCCCATGCATTTGAATATACTGAAGATTCCACTACATAGGTTAAATAGTAGATGGAAAAAACATAAACATAACTAAACCGATGATTACATAAACAACCTGATCATACCACCAAAATAGAAAAGCAAAGAACGCTTCTCGATACCCTACATCAATGCTACAACTTGGGGTTTGAGAATCTTTGCTATATTTTCAAAGCTTCGAGCCAACTGAATTTCATCCAGTGTTTTCTTGAACATTCCGCCTCCCTTATTTTCCATTTCAACGAGGATCTGCATTTTCAGGTCTCTCCCAAACATAATTACATGAAGGGTCATTCTGGGCTCCTCTCTTTTCATTTTTTCCACATAATAAAGAGGACCCCCTTTGTCATTGTTTCTCCCATCACTCAAGAAGATAACTACTGGTTTTTTCACGTCCACAGTGTGGTGTCGAGCTATATTCATTACTATTTTTTTTGTGCCATCCAAGCCTAATGAATAGGTAGTTCCTCCATTAGGGTGGTGCTGAAGAAGGCGGTCAACAACATCCTCTTCCATATCTTCCATCTCTACACCCACAACTGCACTTGTATCAAACAAAACCATGGAAATAGAATCATGAAAAACTCTTTTAAGGTGGGCTTGTATAAATCTCAGAATGGCCTCATATACACAAACAAGTCTAGAATTATGATTATTAAGCTTGGCCATAGTGGGGCTAATATCTAGGGATTTCATTGAAACAGACGTGTTAATGAAAAAAATTACATGGTGAGGAACACTCTTACATCTCTGCAAACTCATACCTCATGGCACTAGGATTGTTTCTTCCACATGCCAATGTTTTTTTTGGGTTTTCCCTCTCGCCACTTCAATCTTATCTCTCTTACAATCAATGGGTGGAAATAGTTCCATGTATCTACTTCTATATGTTCTCCTCCAAAACCACAATCCATGTTCTCTCTATTCGTTGGGCACTACCAAAATAATCTTGCCTCCCTCAACATCTATTGTTGTATTGTCAATGCATTCCCTCCGTCAACATCCTTCGTCCGATTTGTGACAGTTGTTAGAGTTGGCCGACCCGGATCCAACTGGGGAATGCCTTTCGATGTAATTAGTTATTTAATATGGTGCTAGTGTATTTATTTATTTATCGATTAAGGGTTCATATTGGCAGATATTCCTTTGTGCTTGTTTGACTTTTGACATCTTCCTCTCTATTCCCATGGTTTTCCATGTTTTATCTCTCTTCTACCTATTTTCTCTCCTCATTGATTTTCTCTCTCCTATTTTTCTTTGTTTTTTATTTTTTCTAGAACCATAGGCATATGTTTATGGTCTAATTTTTGTGAACCTTTTCAACCCTTGCTCCATATACCTCGATATTTTTGCCCTTTTTTGTGTCTTTCCTGCCCATTACATATTGATATGCACACCAATGAAGTCCCAATTTGAATCTAAGAAGTCATTAGTACATTTAGGACACATATCAATGTGTAGACACTAAAATCTTGTAACTTGTCCTCATGCAATGCCAAGTTTGACTATATATCATTGTTAAGAAAAATGTTCATATTTGGAATCCAATCACACCATCTCTCTAGCCATTTTACAACTTGCTTATCTTTACACCATACTCTATCAAAAAAATTATAATTTTCATTCAATTAAAGAGGCATAAAACATTTGATATTTATTACACAACATTCAAATGAGGAGTTTCTCTCTCATGTACAAAACTGTATGGAAGGGTCAAGATGTGGGATCTGATCTTAGCCGACATGTACAGTCCTACCCCTTCTCAATTATTGACTCTGCTTTCATTGCTAAATCAATCTTTGGGTCATTTCATCTTCCTAGGGTCGGCCTCATCATAATATATCACCTTCAGAAGACTATATAAGCAAGTCATTATCACATTATAACTCACTTGTCATTCTTACAAGCTCATATTGCAAAGTTACCTAAATATTCTCAAATTAGTTGCACATCATCTAGGGAAGTCCCTACTACAAGTCAGAAGCACTTAACTAGGTCAAGGAGTCTAGCTTAATCCATGTACAAACATGTGAATATCATAGAGTAATATCCTAAGTACGAACACAGTCACTCCAAATATTGCACAAGAGTTTTAATCAACATAAGGGGTAGGTCACATAGTTGAGTCACACCATATCTTGTTACTACAACACTAGGTATATTAAGTACTACGCAATTAGATGATTATCTTAGCATTAAGAGACAAGAGAACTACATGAGGCTTGATTCCGCATCGAGGATATGTAGTGCAACACAATGTTTGGTTCAACAATTGAGATTCTGACCGCCCATGGTGGTCCACCCTTAAATACACACACATGTTTTTCTCCTTTGGATTGCTAAATGCTCTGATGAAGGGGTATACATGTTATTAGGGTTTCTACTTTGTTGCGGATCATTACAAGTCATCCTGAGGTTGTATAAAGAAGAGAAACTTATATCGAGCACTATTTCTAGATAAACGAAGCACCTATAAAGTTTTAGAGATCAGTTGTCTTTTGGTCCAAGATCATATAGTCCTTTTCCTGGACCATACAATTCCTTCTTAGACCATACATATCTTGTACGGTTTTAAACCTGCATGTTTTCCAATTCCACTATATTATGTGGAGAATCTAGAGTTCTAAATTCTCTTGTTCCATACCTTGGCACATCTAGATCATCCCAGAATTTTCCTGAAAAAGCTAAGTTTCTCAAGCATCTTATATTGTGAACAAGTTACTTATTATTTATCAATTTATTAGTTCATTTCAATTTGGAATGCATTATTTTGGTCATGCATAATTGATGTTGGAAGTTTATTAGATCATAATAGTTTACTTGTCTCTAATCCTTACACATTTTTTATTAGAAATCTAAATAACAATGTAAATATTTGGTGAACTCGACTTGAATTGAATACATCTCCCAAAACGTATTAGCCATAGGGTTTCTTCTTCAGAGTCCCAACATATTCTTAGTCATCATGCATCTTCCTTCAATCTTCTATGATCATAATTTCAAACCTAGAGTTTCACTTCCTCATTTAGTTGTGGGTTACCATCCCTCTCACCAAGTCTACACCCATCTCCAATTTGATGAAGGGGGCATCTATGATGGTTTTACCTATTTCATGACTGAAGAAAATCCTACATACATTGATATACAAGAGGATTATATTCCTCATAAGTGATAACATACACCTACATTCATTTCTTCCCCTATGGTTGTTAATTGCCTACACCCTTGTTAGATATAAATATTTAGATTGGTGAGTTAAGTACACTAAAAGCATGTAAGGGGAGCCACATGAGGTTATTCTAATTAATTCACTTCCAACATTGATTATGTAATATTAGAACAATGCATTAATACTCGCAACTAATGTACAAAGTAACGTATGAACTTGAAAACACAAAGGGATGAGTGCACTTAGTTGATTGTAAATGGATCTAGGAAGTTCTGGGTGTGCAAAGTGAAATAACTGGGAGATGTGAACTTGAGGATGTTTCATTCCTAGAAATGTGATACGAAAATACCACAATACAAGACTATACAAATCTATTAGGACCATTTCTATGGTTTTGACCTTAATGTATGATTTTGAACCTGCTCAAAATATGGATGTGTAACTTTTTGGGACTATTGCCTTCTTGGAAATGTTTGTCACTATCAAACCATAATTTTTGTTCATGTTGTGAAGTCCTTTAAGTATGTTGAGTGAGGTCTTAAACCCTAGGCATAAGTGGGAGATCTTGCAAAAAAACATTAGTTGGGTTGTGGTGCAATCCTTGCACTGCCGATGTCAGCACTACTCCGAAGAGGCCTCAAACCATACGTCATTCTCCACATAACGTGTGATATCTAAATGAATGTAACTATATTCGGCAATTGAATAATCCTTGACAATGATTTAGTTAATTTTGAATCTTGTTATTACTTAAAGTGGGGATGTTTGGATGCTTGCAAATGAGATAATTTGATTCATTTACCTGGTAGGATGCTTCAGGCCTATTGTGGTTGGTACCCTAATGAGTGTGCATGAGATTTGATAAAATTTAGGGATCCTATGGTTCCTTTTTCAAGTGTTAGAAGTGAGTGTTTCAATGTAGCATCATATGATTGTTAGGTGTGTAAATGAGGTAGTGTTAACTTGTTTATTAGGACTCCAAAGGTAAATTTTCATGGAAAGCTCGACCCACAAGAATTAAATGACACAACAAAGAATATAAAATTGAAAGCAAATATGGAGGATATGTCAATTCAAAACCATACAAGCCATCCAAGACCGGATATCACAAGCTGGCCAAATAGTACAATTTTACACAAGGATGAAAAACATGATAACTTAGGGTTGCATCTTGTTAAGTTAAGTTTGTACATGTTTTTTATGCATTTAATTATTAGAGTTTGACAACATATCAAAGTTTAGGGATAAACAACCTATATGAGAGACCTCATGATGTATTGAGTGGGGATAGAAAGGGTGTGTTTGTCTTAACAAGAGTGCATTGTCAAAATCAACAATGTCAAATATTAAATTGCCGAATTTGAGTGTCTACATTTGTCCCCCTTTAAGTATGAAATGAAAATTACACGCTTAAAGTAAAAGATGCCCAATTGTGTAGACACACTTTATCTTTGCTAAGAGATTTTCTTATAAAGTCCCATTGTGTTTGATGTTGGCATGTTCCATGATGAAGCTTGCAACACTGAGTGTAGTCAATGTTCATGATAAAGAATTACAATTTAAATCAATTAAAATATAATATGTAAAATTTGGATTTGCATAAAATGAAAGTGATGCAAAACATGGAAAAAATAAACTTGTTTGTTTTGCGGAGGTAGAAGTTTCTCGTTCTTTGATTTTACTTGCAAATTTGAATTGTTGTGCTTGTTCAAGGATTGGGGGTTATCAGCTCCCAATTTTACCAAGCAGTTGGAGTGTTAGGTGCATGTAACCCAACACTAAAGTGGAGGAGAGAGAGAAGAAGATTGAGATACCAAAACACCCCATGAAGAAAGAATACTGTGTATCAAATTCATTCAAAAAAATTGATATCTTCCCCTTTGAATGTAAGAGGAAAGGAATGTCTTCCTATAAAGAACTTAGCTACTTTGATACCTTTTGTAACCCCAAAATACCCATTACACTTTATAACATCCAAAAATAATACTAAATCCATTATCCACACATATCTCACTTCTAGAATTAATTTCATTAATTCTATTACATCACTATACATTATACACCCCTTTGGATAATTTAATTAACTATTTAAATAAATAAAACTCAATTAGCTACTCACCCTCCACTCATCTCCACTTCACTATCGAACTCACTCAAGTTAAAATTGTCATCCCACTCAAGTTCTAGAATCCTACAAACATGGAAGAAAATATGCACATACAATTTGGAATAATTCAAGAGCCAACTGATTTGAAATAAAGCCTTTTTATTTCTCATTCAAAGAGCCAAATGCACAAAATATATCAACCATGCTAAATAAAAAAAATTAAATCAATAACCTGCAACTTATTCAATTAAAATTTCGTCAATCCACAACTTCTTCTGCATCTATAAATAAAAAGCTCAATTCCTCTCAATTCATCATTGTAAGCTTGGAGAATTTGCAGTTTTATTCTACCAAAATATCATTGAAAATCACTTGAGCACACTCTTATGTTGTCCAATTGATCACTCACCAATCCAATCTATCATTCAATCATCAACCCAATCGTCATTTGCATGTAGTTTGGTTTCTCACATCCATTTGGAGTGTTTTTGGAGTAGTCATATATCAAAGAAGCATTTTCACTCATCAAGATCCAAAAAGAGTGTCACTCAACCCCACTCTTCAGTTGTTCCAATCTGAGGTTGCAAGGAGCTTGTTTGGGAAAGGTTTTATTTGTTTTATTGTCTGTAATTTCTTATAATCTACATTTCTCTTGTACACATTCTGGCATGCCCAGTGGGACTCCCACAAATTATTTAACATATTTTATAAATCTAACATCATTTTTGTGTTCTTCTTAGTATTTAAAGGTCACTGACCAAATTTCAAGTTATTCCATAAGCAGGTTTGAGAGCAGTTTGCAAAAAAACAGACAATTTGGTTGTGTTTTAACATTTTTATAGGTACATATGATATGTGTTTCCATTTTATTTTGTGCACTAGTGTAGCTCATGATCTGCATTAGCATGCTTCTACCTATTTTATTTTTGTAGATCTACGCTACCATTTTACTGGGTGTGCTACCATGCATTTACTTGCATCTTTATAAACATGTTCTTCTGTTTTCTTTTATTCATAATTTATCATATTTGCGTTTGGATTTTAATCCTTGTGTTAGTGTTACATAAGTTACGTTAGCATACTAACTCTGTGTGTTTCTATGTTAAAGTGTACTATGTTGACATAGATAGATTTGCATCTCTGTTATATTCCCGACACCTCTGTGCACCTATTCGCGCTAATGTTCTACATAGGTGCATTTGCATAACATTCCAGGTGCGCTAGTGTAGTTAAAAATAGTGTTTATGTTCTAAATTTTTGCGCTAGCATTCTGTGTAAATTTCTCATTTATTTTAAAAATTCTAGAATGTCTATGTTTATTTCCCTGTTGTTTTCTTTGCAATTCTGACATTGTTCTCAGCTTCATTCATAAAAACATATATAACATTTGTAGTTTTTTTATAATCTTCTATAACTTTCCTTCATAATCAAAAGCCATGTATGTTATTCTCTTGTGCCTTTACGTGATCTTGAGAATCAAAAGGAATTGAGATCCATTTATTGCTCATTTCATTAATCATCTTTTCTGATCAAAAGCCATGTATGCTCTTCTCTTGCGCCTTTGTGTGATCTTGAGAATCAGAAACGAATGAGAGCTTTTGCTGCAATATTTTCTCCTAATTTTGTTTTATAAGAAACTACTAATCATTTTTGTGTAGGACCGATCTACTTGGAACACCTTGCCAAACAAGCAAAAAACTACTAACTCGTTTGCATGTAAGTTCCCTTTGTGAAAGAAAACTAAATTTTCTAAAAAAGAGGGTCATGTATAACTTTTCTTTTACTTGTCATTTTTGCATTTCTTTTCTTCAAAGTCGGAAATAACTTGTTTGTAATGATTCATGCTTGTATTTGCACATAGTGATATGGATTTCATCGCCACTTAGCTACATCAATGATGTGGATTTCACCACCACACACCAATCATTTACATTGCATTGTACTTGAGACTTAGTCTCAAAATAACATTCAACACTTTCCTTAGCTTTGTCCCCCACTTATAGGTAAAGTTGTCGTGATGGGTTATTGCGAGAATATGCCTAAAATAGCTATAACAACGAAGTCTATGGCATCGTCCCTATGAATTATTCAGGGATAAATAAGAACACTATACAAACATTCATTCCCTCATTACCCTACCACCTATTCAAGAAAAACCTTCATTGGAGTGGTGATTCACTCCTCTAAGAGGGCCATTATTGATCAGGTGAGTCTCTTTCAGAATTCCAAGGGTTCCTTGTACCACTTTTTTGGCTGTGTCAGATTTAGTATATCAAGACTGAGATATATTTTGGAGTGATGAGATCCTTGTATCCATTATTACACAACATTGTGCTTGTTGTATAAACTTCACACTTCTTGATGATATTCTACCTCTTAAACTAAAACCTATCAAAACATTACTTGATGTTTGTACACATTCTTGTTGTTTTTGAATCAAATCTTGTAGATCAAAAATTGTGTTCCAAAAACACCATTCAAATAAAATCCAATGCAGTCAAAATCAAAAACCCAATCTACCCCATCCAAAACTGAATTTTATATGTTGGATAAACACCCTTTTGATAAAACTAGAACTCTACTCCTTAAGCATATTTATGAGTAAGCACTAAGTACACAAAAAATGTAATCTTATCTCATATGATTAACCACTTATCCAACTTTTGAGCTTACCTAGGTGTTGTTGCAGGCTCACAGCACCCCTGGATGCAGATCAGGCTTCTAGGTTGATCACTCTAGCATCCAGTGTGATTGCACAACATGGAAACCTCTCTCCAAGTGTGGGGACTTGTGAAACTGAGAGAGGAATCTCCAGATTAGAGGCTGGTTCCTCAAACTCCTCTGATTTAGATCTATATTTTACAAACTACAGAGGTTTGAAACCTAATCCTACTCTAAAATCCAAGGAGATAGAGGTAGAAAGTGCAAAAAATGAAACTAAACTAATAGGTGATACACCAAAGGAGGAGTGGTGAACACTTCTTCTTCTGCAGATAGACACAAATCATTAAAATACAACATAAACATCATGCACAAGCTGATAAGATGTAATCAGAGGTTTGAAATGAAACAAGTAACACAAACAGAGGACTGAAAACTGATCACAGAGCCTGTATTGTCATTTCCACTGTCAAAATCCTTGTGTTACAACATCAAAAGGCAGAAAACCTGTTACAATTTTAGAAGAGGTCTGATACTTGCAAAAAAAATCACTTGTTACAGGTGAAAGAAGAAGCTTGCTATCCAAAGAAATGTTCCCCTTCAGAAATAAGCCAAATCTGGCTTTTTACATTGCATGGGTCGAGCCCAGGGGACAGAAAATGTACAAAAGCCTGAGAGCCCATCCCTCCTTGAATGCAGGTGCATTAAAACGGCATGGGGAACCTTACAAACCCATACCTTGTCATTTTGACCGAAACACAGGAGAAGGCGACCCATTCTGCATTAAATTTGGTCGCTGAAATGTCACTTCTGGCCATGAACATGCGTCAGAGTCGTTTCATGATTTTCTCTCTCCATACTACACCAAAACTCGAGATTAGCCCCGAAATCATGTAGAGAATTTCACAAGCTTTCCGTTGATATAAAGAACGTGCAAATCCGAGCTCTGGATCGAAAGATATGGAGATCTGAAGATTTAGGGCACAAAACAGGCAAAAATGAGTTTTGAAAATTTTCCCACGCTCTACCACCTAGACGACACGTGGCATGCATTGATTGGTCGCGTGATTCTCTCTCCTTCTCTGCTTCGTTGGACACGTGTTCTCTACTAATTGGCTCGGGCCAGCGCTTCAAACCTTTCCCCTTTGAATTTTTGACTTTTCTCCTTGGCGACACGTGTCATGCTATGATTCGTCCACGGGCCTGCCGGATTTTCGCGTCCACCACATCCTTCTGTCCCGGATGTCCCAGTGCTGCGCGGGACAAAAACTTCCGATCCACCCGAAATGGGCTTCCATGTCCCTTTTTTGCTGATGACATGTGGCGTGATTTGATTGGCTTTCGGCTCCTTCGGCTATCCACGTCCCGCGCATCCCCTTGTCCCACTTGTCCTTGTGCTGAAGTTTCCTATTTCGGCTGAACCGGCCGGTTCGTGTCCTTCGCATCCATTTGTCCCAAATGTCCCAATGCTGTCTGGGACAAATTCTTCCGGTTCACCCGATTCGGCCGGTTTGCGTTCCTTTGTCCCGCATGTCCCAAAGCAGTTGGTCGATTTTCTTCTCCTTTCGGCCGGGTCGGCTTCTCGCGCCCTTCACGTCCTTTTGGTCCGACTGTCCCGGTGCTACAGTTCTCTGTTTCGGGCGGACTGAACGGTTCGCGTCCTCTGCGCACTCTTGTCCCGCTTGTCCTAGTAAAGGACTTAGACAAATTTTCTTTCTTTCGGCCGATTTGGGCATTTCGCATCCATTTGTCCCAGATGTCCCTTTGTTGTTTGGGCCGCCTGTAGGCTTTTCGGCCGATCTGCGCCTTGACGTCCCAAATGTCCCGGCTGTTCCTACGACAAGGACTTAGCCGATTTTCACAATTTTTTCCGGCCCAAGCTTATTTTCTGCAACTTCTTCGCATTTTCTCAGAACTTTCTCTTTTCAACCTAGACAGGAGAGTTAGAAAAATTTCTGAGGGGACTCTAGAAACACGATTTTTTCCCTGAATCCATCCATTTTCCTGGGACTCGAGAATTCTGATGTATGTTATCAAATCAACCCTGGGGGTAAATTTGGATAACAATTTGGCGACTCAGCGGGGATACCTGCCTGCTAGGTAGAAGATACCAGTTGCCTGAAGCAGTCCATTAGGCATGGAGTCATCAAATATTCTGTTTAGAACCTCAACTGACTCAGAATGTGAAAGGAGGAAGATGGAATGTCTCCTGATAAAAGCAAGGACTACAAAACATCTCCATGAACAGCAAGCTGTGCCAAAGCACTTAGGGAAAACAAAACTAACCTACAGCAAAACAATGTGCACAAGCACTTGGAGAAAAGAAAATCTAATCTAATATTTACAGAGGTAGTGAACTTCCCTCTAGAAGCAACACTTGAGATAGATTCCATTGACTGGAATCTGCAGTTCTTCACCCTCCAATGAGGCTAATTGGAAAGCATTGCTGTTCTTGCACTTTAAGACCACGTATGGACCACTCCAAATGGCATCAAATTTTGAATGCCTTCCCGGTTTTGCTCTATCCACATCCCATTTCAACACTAGATCTCCAACTTGAAAAGATCTATCCTTGGCCTTTCTATCAAAGGTCTTCTTGATCAAAGCTTGATCATTTTCCATTGCTTGGGATGCCTGATTTTTGATTTCTTGCAGCTCCATCAACTCTGCATATCTCACCTCCATGGGCTCAAATTCAAGTAACTCCAGCTGCTTCATGAGTTCCAATGTTGGCAACTCAAGTGACATGGGCAAGATTGCCTCTCTTCCATAGACAAGCCTGAATGGAGAGTTACCTGTGGATCTTTTGGGAGTGATCCTATCAGCCCATAAGGCTGATTTCAGCTTGGTATGCCAAGACCTCTGATTCTCATCAAGGGTCCTCCTAATGATCCTCAACAAGTTCTTGTTTGTAGACTCGTCCTGGCCATTACCCTGAGGGTAATAGTTCGATGAAGTGCTTAGGTAAACACCGTTCTTGATAGCCCATTCAGTCACCTTAGATCCAATGAATGCCAATGCATTATCAGAGATTATTGTGGTAGGTACACCAAATCTGGTTGTTATCCCCTCATAAAAGTCTAAGATGTTAGACTCATTCGCTTCTTTGAGTGCTACTGCTTCTGTCCATTTGGTGAAGTAGTCTGTGGCTGTCAAAATCCATTTGTGCCCTTGGCTTGAATTGGGATTAATGACTCCAATGAAGTCCAAACCCCATTGCATGAATGGCTGGTCAACTGAGATTGGATGCAATGGAAGGGCAGCAAACTTCTCTTTTCCTGTGAAGAATGCACAATTCTTACATCTCTTGATCCATGCATAGCAGTCACTGAAGATTTTAGGCCAATAATAACCAGCCTTCATGATTTTTAGGGCTGTCACTCTTGGTGCAAAATGGCCACCAGCTGGTCCATCATGGAACTCTTCTAATACCCTTTGAATCTGATTTGTGCTAATGCATCTCAACAGCACTCCATTCACATCTCTCTTGAACAAAACTCCATCAACAATGGCATATGGGACAGCCTGCAATCTGAAGTGTCTCCTTTGGGTCTTGTTCATCTCTGGAGGGCACAGACCTGTGCCTAGGAAGTGCATAATACCTTGGGTCCAGCAAGGAGTCGAGGCAGCATTGTCTTCTTCTTGTTTTCCACTTGGCTCATGGCTGTCTTGGACTGTCAAAATAGCCTCTTCTTCATTGCATACTTCTTTTTGCTTCCCCAAAACCAGCTGCTCACACAGTCCTTTCCTCCTTACCAGCTTGGTGATCTTGATCTCAATGTCATATTTCATGACACGGGTGATCCAACCTGCCCTTTTTTCATTCAAATCCTTGTTGAGGAGGAAGTCCTTAACTCCAGCATGTGAGACCAGCAACTGGACCTTGTTGTTTGAGATTAAATGCTTGAATTTATTCAAGCTTCTGATTACTGCAAGCACATGCTTCTCAATAAAAGAGTACCTCACCTCATAGTCATCTAGGCTTTGGCTGAAGAAGGCAATCAGCTGCTCATCATTATCTTTGTTCTGCTATACTAGAATGGCAGAAATAGTGTCATCACCTCCAAATGCATAGAGGATGAAATCCTTGGAGAAGTCTGGGTTGATGAGAGTTGGTGCTTGGGAGATAGCTTCTTTGATTGCCTCAAAACTCTCCTTGCCTTCTGCTATCCACTTAAAATCCATGCTCTTCTTTAACATTTTGGTGATGGGCTTGACAAGGGCTGCAAAATCTGGGACAAACCTCCGAACAAAGTTTATCCTTCCCAAGAAACTCTGAAGAGCCTTCTTGTGACTTGGCAATGGTAGTGCTTTTATGGCTTCAACCCTCTCTGGATCAATTTCCAGTCCCTCTTTCGAGACAATATGGCCAAGGAGCTTTCCTTCATGTGCGAGAAAGATGCACTTCTTGGGATTCAAAGACACTCCGAACTTTCTACACCTCTGAAACACTTGCCCGAGGTGAAAGAGATGGTCTGCTGCATTCTTTGAGAAGACAGTGATATCATCTAGGTATACCAGCACTATCTTATTGATCAACCCCTTGAATGCCATATCCATTTCCCTTTGGAAAGTGGCCCCAGCATTAGACAACCCAAATGGCATCTTCTTGTAAGCATATGTGCCCCATTTAGTTGTGAAGGATGTCTTGAATTGGTCTTCTCCCTTCACCATAATCTGATTGTAGCCCAAGTAGCCATCAAGTAGTGAAAACCTTTCTGAACCAGCTACAACCTGCAATATTTTCTCCATGGAAGGAAGCGGGTAATGATCTCTGAGAGATGCCCTATTGAGGTCTCGGAAGTCGACACACAACCTGATCTCTCCATTCTTCTTTTTGACTGGGACTAAGTTGGCGACCCAACTTGAGTGTTTGATGGGGAAGATGATACTGGCCTCAATAAGCTTGCTTAACTCTTTTCTCATGAGAGGTTCAATATGGGGATTCACTGGCCTTTGCTTTTGCCTGACAGGCTTGGATTCCGGATCCAGCTCAATAGTATGTTGTGCCAACTTTGGGTTGAAACCTCTTAGATCTTTGTAAGTCCAAGCAAAAACATCTAGGAATTCTTGACAAAGCTGAAAAAAATCAGATTTCTCTTATGAGGTACTTACTTTGCCAATCTGCAATGTTTTTCCTTCTTCCACTAAAATAGGCTCTGAATCTTCACCCTTTACTTGAATGTTCACTTTCTCCTTCCGGAACTGATCATTCGGGTTGAAGATTGACTCCAGGGTTATGAGGCCTTTTGGTAATTTGTTAGTTCTCAGTTGTACTACCTGATCACCATATTGCTGCTCCAGCTTGTCTTGATTTCTGGCAGAGAAATCAGCTTCTTCTTGTAGGAAATTAACAATTTGTTGATCATTCTCAAACACTTGCCAACTGACATTGTTATCCGGCACTGAAGGCCTCACAATCACGTGGATGTTTGGATGTACCTTGTCTTATTGAATGCTTTCCATAATGTCAAAGGCTGCCCCTACTATTGCAAGCCTGTCAGCAGCTTGATTCTCCTTCCTGGGAATGGATTCGATGCCAAAACCATCAAAATCTTCCATGAGGTCCCACACCCTGTTCTTGTAGCACTTGAGTAGATTATTCTTGGCAGCATGCCGTCCCTTGACCTGATTTACAATCAGCTCACTATCCCCGAACACCTGTAAATTCCTAATGCCTCTCTTCATTGCCCAGTGTAGTCCATGAATCAAGGCCTCATATTCAACAGTGTTATTTGAACAGGAAAACTAGAAACGAAAAGCTGAATAATATTTAATGCCTTGAGGTGAAAAAGGCATAGCTCCTCCTCCTGCGCCTTGCCTACTCCTTGATACATCAAAAAATAATTTCCATACCTCATTGTTATCCTTATGATTTGGTTTGGTGATGCTAGGAATAGGCTGGTTTTCTTCATGTATGCAATAGACTCCTAGTTCAGATTCTTCTACTTCTTGGTAGGGATCAAAAGCATGCACCTTGCTTGCCCATTCATCAAGAGTCAAATCTGGGATACTTCCAACTTTGGTGTCGGCTTCATCTGTGTTTGGATAATCTTCTTGATCAAATGCTGAACAGTTGGCATTGATTTGGCTTGGAGTGTAAGGCTCAATATGGAAGTTTGCAATAGGTTCAGACCTAATTGTAGCCTTAGTTCCATACCTTGTTCTAAACAGCATGTGAGACCAATCAGCAGACAAATACCCCCCAATCTTGGTTGTGTGAAGTCCCTTGACAAGCAAAGGGCAAAGAGTGGTGGAAGGTCTATGACTGATATATCTTGTAAAACAACAACATTTGGACATGCATGCAAAGTAAGACTCAAGTTTTTAATCACTCCAACCATTGCTATTGCTGTCCCATCTAGCTGCACTACCCCTTTAGATGTTATTTCATACTGGAGCCCTGGCTGATCAACTATTTGCTTAGGCATTACTGAGCTACTTGCTCCGGAGTCTATCATGCAATTATGTACTAGCTGATTTCCAATTATTAACGAAACATAGAAAGGGGGGGGCTTCAACATTTTACCTTGTTGTGCTCCATGATTTCCTTCAGGCTGGGCAACATTTGTAAGCACTTTGTCTTGCATCTGAACCCGCTGATTTGAAATTGGCCAATCCTTCATGGCAGCTTGCAGCAGATCTCTTTGGCCTGGGATAGATAGGGATTCCCACATTGATATGTTGATGTTTGTCTTCTTCATATGATCAATGACACTGAATGGTGATGAAGGATCTCTCTGCTATCCCTTGGTTTGCACATTTGCTCCTTGTACGTGGGCAACAACAACTGGCATTTGAGGTAGCCTAAGGCCTGTTCTTGGTTGCCCTTGTGCATTTGAACTTGGATTTTGCTTGCCAACCACTTGTGGAACCATGGGAGGTTGTGGATTGGCTGGGGCTAATGGCTGTTCTTCACCCAAATTTCTCCTCTTTGACCTTGTGTTGGCTGCAACACTTTGAGAAACTGCTTGATTCATGCCACAGAAATCTTCTGCTTGCCAGTTCACCAATGTGGTGTCATTTGGGGCTGATTGATGTTGGAATGTTTCTTGTTGTTGACTGTTCCCTTGACTGCCCTCACCCTCCACACCAATAGTTGTCACCATCAATGCTTGATTGAGAGCACCATTGAAGCACATGGATTGGTTATGAGGCTCATTGCATGGAAAACACCAATCATATTCCTGAGCAATGTTGTTCTGTGTTGGCACTAATGCTTTAGAGGCAGGTATGGCATTTGGATTATAGGGCTGCAATGGTCTATTGGCAGGAGGCCTTACTTGGCTTTGATTTTGATTTGCAGCTAGATTTGGTGACCTATTTTGTTGGTATGGGGGCCTAGCCTGGTATTGCACTTGAGGCTGATACAGTCTAGCACTTTGAGCTTGCTATCTTTTGATAGTAACTAGCTCATTTCCCAAATTTTGCAACTGTTTCATGACCTCTTGAAGCTCATTTGAAGCACTAGAGGATGAAGTAGAAGTTTCACTTGAACTTTGGTTTCTAAGAGTGGGAATAGGAGCCAAAGTGGGTGCTTGACTAGTGCTTGGCTTTTCTAAGTTTGGATACAAGGGCATGGAAGGCCTAGGAGCCAGTTTACCAGCTTGAATAAGACAATTTTCGGCTCTAATGGCAATGCTATAAGCAGCAGGGTAAGGTTGTGCCTCCCATAGATTGAATTAACATAGAAATATTAGAATTCAAAGCTTTAAGGTAATATAGAAAAGCACCTTCTGCTGTTGGCCTGACTGCCACTGGAATCCTATCCCACGACCTTTGAAATCTGAAGTTGAAGTCGGTCAGTTTCTCGTTGGGAGCTCTCTTGATAGTTGTCAGCTACTCCAAAAGAGACAAGTTGTCTCCCTTCTCTCCAAATTGCTCATGAAGTGCAACACACAGCTGGTTCCAGTTTGTGATAGAACCAGATGTAAGGCTCCTAAACCATTGTAATGCTTTACCCTTGAAGGAAGATGCCAGTAACTTGACAGCCACTGGCATTTCATTGATTTCATGAATTACACAAAGGTTAGCAATATCTTTAACATGATCACTTGGAGTAGTTTGATTTTCTCCAGTGAAGTAGGGAATGTTCTTCAAGGCTGCAATAGGAACTGGATGTTGTGCGTTGAGAGCAAGTGGGCTGCTGCCTGTGAAGTTGACGTAGGGGTTGTTCTGAGCCATTCTGATTGGTCTTAAAACCCTTGTTGACTGAATGAAAGGTCTACAAGGTGGAGGAGTTGAGAGAGTTCTGTTTGGTGGAGATGGAGACCTTTGAATCCTTCTTCCTCTTTGCCTTCTTCTTGGAGATAATTGCAGGTATTCAAACAGTACTTCTCCTTCTCCAACTCTTGACCTTGTGGTGATTCTTCTCATGAGTTTTTAGGCCTGCACTGCTGAAACCAGTTGATTCTTCCCCTGGGAGTCGCCATATATGCAAATAATAGCTCTTTTAAGCAAGAAAACTGCAGCAGATGCACATCAACTCTGCTACAATAAAAATGAGACCTCCAGTCCCACCGGGCGTGCCAAAACTATTGTTGCAGGCTCACAGCACCCCTGGATACAGATCAGGCTTCTAGGTTGATCACTCTAGCATCCAATGTGATTGCACAACATGGAAACCTCTCTCCAAGTGTGGGGACTTGTGAAACTGAGAGAGGAATCTCCAGATTAGAGGCTGGTTCCTCAAACTCCTCTGATTTAGATCTATATTTTGCAAACTACAGAGGTTTGAAACCTAATCCTACTCTAAAATCCAAGGAGACAGAGGTAGAAAGTGCAAAAAATGAAACTAAACTAACAGGTGATACACCAAAGGAGGAGTGGTGAACACTTCTTCTTCTGCAGATAGACACAGATCATTAAAATGCAACATAAACATCATGCACAAGCTGATAAGATGTAATCATAGGTTTGAAATGAAACAAGCAACACAAACAGAGGACTGAAAACTGATCACAGAGCCTGTATTGTCATTTCCACTGTCAAAATCCTTGTGTTACAACATCAAAAGGCAGAAAACCTGTTACAATTTTAGAAGAGGTTTGATACTTGCAAAACAAATCACTTGTGGTTCAGTGTGTAAGTTTTAACTTGCTATCCAATCATGTACTTATTCAAGATGTTAAAAAAGTAGCTATCGTAATCTCTTTTTACATTAAAAAGGTGATGCCAATAAGAGACCTAAAAACAATGTACAACAAGCCTGAAAACCAAGAGTCCCTCCTGTGATAATGGTTCAGGAAATTAAAATTCACTTGGGAAGTCCTTATAGTTTATTTAAGAATTGACCTTGTCATTTTAAATGGATACAAATTGTTCTTGAGAAGGCGACTAGGAATTCTGAGCCAATATAGATTCCATGGTACAATAAAATAAAATAAAAACTTCTGACCGATGTAACATGCGTAAGATTCGACACAAACTAAATTTGTAACTAAAACTACACCAAATAATCGAGATTAGCCCTTAAATCATGTAGAGAATTTAATGGAAGCTTTTCGTTAATAGGAAAGGGCAACTTGCAAATCTTAACCTCCTTTGATTCGATAATATTTTTCCCCCATCTGAAGATTTAGGTTGGTTCCTTTACATAAAAATGGCAAAAATTAAAATTCAACTAAACATATTTTCCTGCGCTCTACAAACCTTTAGGACATACACGTGGCATGCAGTAATTGGGAGACTCATGGTTCTCTCTAAAATTTTCTGCTTAATTGGACAAATGATCTATGGACTAATTGGCTGGGCCATTTGATATCAGGAATCAATTGTGCCCTTCTGACTTTTAATGACTGTTTCTCCTTGGCTAAACGTAAAGTAATGCTGAAGATTCGTAAACGTAGCAAATTCTAAACCTTATGTTTTCGCATCCACCTTGAAAAACTTCTGAACCCATATCCCAGTGCTGCGTGGGACATAAATACCTAATCCGAATTTTTAAACCTTAGAAATGGTCATGTCCAGTATGCCTACCTGGTGCTTCTGTACTATGACACGTGGCGTCATCTGATCCTAGCTTTATGCTCATTTGAGCTATCCGACATCCCACATGAGTACCCTATGTTATCCTACTTGTCCTTGAGCTGAAGTTTCATGTTTATGTAAGTGAACTTATGCATTTTTTAGTTTCTCTACTTGGAGCCCTTGTGGTGTTGAGTAGTGAGGAATGCTAGGTAAAAAACAAATATTATTCCGGTTCACCCGATTTACTGGTTCGTATTCCTTTGTCCCGCATGTCCCAAAGCATGTGGGTCGATTTTCATATGCTTTAGGTCTGGGTTGGCTAATAACTTTAACCCTTCGCGTCCTTTTGGTCTTTACATATTTGTCCCGGTGCAAAACTTCCCTAGAATTCAGGTTCGGACTGGACGGTAATCCCGTCAGTCTGCGCACTGATGATCCACACCCATGGGAGTGGTAAAGGCCTCTAATACAAATTTCAAATATCTTTCTATATGCCGATTCGAGTCTAACTTAGCGTAAATGAGTACTCATGAAATCCCTGGGAGATAAATAAAGATTGATCTGCCAAATGTCTGTTGTTTCGGTCATAATCCGTACTTTAGACGATCCCAAATAACAACGGCATGTTCTTAGTTAAACAGGACCATTTAACCCATTATCATTCATTTTATTCGGGGCCATGACGAGATTATACCACCCAAAAAACATCGTGAGCATAAATTAGTCAAAAACAATATATGCTAACTAATTTGGCCTAGAAATTAGAGTTAAGAAAACATCTTAAAATCGCCAATATATCTATCATAGAAACATGATTCTTTCCCCTGATATCCATCCATTCACCTTAGAATCGAGAACTTCTGAGTGAATCCCTCTGATCAAATGCTTCCAATGAGGGTACCAATCTCATGTAAAACAAAGCTACGGAATCCAAAGATATGAGAAAACAATAAGTCGATTACTCGTAATAAGAGTCACAATACTCATGATAACCAAAAAAGGATGTGGGTCCATAATCTTGGAACTTATAGTTTGGATCACTAGAGAATGTATCTATCAGGATTCAAACCGACCTCCACTGAAGTATTTCGTTATTTTATCAAGTAGAAAAATTATCTATCATGATTCAATACCTTTCCAATGGTACTAGTTTTTCGCATCCTAATTTTGTGGTCCGCATAAAAAACCTTATGGAATTTCAGTAAAGATTCCTATAAATCACCTTGGGAAAATACCAAATGTAGTGAACAATTTTGACATTTCTTCATAGTGCATTCAATGTTAAACATCCTTCAGGCCTTGTTATAATTTAATATCCTTCACGAAATGACATAACAACTTGCTCACATTCCTTCTATAGTGTGGATCTTCAAAAACTCAAACAATGAATTATGCCCTTTGAAACGTAGTCTTTTAAACTCTGATGACGTCATTTTTATCCCTCATTTTTATTTTCCATTCACATAAGATTGGAATAACATGACCCAACACCACCACCAATAACGGGGTTATAAAAACATGCTAGACAATTTACCTTTCCAAAAATACTATTATCTTTCTAAATTTGAGTAAGGTCCCATGTCAAGTACCATTTCCTGGCATCATTTGAAAATTCTCGTCAAAATTCGGAAAATTCTTTGTAGTGCATGATTTCAAGATAATCCTGTCATATTGCGAAATTAATGCAATGCCATAGAAGTAAAATATGATGACATATACCTTCATACGTGTTTTCAATGTAAATTATTTTAATTGGAGGAAAAACATTAGATCTCAAATCCTTCATTTTCTAATAGGATCCATTACCACTTCATAGTGACAAATCTTCAAAATTGTTCATGAATTTTTCCCTTTGTGCGTCTTCTGGACTCTGATGGATTTTTCCCTGATGTGATTCTTTCCATTACTTTAGTAAAGAACCAATGAAACCACCTCTACATGTGTATTTTGTTTCAATATATTTCCGAGGGATTACCAATTTGATTCTCAACTTCAATGGTCCCCATCAACAATTTATTAACATATTTGAAGATTCTAATCAAAATTGAGAATTGTAATTCTATAATGTGGATTTTGAATTCATTGCATATACTGTAGAATTTTAGGAAGTAATTCATAAGTGTGACAATTTTAGAAAACCCTTCATAGTGCTAGAATACCTAATGAAGACTCCTTCATAGTGTGGAATTTGTAATCCTTTGAAAGTGTGGAATTTGAAATCCTTTGACAGTGCGAACCCATTTTTCTATGGTATACCATAATCCTTGTGATTTGCGGAGTCACTAATGTGTGTGCATATTTATAATCCCAATGAAAAATAAAGGTAATTTTTTTTAGTTCATTAACCAAACTTTGAAATCCGCTAAACAACTAGATCATGGTGCACTAGTAAGGAAGTTAATCGAAACGGGAATTTGAGACACCAAGGTGCACAAGTCGAACAAATAACACTGGGAGTCCATAAGTAATTCTAGTGTATTTTGTAACCTATAGGCTCATATATGACCACCTCTCCAATCACAAGTGCCTTCATTTAAGGGAAACCAAATCCAATGTTTTTCATTTCTCTTATTACTTAATTATGTCATTTGGTTTGTTTTGTCATTTCAACGACCTATTTTTTAGTAGTCATATTTTTGGCTGAAAAGTTATTTTCATGTATAATTTTTAAGAGTTAATTTCGATAATGGAGACATAGAAGTGGACAATAGCATTTCCTTGACAACAGAAGAATTCCGTATGAAGAAATTAAACATTTTCATTCTGACCCTTAACACCAAACATGAAATCAACTTTAAACATATGCTCAAAAGGAAGAAGGTCCAGAATGCCCAACACTATGTAAGAGTGTGACTAACGAAGTTCAGTAATTGCATTTCGTCGATCTGGGTTCACTAACATTATTGGTACCAATTCATTAAAATGTTTTGACTGTATAAGTAACAAATAAGAGCTAATAAGGCTATAATTGAACTCTCAACCCGATCCTAGTGTCAGTCTGAATACCTGACAGACATCCAAAATGGTCTCAATCTAGATCTAATGCTCCAAACGATTACATCTAATACAAAATATTTTGTTAATTCATATGATATTATCAGACAATTAGAGAAGACATCCACACAAATAGCATCTACGCAAAGCTAAGTTTAAAATACTTCTTGGTGTCTATGTAAGATCATCCTTCCACTGCAGTACATGGATGGCACATGTTCCTAAGGAAATCCACACCCAGAGCTAAGTCTGATATGCCTTGATCGTCAACTAGCTTTCAATTAATAGTCCCTATGACTCTCCTATGTGGTCCTCATGATCTTTTAAACTCCAACATTGGCGAATACTAGTTCCTTATTTGTATGAAGAAATGATTAGCTCCATCATATTATTCAAAAGGGTATTTATAGATCACGTCCCTTAAATTCTCAACGACATCTTGGGGATACCGCACGAGAACTAAGGATTAAATTATCCTGGCTATACCGATCAGAGTCTGGCTAGTTAAATCATAATAACTGCCATTTCATTACAATATTGGGACTCATTTTAGTTTAAGAACCAACATTTCATTAGAATTTCATTACTCAGTTTCTAGTCACATCTAAATTTCAATATTCAAGAATGCTCATAGATTGGTTTCTTCACATCTAAATTTCGATTATTGGTTTCCAAAAATGCTATAATTGGTTTTCAAAAATGTCTATTATTAGTTTTCAACATTTGATTTCTTTGTCTCCAATAATTACATTATTGGTTTCTGATTTCTTAGTTTATTAAATTAGGAGGGATAATTGGGGGCTACCTATTCTCTCCTATTAATTTTAACTCACATTGGAAAAATAAAATCATTAAATTTGGGCTAATTTTAGTCCAATTATTTTTTCTAGAAGTTCATTATCGGTTTCTTAACATATAATTTTTTTTTTACATTTCCAATTATTTTTACATTGCATGAGAATGGGAGGCCCCACATTCCAGCTCTTCATGGTTATTTTTAGTCTCAAATGGATAATAAGATGTCATCTAGTTTAATAATTTAAATTTCCATGATACATATTGGGTTTCCAATTATTGGTTGATCTTTGAGGGAAAATTGGTTGCCACCCATTCTCTCAATCAATTTCTATTTTTTGATAAAATAGGATGTCGATCTAGTTCAACTTAAGGATTCAGTTCATTTAAATGATTATTAGGAAGGCCATATAGCCCAAAATATGTAAGTTCCATTATATATTTACTCATAAAAACAAATTTGAGTGAATAAAAACACTTCTAAATTACTTGTTTCTAATTTGTTAATTGGATTCTCTTTACCTTATTGTTATGCATAGTATTTATGTCAGAATTATTAATATATTATAAAAACAAGAAAATAAACATATACATTTAATATATATTACTCGAAAAAAAATAACATCACAATTTAATTTTCATTTATAATAAATAATCATCAATAGTTAATTAAAAAGTTCTTGATGAGTGCCTCAAGTTTTTGAAATGCCCCACATGTTTAGCCCAAGTACATAGATGTGTATATAAAATTTTATCTTCCTCATAAGATCCGTAAAAATCCCAAGTATGTGGGATCTTAAAGTAATTAGCATTTGCAAACTCTTCAAATATGTATTTCCCCTCATCAATGAATAATATATTAGAATCAACATATCTCTCTTTGTACAAATTAGTAACATCCTTTAAAAGTCTCTTATATACAAGATTCAAATTTACACTCTGAGATCTCTCAAATGTGTTTGATATCATACAATGTTCTTTTCACAAAGTAAACATTAATTTTTTACCACGTGACCAAGAAAAGTGGGCAAGGAAAGAATGTACTTCTTTGTTATCTAATAATGTAAACCACATAAGCTATATCAAAATGCTTTCTTCCAACCTCTAACAAATCAGGTGAATAAATCCTTTGCAAATATGTCATATGAAGAATATTTAAAATCATGTTGTGATTTATAAGTGCTTAGTTTCACAATATCGTGGAAATTTGAACAACAATCCTTCTACTCCCAATATCAACAATATCCTTGCAACTAAAATCAAATCTATGATATACATTATTATAGAGATATATATTAATGATTAATCCAATAAATAACCACTTCAAAAAAATGAACTCCATATAATGTTATAACATAAATAACAAGATGTAAACTATAAAATAACTTTCAAAAGTACATCCACATTACTGCAAAAAGCAATAATTTCATTGTAATTGTAGTTAAAGATATGACAAACATTACTAGCATTTAAATAATTACACTAGCAAAACAACAAATAAAAAATAAAGTCATTTGAATGCTATAAAATAAATAGTAATAATACATTATATTAATTTTTAAATGGATTCTATTGTCTTACAATATAATAAAGTATCTTCAAAATGATTTCAAAATTGGCTTACAATGAAACTAGCTCAAAATATTCACTGTAATATCGTTTAGAATTTTTCAACTATTGTTCTTGCATCATTTACATCATTCTCTAAGGTGCTTAGGATCTACCAAATATGAGCCATTATCTAATTATCAACTTGCATATCATTTGAGAAAGTAAAACTTGGTGCAATGAAACAATCTTCTTGAGGAACCCTACCATTTTAGAATTGATCAATATGGTATTTGTAGCATCATGATTTATGCTTTGACCAAACCATATTTAGATCTTTTACCTGTCCATAATCTATATTTGTGCACATTTCAACGTCATAATAAAATAAAACTCTTTGCTTACTATCTCGTATTTTTTCAAAATCGTCTTCCCTAAATATTTAATATCTTGGTTACATACACCTAACCAAAATGCTATCTCAAATTTAGTAAATATGCATTGTTATCCATATTTCACCACGTGCCAAATATTAGATCAACCGTGATCCCGCATAAGAGGAAACATAATCAAAAGTGGACCATTAGGGAAAAATTTGGTTCTTTGCCCCTTGTTATCTCAAAGGGGGTAAAAGTTGCAAAATGGCCCACAACTCTGCCCAAGGAAAAAGTCAGCATCTGGGTCCGAGTCAAAGCCAAGGTGGGAATTGGAAGAAAGGGGACCCATTTTCGAGCTATTTTCCCGCCCTCCTGTACAGACCTGATACAAACTTCAAGGGGCATATCTTTCAACTCATGGCTCGATATATTGCAAATCTGATGCCATTGGAAAGATATCGGCCTCATGCATGCCATGGGGTCTAAAACTTTAATTTTGAGGAGGTTAGGTGAAGAAAATGGAGGAAACATCTTTGGACCTTCAATGCAGGATGCATCTGTCTCAACAACCAGATCAGATTCAATATGTTTACATCATTTCCTCTTCCTTCAAGGTGTTAAACCAAGGATTGATGCAGTAAAGATGAATTTGGGGAGATATTTCTTCAAAGGCATTAACAACGGTGGTTGAGCTTCAACCTGTTTTCCCGCTTCTCTAACTTTCCTTCTTTCAAGTTGAATCTATAAATACGGGGGTAGGATTCATTGTAAAGGGTTGGACATTCTTTGTTTTATAGGTCCCTCTTCCTTCTAGAAAAGGGATCTGTGGGGTTCAGACCTTCCACTAAAATTGTAATACGTTTCTGCCTCTTGGCTACTTTGTAATGGACTGTATCAATCTACAGAGCAATAAAACACGTCTGTGATCAATTTTAGATCCTCTCTTGTCTCTTTTGATTTCATCTAGCCTTCCATTATAGATCTGGCTATCTTTGCTAGTTTATTGTATGCATTTTGTTGGTTTGTATCTATTAGCAAAACAAGTGTTCATCATTCCTTTGGGGCATCACCTTGTAGTTTAGCTTTATTTTTTAATTTCTATATTCCTTCTATCCCTGTCTCCTTGGTAAAGTTTAGATTAGGATTAAGAACAGATCCTCTGCAAGTTTCTACGTATGCACCTAAACAGAGGAATAAGGAACCAACCTTTAATTTGGAGAGCTTTTCCATTTTGTAAGGTCCCACACCTTAGGGAAAGTTCAATGTTATGCAAATCACACCAAATGTTCCTGCCTTAGAAAATTAGGTCCATAGCTCATTTTGGGGTACTGTGATTTTGCATTAACAGTTTTTGGCATGCCTGGTGGGACTAAGAAGTCTCCATATTATCACAGTAGGAATTGATGTACACTTGCTGTGATTCTAGCTTTTAAGAAGCATTAAAATTGTACATTTGGTGACTCCAAAAGAAACAAATCTATTGGTTTTAGCAGCCCAAGATTGGAAGATTCATGAGAAAAACCTGATCTAGAGCAAGGAAAGAAGGTATATTTGAATACTTGTGTCTATCCCCACGCAGAGAAAGGAGAGGAAGAAGAATTCAGAGGTCTCCATCTCCACCAAGAAGAACCTTTTCAACACCTCCACCTGCGAGGCCTTTCTTTCAGTCTACAAGGATTCTTAGGCCAATCAGAATGACGCAACCAAATCCATATGTCAACTTCACCGATAGTAGTCCACTCACCTTGATTACACAAAACCTAGTTCCGATTACAACATTAAAAAGCATCCCATATTTCATTGGGGAAAATCAAACTTCTCCCGGTGACCATGTCCAAGATATTGCAAATGTCTGGACAATCCATAAGATCCATGAGATGGAAATTGTAGTCAAGATACTCACCTCTTCATTCAAAGGGAAAGCTTCATAATGGTTCAGGAGTCTTATAGTAGTCTCTATCCAGAATTGGAACTAGCTGTGTATGGCTCTTCACGATCAGTTTGGGGAAAAAGGTGATAACTTGTCTTTGTTGGAGCAATTAACAACGATTAAGAGAGCCCCGAACGAGCAGCTAACGGACTTCAACCTCAGATTCCAGTGGACCTGGGATAGGATTCCAACAGCAGTAAAACCCACTAATGAAGGTGCCTTCTTATACTTTCTTAGGGCTTTGAATTCTGATATTTCTCTGATGATTCAGTCAATGGGGGGCACTACATTACCTGCAGCCTATTGCCTCTCTATAGGGGCTGAGAACTATTTAATTCAAGCTAGAAAAATCACTCCTAGGCCATCCATGCCTCTGTACCTTGATTTAGGAAGCCCAGATACTAGCCAATTGCCTACATTAGCTCCTATAACCACCCCCAAGACTCAAAGCTCAGCCGAAGCTTCCACTTCATCATCTAATACCAATAAAGAGTTTTAGGAAGCAATAATGAAGCAATTTCAGAACTTTGGGAATGAGCTAGTGACCATCAAAAGACAACAAGCTCAGATTTTCAGGCCATACCAGCCCCAAGCTCAATATCAAGCCAGACCCCAGTATCAGTAGAATAGGCCACCACCTCAAACTGTAGACCAGAGCCAGAACCAAGGACAGCCCCAAGCTACTAGACCTTTTAGGTCATATGATCCTAACACAAATTCAACATCTAGGGCATTGGTTCCTACACAAAACAATATGGCACATGAATATGATCGGTGTTTTCCATGTAGACAACCACATAACCAATCAACGTGCTTTAATGGTGCTCTAAATCAGGCCTTGATGGTGCAAACTAGTGTGGCGCCATAAGAATCTAACCAAGAGGAAGATCAGCAACAAGGTGACCCTCCAAACAAGACTATGCTTGTCAACTGGCAAGCCGAAGATTTATGTGGGATGAATCAGTCTCCTCCTCAAGGTGTGGCTTCTAACACATGGTCCAAAAGGAGAAATATTGGAGAGGGCCAACCATTGAGGTCAGGTGAACCTCAGCCTTATCACTCCACAAGGTCCTGGTGCTCTAGGTACAACTCCCAACATTCTGAACCAATCCAGAGAACCTCCCAAACCCAGTCAAGCACCGGTTGTAACATCCCATGTGCAAGAAATAAATGTGTTTGGGAAGGGGCAGAAAAAATATGGCTCATTCAATATTATTGAGCAGATGAAAAGGACAAGTGTGAAACTTTTACTATGGGAGTCACTAGCCATTCCAGGGCAGAGGCATCTATTATAGACTGCCATTCAAAATTGGTCAAGTTCAAATCATCCCCCCAACCAGTAAGAAAGAGTGCTTGCCAATGCAGTTTAGCCTGGGAGGAACCATGGAGAATAACAAGGTAAAAACCTGAGACCTCCTCCCTTATATGTCTCTTTGATTATTAGAGACAAGTTGGTGCACAATTGTATGATTGATTCCGGGGCCAGTAGTTCTATGATGCCCAAACAAATAGCTGATCAGTTGGATCTCCACTATGAGGTCATATCTAGAGGAGTAGTCTAATTAGATGAGACAGTAGTGACTACTATGGTAATCATCAAGGATCTGAGTCTCACTCTACACGCTTGCCCTAATGTGACTGTTTTGCAAAACGTGTCAATCATAGACTTGCCACCACATTTTTCTTTGTGTCTATCTAGAGACTTCACTACCAAAATTGGAGGCTAACTGTCTACTGATTGGTCACATATGTTATTTAGGACAAGGAATGGAGTGAAGGCCATAATTAGATATGAACCTATTGTTGAATATCATATTGAATCCTATATGCCTAGCCTAATCAATGCCAACTGCTCAGCTTTTGATCAAGAGGACCTCCTAAGCACTTCTGAAGCAAATACCAAGGTGGGATATATCCCAGACTTGACTCTCGATGATTGGGAAAACAAAATCCATGCTTTTTACCCCTATAGGGAGATGGAATAATCCGAGCTAGGTGTCTACTACCTACATGAAGAGAACCAGTCTCTTCCTGACCTAATTAAGCCATAATACAAGGATGACAATGAGGTATGGCAATTGTTTTTTGATCGTTCAAGGAGTAGACAAGGAGCTGGAGGAGGAGCCATGATTGTGTCCCCCAGAGGTATGAGATATTATTTAGCCTTCAGATTCTAGTTCACTTGCTCAAAAAACACTGTTGAATATGAGGCTTTAGTCTAAGGTCTTCATTGGGCAAGGAAGCTAGGAATTAAGAACTTGCAAGTATTCGGTGATAGTGAACTGGTTGCCAATCAGGTCAGAGGACTTAATGCTATTAAAAATGACCTGCTCAAAAACTACAAGAGTAGGGTATGGGATCTCATGGAGGATTTCAAGGCCTTCAGTATTGTTTCCATACCTAGGAAGGAGAATGAAGCTGCTGATAGACTTGCAGCGGTTGGAGCAGCGTTTGATGTGGTTGACAACATCAAGAGGGATAGAAAACAATTGCATATCCATGTGGTTATGAGGCCATTAGTGCCAGTTAATAATACATGTTGGAAGGTGTTTGAGAATGATCAACAGATCATTAACTTTCTATAAGAAGAAGCTGAATTCTCAGCTATAAACTATAGCAGAATAGAGTAGCAGTATGGGAATCAGATAGTACAGCTGCATACAAACAAGCTTCCCAAAGGATTAGTGACACTGGAATCTATTTTCAATCCTAATGATCAGTTCAAAAAAGAGAAGGCTAACATGTAGATCAAAGGAGAAGATTCATATTCAATCCCAGTTGGAGAGGACATAACACTTCAAATTGGTAAAGTGGCCACCAAACAAGAAAGATATGAATTCATACAACTTTGTCAAGAATTCCCTGATGTGTTTGCTTGGAGTTATGAGGACCTAAGAGGATTCAATCCAAAACTAGCACAACACACAATCGAATTGGATCTAGTTGCTTGGCACATCAGATAGAAGTAGAGACTAGTCAACCCACGTATTGAGCCTCTGATGAAGAAGGAGCTGAACACGCTGATATAAGAAAGCATCATATTTCTAATTAAATATATCCGGTCTCAATTAGGAAGAAAAATGGAGAAATTAGGTTGTGTGTTGACTTTAGGGAATTGAACAGAGCCTCCCTTAAAGACCACTACCCACTCCCTTCAATGGAGAAGATCTTGCAAGTAGTGTCTATGTCAGAAAGGTTCTCCCTCCTAGATGGCTACTCAGGGTACAACCAGATCATGGTGAAAGAAGATGATTAATTCAAAACAACTTTCACCACCAAGTGGGGCACCAATGCATACAAGAAAATGCCATTTGGATTATCCAATGCCAGAGCCACTTTTCAAAGGGCAATGGATATGACATTCAAGGGGCTGATTAATCAAATAGTGCTAATCTATTTGGATGACATCACTATTTTTTCCAAGAATGCAGCAGATTATCTCTTCGATCTGAGGCAATTTTTTCAGATATGTAGGAGATTTGGGGTGTCACTGAACCCCAAAAAATGCATATTCTTAGCCCATGAAGGTAAGCTTCTAGGCCATATAGTATCAAAGTAAGGATTGGCAATTGAACCTGAAAGAGTTCAAGAAATAAGAGCATTTCCATTGCCAAGTCACAAGAAGGCTCTTCAAAGCTTCTTGGGACAAATTAATTTTGTCCGCAAGTTTGTTCTAAACTTTGCTGCCCTTGTTAAGCCAATAACGTTTATGCTGAAGAAGAGCTTAACATTCAAGTGGACAGCTGAAGGAAAAGTATGTTTTGAGGCTATCAAAGAAGACATATCACAAGCCCCAACTCTTGTGAACCCATATTTTTCCAAAGACTTCATACTATATGCCTTTAGTGGCAGCAACACAATTTCTACAATCTTGGTACATTAGAACAAAGAAAGTAAAAAACAACTAATTGCTTTTTTCAGTCAGAGTCTAGAAGATTATGAGGTGAGGTACTCCTTCATTGAGAGATAGGTCCTGGTGGTAATCAGAGGATTGAAGAAGTTTAATCATTTGGGTTCAAATAACAAAATCCAACTATTGGTCTCCCATGTGGGAGTTAAATAATTCCTTCTCAGCAAGGACTTGAATGAGAAGCGTGCAAGATGGATCACTCATGTCATGGGATATGACATTGAGATCAAGGTCACCAAGCTGGTCTGTGGGAAGGGGTTATGTGAACAACTAGCCTCAGGTCAACAAGATGAAACAAATAGTGAAAAGGAGGTTGTTTTTGTTCTACAAGATGATCAAGAAGAAGGGAGAGATGATGTAACTGCTCCTTGTTGGACCCAAGACATGGTGCTCTTCCTTTAAACAGGCTTGTGTCCTCATGGGATGAGTAAAGCAAAAAGAAGGAATTTCAGGCTACGTGCCATCGCATATGTTCTTATTGATGGTGTCTTGTTAAAGAGGGACATCAATGGCATTTTTCTGAGATGCATTAGGGAAGATTAGGTGGAGAGAGTGCTACAAGAATTCCATGTTGAAGCAGTTGGAGGCCATTTTGCTCCAAGAGTGACAACACTCAAAATCATGAAAGTAGGATATTATCGGCCCAGAGTGTTTAGTGACTGCTACACATGGATCAAAAGGTGCAAGAATTGTGCATTCTTCAAAGGCAAAGAAAGGCTAACAACACTTCCATTGCACCCAATCTCAATCAACCAACCTTTCATGTAATGGGGAGTGGAATTCATTGGATTCATCAATCCAAACTCAAGCCAAGGTCACAAATGGATCCTGACAGTGACATATTATTTCACCAAATGGACCGAGGCAGTGGCACTCAAGGAAGCAAACGAGTCTAGTATCCTAGATTTCTATGAAGGGATAGTGCCCAGATTTGGAGTGCCAACCACCATCATATCAGACAATGCATTAAAATTTATAGGTTCCAAGATCATAGGATGGGCCATCAAGAATGGGACTTATTTGAGTACTTCATCAAAGTATTACCCTCAAGGTAATGGCTAGGCTGAGTCCACAAACAAGAACCTGCTAAAGATCATCAGAATAACTCTTGATGAGAATTAGAGGACCTAGCACACAAAGATCAAAACGGCCTTATGAGCTGATAGAATAACACCCAAAGGATCTACATGTAGCTCTCCATTCAAGCTCATATATGGGAAAGAGGTGGTGTTGCCTATATCACTTGAGTTGCTAGCATTGGAGCTCGTGAAGAAACTAGAGATGTCTGAATTTTGACCAATGGAGGCCATGTATGGGGAGCTGATGCAGTTAGAAGAAACTAGAGAGCATGCTCTCCAAGTAATAGAGAAGAATCAGGCTTCAATCAAGAAATGCTTTGACAAGAAGACAAAGGCAAGGACCTTCCAGGAAGGAGACCTAGTTTTGAGATGGGATGCAGATCAAGAAAAATGAGGAAGGCATTCCAAATTTTACGCCATCTGGAGTGACCCCTATATGATCACATGACGCAAAAGTAGCAATGCTTTCTAATTGTCTACATTGGAGGGTGAAGAGTTGTAGATTCTAGTAAATGGGATCTATCTTAAGCACTACTACTCAAAGGGGAGTTCTCACCCTGTACATATTAGTTTAGTTTTCTCTTTCCTCTAAGTGGTTATGCACATTGTCTTGCTGTAGTGTAGATTGTTTTTCTCCTAATTGATTTGCACGCTCTGTATGTTCCATTTGGAGCATGTATGATTTCAAATTTTATATATAGTGTGGTGCTATTTTTTTTCTTTCATACAGTGTTTGGACTCGGCATTTGGTCAAGATCAGTTTCAGTTCTAATGGGTTTCCAAGCATCCCAGGGGTCAGCTTTCTAAGTTCAGATCAGTAGCAGGCTATCACCCATGATTCCATGCCCAACAAATATGACAAGGCAATTGGTCTTTTCATCTAGCAGGCAGATACCCCTGTGAATCACCAAATTGTTATCCATATTTCACCCTGTGCCAAATATTGGATCAATCGCGATCCTGCATAAGAAGAAACAAAATCAAAAGCAGATCGTTGGGGAAAAAATTGGTTCTTTGCCCCTTGTTATCTCAAAGGGGGTAAAAGTTACAAAATGGCCTACAACTCTGCCCAAAGAAAAATTCAGCATCTGGGCTTGAGTCAAAGCCAAGGTGGGAATCAGAAGAAAGGGGACCCATTTTCGAGTTGTTTTCCCACCCTCTTGTACAGATCCGATAAAAATTTCAAGGGGCGTATCTTTCGACTCATGGCTCGAGATATTGCAAATCTAATGCCATTAGAAAGATCTCGACCTCACGCATGCCATGGGGTCTGAAACTTTAATTTTGAGGAGGTTAGGTGAAGAAAATGTCTTCAGACCTTCAATGCGAGATCCATCTGTCTCAACAACTAGATCGGATTCGATCTATTTTTATCATTTCCTCTTCCTTCAAGGCACCGAACCAAGGATTGATGCAGTAAAGACGGATTTGGGGAGAGATTTCATCAGAGGCATTAACAGTGGTGGTTGAATCTATAAATACGGGGGGAGGATTCATTATAAAGGGTTGGACATTCTTTGTTTTGCAGGCTCCCTCTTCCTTCTAGAAAAGGGATCTATGGGGTTCAAGCCTTCCACTAAAATTGTAATATGTTTCTACCTCTTGGCTACTATGTAATGAACTATATCAATCTACAAATCAATAAAACACATCTGTGATCGATTTTAGATCCTCTCTTGTCTATTTTACATTCATCTAGCCTATTATATATCTGGCTATCTGTGCTGGTTTATTGTATGCATTTTGTTGGTTTGTGTCTATTAGTAAAACAAGTGTTCATCATTCCTTTGGTGCATCACCTCATAGTTTAGCTTTGTTTTTTAATTTCTGTATTCCTTTTATCCCTGTCTCCTTGGTAAAGTTTAGATTAGGATTAAGAATAGATCCTCTGCAAGTTTCTACGTATGTCCCTAAATAGAGGAATAAGGAACCAACCTTTAATGTGGAGAGATTTTCCATTTTGTAAGGTCCCACACCTTGGGGAAAGTTCAATGTTATGCAAATCACACCAAATGTTCATGCCTTAGAAAAGCAGGTCCATAACTGATTTGGGGGTGCTGTGATTTTGCATTAACATGCATTTTAAAAAATGAGATAACTTTTGACTTAGAACATAATGACATCCATTGGTCTGGAAAGATCCAGAAATTTTTTAAGTCACTTGACAAAGTAGCACACCTTCCAAATCAATGAAAGTATTATTATCATGTCAGGGGCTTCAGATAACTAAATTTGAGAAAAAAATAGTTTTTCCCAAAAAAATGCTCCTAAACCCTAACTGCTAAAAATAGAAAGTTTCTGATTCAGTTGCAGAAAGTTGTTATTGTCTTCATTTTATCTCATCTTGTTGATTTTTGCAAGCATGAAGTTCATTTTTTTTGTTCTAGATCCTATTTTAACCATGGTATCAAAATATCCAGGAGTGGGTGATAATGATGTTGCTCATATAGATTTAGAAGGTCTAAAGAATAGAATACTCGAAGGTCCTAGGGAATTGGTGGAAGACAAGGTTTTCACGAGTGGATTGTATGATTTAGGTGGTCATATCATGTCTATTTAGAGTAAAAAATCAGTATTGGCATGTGCTCATCACTATGAGCCAGAATCAAGAAGCATAAGGGCAGACGACAACTAATTACTTGCAGTGCTCACTCCAAAGGGAATTTCATAGTGGTTGTAAATCCCGACATCGAACACCATGGCCATCACCACAAAGGAGTTTGCACTTTATGAATGGTAAAAAATGGAATTTTATCTCCAAGGTCTTGCAGAAATAAGGGAGGAATCCCTCTCGTATGCCGTAAGCCTTATCCAGAAGTGAGTTTTGTGAAGGATATTCATATGTAATCATCCTACTAAGAAAGGTAATTGGAGAAGAGGCCATGAAGGGTTTTCAAGATTAGATGAAACAATTCATCCTTATTTTAATTGAAGGAAAACAAATGATTGAATGGGGATAGATAATCAACGATAATATATATCAATAATTTCTTTAGTTTTTTGTTACCAAAAAGTTCTCAATGACATCCTATGTAGTCTATGCTCTTGCAAGTACAAGTCCATTTAGAGGCCTGACCCTCACTCATAACATTTCTCAAAGGGATCCAACCTATGAAAAGTATCCACAATTAACCCTAAAGTAGAGAAATTATCATTTTTTTAGAGTGAATGATGAATTCACTATGTTTGTCATATGATTGATGGAGGTTAGTTCTGAGTCAAGATTGTCTTCCTAAGCTGCCACATTGATCAAGAGGTATGGATCCTTTTTCACTCAATTATCAAATTTATCTTACATCAGAGTATTAGGGCTTGATCTCACTCCACACAAGCTCCCAAGGTACCTCAACGATAATATTGTGATGTTCAAGCTATAGAGGTAGTTCACCCATGTCAATGGAAAACTCAAGAATCGCAAGGAGAAAATTATGTCATTTCTTATCTTTCTTGGAATCTTCTCTTGTAAGAATGCCAATGATGCCTCAAACTTGGAAGCTTCATTCACTCCTTTGAACCTATACCCATACACACAAAGAGCTGATTTCGATGTTCAAAGCAACCTTGAAACATTCCATCTTCCTTATTTACACCATGTTTTAGAAATCAAAGATTATTGGGTAAATATATCAAATGATTTTGAGGTTAGGGAGTGTGATCGCATGAGAATGACTATTGGACATATGAGATGCTTCAAATTTTATTGGTTTAAGGATTGAGTTGAAGATGACAAGACTGAACTCTATGATCCCGAGTATTAGGCGGTGAAGGTATCACCTCTTCCACAGGTCTTGTGGAGCATCCGAGAAATAGGAGATATAAATGAATGAATTGAGGTGGTGACCCTGAGATCCAAGGAATGGTTCAAAAGGAAGAGGGTTGCACTCATAAAATTAGTAGGTCTCCAAAATCTCATAAGATAGGAATCTCACCTCTCCACTTTAAAGGAAACCAAGAAAACTTCAAGCTCTGCTCACTTAAGAGGGATCACAAAAAGAAATTCAATAGAATCTAAGCTTCCACACTACGTGAGACCGTACAAGAAATCAAGAGAAATATAAGATCCTATAGAAGGTTTAGAGAAAGGATAAATTGATTTGTCTCATCCATTGATCCCACATTGGTCTTCAAGTATCTCCTCCTCTGCAGATGCACCAACTCAATAAATGCAAGATGTGCCCTCTCATTTGGAACCAAAAACAACAATCATGCCTAGTTTTGAGCCTAAAAAAATTGAAATATTCCCATGGGTACAAGAGATTATCAGAGGAGAGACTTGAATGGTTCAAAAAGCAGTGGTGCCATATTTTCAAGCCATATCAATAATGGTGAAAACAAAGAAAGGTAAGAAAACTCAAGTTGTTTCTCACTTCTTCAGTGGTGCTTCGGGGAATAAGTATGTGGAAGTATCTCGACCGAAGGTATTCAAGCCTATTAGTGAGATGACCCCATATGAATACAAAATAATTACCATTACTTTGGGGACAACAATGCATGAGGGATATTCCCATCTATTAAAAAAATCTTCCACCTGCCTTCTTGCAAGGAATGAGGAGTATAAGGAAAATATTGAACAAGTGCAAGATCACATAATAACTATATCTTTATATGTTCAAACATTCATGGATCCAAAATTTTTCATGTATCTCCCATCTAAATAATTCACTCCCATCAGTAATATTGATCAGGAATCCATCACGAAGACATAAGGCTTCACAATGCAAGGCAGGGCCAATGATAAATGGGTGAGCAAAATTCTTGAGAAAGGTAGGACCTTGCTTCCAGAAATAATCTCATTATTTGAATTCATGATTTCCATTTCCACAAAGGTAAAAATGAAAAGGAATGATATTGAAAAAGAGAATAAGCATTAGGATTAGGTATTTTCACCAGTGATTGAAATGGGAGAAATTAACTCTTCTGAATTAGTAGGAAAAAATGTGTTCACCTCGGTATCTGAAGAATTGTATCCAATTTGGTCCAGAACTCTTGTTACTCAATATGAGATGCTCAATCATGCTCTTGATGAGTTGGACTCATACGATGAGCTCACTTCAAAAATACGGGAGGACATCATCCTGGAAGTGCAGAAACTTGGATTACCTGCAATAAATGAGAACACTTTAGTGAATGATCTCGTGAAACCATTTGAAGACCCGGTTAAGAAAGAGGTAGGATACACATTTTATTTCAATGAATACACCCTAAAATATCTTATAGAGATCATATGTGTTATCTCAAAAACTGCAAAGGAGCATCAAACATGGTTCATAAAATGTAAAAGTATCAATGTCACCTCCGACAATTGGCTCAAATCTCTAATTTTTATACACGTTCCTCAAGTTGAGAAGGTTGCGCCCACAGCGGCTAGATTCAACGAGTTCAAGGGCATCAATATCTTTCGAAAATAACTCTCTAATATTCCGTTAACAAATGAATCTTCATCATAAAATCCACCATCTTCTTTAGAGGAGCTATTTTCACTGTTCTCTCTTTCCCACCCCCTTCCTCTCTTCTCTCATGTTCTATTTCTTTGTTACGAGAGTTTCCTTTTCACTTTTGTATTATTCATTAAAATGTGACATATAGTTGAAATTTGTAATGAGTTTTCTTTAATTAATAAAAATGGACTCAATTTATTTTCCAAGAATAAAAAAGGTCACAAGTTGTAAAGGTTAGTGAAAATTCATATGGGGAATAGGCAAAGAGTCATTTGAAATCTATATAATTATATGAATCCCTCATTCCAAAGAGTTTCAATTCGTGAGTCTTTGAGTAGATAACTAGTGCACTACAAAGAAACAAGCAAAGATAACATTTCCTATATCCCCGTTTCATATGTTTCCTCTTGCTCTCTCTCTCTTGCATATTTCTGAATGTGATAATCTTAGATAACCAAGAATATTGTAAAATATTTTGATGAATGGATGAATGAAATTTTATGTTCATGATTCATTTTTTCTTGCCATAGCTAACAAAGTTATTTTTCCTTCTAATTGTGGGTGGATGAAATTTGGTTAATACTTATAAAATTTTCTTGAGCCTGTTTGTAATATTAACCCCCTTTCTCAAAATTCTCAATCCTACATATCTCATCTCCCTTGCAAATTCTTCCCTTGCACTAGGTGAAAAACTTTTCCTCAGGTTCAGTGGAGTGTGCTTATGTGATCCCTAACCTATTTTCCACCCACAATGTTTGTTTTATTTGCATACAATAAAGGGAGCATCCCCTTTTCCAAGAAGGAGGGACATAGTCCTAAAGCATTAGTTAAAATCAGCTAATTTGTCCTTGTGACAAATTATTTAGCTCACACACATGTAGAAGATCCTAAGTTGGACTTGAAGTATGATTACCCTATAGGCACCCTGAAGAGGGTAATAAAAAGAAAACTTACTTTTGAGATAACCCCAACGTATATGGATATAGAAGAGTATATAGTGATATTTTCCAAGAAGGGTCATACAATAGAAGAGGTCATGGATACTAATCCTTAATTTGTTATTGATGTCACTCACTAGATTATTGTTGATCTGATCAAGAGGAAACAAGCTACATTGGATGTCCTCATATGCCAAAACTAGTTGATTGTGCCTAAGATCACCTTGACCAATGTACAAATGGAACTAAGGAATCTGTATGAGCTCTTGGAAACCATAAAAAATCACAAAGATATGGTAGAACAAGGAATTCTCCAAGTTCACACCCAACACAAACGAATGAAAATAATGATTTTAATGATGGAAAAATTATTGGTTGTGATAAACAAGAGTCTACACCTAAATCTGCTTCATGTGAAAATCCAATATTTGAATGCAGGTAAGATCTATATTGGACAAATTCTAAAAGAATTAACTGTATAGATAACTTCAATGGAGGGGTTGATGAACAAACTACAAAGCACAAAAAAAGGATACTAAAATTTTAACTGAATCTCATATTACTTTAGTGAAACTACTGAATTGAATGTTGATCCAAAAGCCTTTCTTTGAGAAATAATTTGAAACTTTCAGATCCACTCTAGATTCCAACTTTGTGCAGACTGATATAGTGGGAGAAATATCCACTATCATGGCATTGGTCACTTCAGCCAAGGGAAAGGTGGAGAAAGTTACACTTTTGAATGAATTAGTCAAGCATATTTATAGTAGGGTCCCAATGTTACTCCAAGAGGTGCTTGATTTGATGAGGCCACCAATTCTAGACTTGGTGTATATAGAGAGTGAGTTCAAATCATGCGTAGCTGAGCTCCAGTGGAGTCAAGTTTAGTCAACTTGAGTGACCACAAATGGGAGTTCCAAGTAGAATTTGGACACCCAGTTGATTTCCTATTTTTAGGTTCTATTATTGTAAATACATTAAATCTAAAAAATAAATAATATAAGCTTTCTTGCATTAAAGCTTTGTCTTTTGTTTTTATTAGCCACTCGTGAACAATCACTTCTATTTTGGGGGCCAAATTGATGGAAATTTTGTATAAATATTTCAGTTGTATACCCTTTAAAGAGGAATATTTTTATGAATAAATCACTTGAAAAGTCTAAGGATTATTCAATGAGTATTTTTCTGCATATTGCTTGCTCAATTGTTTAGTAAATTGCTTAGATCGGTTATTTTAATTAATCATTGTTTGGTTTTCTTTATCATGAAATTTGTAAGTATGCAGTAGCTACTTGCATATCCATAAGTTAAATTAATTTCATCTTGATTAGAAAAGTGTTAATGTGTAAATGAAATTGTATATTTTGTTAACTTCTTGTGTAGTTCATTGACTATATGTTGTTTCATGATCTTTAGTAGCATTAAATTCAATTTTGCAAAAAAAAATTCAATTATTAACTTGAATTTTTATTGTTTCAAATATTTTATATAAATGGATGTGTGTCAACAATATTTTTTGCAGGAAACCGGGAAGTAATAAGATTTTTCTAACAGGTTTTACTAAAATAATCAATTCACAGACTTCTTTCCCTTGTCATCTTTATCCCATGCTAAGCTAGGATTGAGTTGATATAAGTATCTTTGGTGAATCATGCAATGGTAGCTTTGAGATATCAAACCTTTGGTGTTTCCAAATAATTCACTTTTTTTACCTACCCTACCTTACCTCTTTTTTACAATTTTTTTAAAGATGAGTTGTATCAACATCGAAACTATCCTTTTGAGGAATTACTACTAACAAAAGCTGAGAAATTGTGAAGACAAAGAGAATCTTCGAGTGTTTACAAGCTATATGCCTATTATTCCACCACTTGGTTATTTATAAAACCGCATACCCGCAACTAGTATATTGAGTTAACCCCCCTCCAAGATATAAAATGAGTAAGGAATGTAAAACTTCCTAATTTTTGCATGTGGGAGTAAAAAATCCTCGTCAATGTGTATGTAGGTACTAAGAAGAAGGCACACAGAAGATTCACGTGCAATAGTAAAAAAAATTTGAAGGTGTGGAAGGATAGGGAAGGAAGTGCACGTAAAAGACAAAATGAATCTAGACTTAGCCATTTTCATGGTTACGGGCTATTTTTGGAGATAGCGTGCGGGGCACACAACCAGATGGAAACTTGCGCGGCACACAAATGCTATTTTTGGAAGAGCGTCTACTAAGTGCTTTGCATGAGTTCAAGTTAATAATAGGATTACCACTGCCAGTTAACTAGAAGAGATCTATTATTAGTGCACTTGCATGTGTGTCTATTATTGTAAAGGTGCATGGCTATTTTCAGCATGCAACCTATTTTGGGAATTATGTAAGTGGTGAAGGGAAAGTCCCCACCCTTATAAATATGTAGTAATCTATGTAGATTAAGAGAGTACTGTGTATGAGCTATTGTGGAGTTATGCTACTAGATCTGATGCACGCATGAACTTATGATACTACTTATTGTAAGAATCTTCTGTGTTTATTACTGTATTTAATATAATGGAGTGTGTTGGATGAATAATGGTGTTAACATGACTAAAACTAGTTCTTACATGGTTGAATTCATTATATCTATTGCTTAATTCATTATTCTTTAAGATCTAGATCTAGAATATGCTCTGTGGAAAAATTATATTGTTTATGGATCTGAATGCATTAACTCTTCATCATGTTCACATCCTACACAAATAAACTCTAAGGAGGGGCTTGGTACCTTTGCGTGCTTCAGGTGAGTGCTTAGTCTAGGCTGAGTGATGTGCCAGTGTGCCTGGGTTATTCTTGGTAAATTCTAGGCTACATCATTGGTTCTGTTGTCCAGACCTCTTTTTCAGTTGTTTTCAAGATGGTTCACAATGAAGACATACCGGTTGACCCTAGCAAGTGTTGAGGAGTGGATAAAATATCTAGAAGAAGAGTATGCATGGAGATTTAACACTAGATTTGAGTTTAATGCACGCACATGGGTGGAACAGAATCTGTATGACAATTTGTATGATAGCTTCTTTGTTATTTTTCCTGTAGAACTGTACGAGTGGTTGGTTTCTTATGCGTCTAAAAGGAATTAGAGGTATCACACACTTGTCTAGACATAGGAAGAATTTTAGGCCCTTTATGATGCTAATCTGATTTAGACACATGCTATGGATACTTGGTTCTATGGTGTTCTGAATAACTATATTCTGGAGTACTCAATTTCCACTTATTCTTTCCCAGAGGTAGTAAAATTCTAGTTTCTACGTTATCCCAGGGAACTTACTTGCAAGGCATTCCACTGGATCAAAATCTTGATAGTGACCCTGAACTTGGAAAGAAAACCGATGGCTAACTAAACCCCACCACGTGTTGGGGCAGGAGTAGGTTTGGTGAAAGATGGTGGACCTAGCGGCAGAGAGGAAGAGAGAAGAAAGGTGGCTTAAGTACAATGAGGCACATGAGAGGGAGATAGAGAAGCAGTGTGACATTGTAGAGTGGATGGCATTGAGGAGAGAGATGGCTCATGAAGGATTTGGAGCTCACACAGAAGGCATGGAGCCAGAGCATCAGGAACTCCCCCATTTAGGAAGCATGAAAGGGAACCCTCTTCAGCCTCACATGGAAGCACGCCAGTAGAGATGACCTGGGCCATAGGTGCACATCTGAATCTACCTGGAAACCTAGCCCTTGTGCTTGGTTTTCTAGTACTTAGTACATTCAATAGTCAGCAAGCTAAGTTGGGTAGTAGGGAAGTAAGAGTAAGTCACATAGCAAGTACATCGATGGTAGGGAAAACTTCTTCATTGTTGTTTGGAGGTACCTTTTCAGGTGCATCATCTACACAGAATTCGAGCATGCAAAATTTGGGGCTCACTTCTGGGAGTAGTACCACCATGTAGACTGTAGGAGTTCAGTACAGTACTATTGTTGGGACATAGGGAAGTACATCTTCTGGTCCACTTCCAGCTACAGGTGGAGGATCAGGAGGTATAGGTGGTTCTAGTTCTGGTGGATCTGGTGGTTCTGGAGGTAGAGGCAACACAAGGGGTTCTGGATTAGGTGGGAAGGGTCCACACCAATCCCATTATATTTACATGGAGATGTCTCTTCATCTTCTAGAGTACATGGACATAGAAGATGCTACTGAACACATGCACATGTGTGAGATATTGTGGTGCGCAAAAGGGATCATAGATTCTGAGCGGAAGGCAAGTTAATTTGTAACTACATTACAAGGATGCACACACAGTTGGTACATGAAGTTTGACCTGATCAAACTTGTGTAGATTATGCAGCATTCAAAGATGCATTCCTTAAAGAGTTCTATATCCCTGAATTTGAGCAGAAGAGTATAAGCGCACTCAAGGATATTAAACAAGGTACTACTGAAAGTGTCTGAGGAGTATGATGCCCATTTCAAAACACTTTTATCTAATATTTCTTATGATATTCATGCAAGCCAACATGCACAATGGTTCGTTGGAGGTCTAATCACACCTTTTAGAAGGGATTTTTCACATAAGACATACACTGATCCACGTGAAGCACTTGAAGCAACTTTGTGTGCTGAGGTAGTCGGGAGTATAGACACTAGAGTTAGTCCATTCTTGGAGGCACAGATTACAGCTATGGCGAAGCAGTTGGAGAAACTATCAGAAAATTCAACACATGAGATGTGCACGGGGATTTGGTGTATAGATTGTGAAGTGGAAGGTCACACCAAGGATAGTTGTCCCCGTAGATCAGTACGTTCATTGTTACTAGACTATGAGATATGTCATTTAAACCATGATGCTAGCCACTACCCATTATTACAACACATGATAAGGAAGAACATATCCTTCTATTGTAAGATTTTCTAGTCCACAACTCATGATACAAAGGACTGTAGATTGATTGGTCAGATCCATGATGCTATAGATATTGGTGTGTGACAGACAAGCATATCAGATAACTCTAAAGGAAAGAATGAGCACCAGGATTGGGATCACAATCAAGTGCATTATGATTGAAATGAGGGGTGCTATGATGGAGGATGTGGCAGAGGTCAAGGATACCGTGGTGGATTTAGAGGTCGAGGCCATGGTGGTGGATGAGGTGAATTCCCTCATGGAACATGCTTTACATGTGGATCACCTAACCACTACAGGTGCATGAATGTCCCTAGAATATTACATGTTCTTTCTATGGAAAGAATCATAGCTATGAGGAATGCCCAGACTTATATGAGCATCTTAGTAAGCAACATAAACAAGAAAACAAAGGTGTAGGGATGGTTAGGATACAATGCACTGTGGAAAATTAGTGGATGCCCAAATTGGAACCGGAATGTGAGGTATTGCCTGCAAAGATCACTACCCGCGCTGAAATGACACTCATCATAGAAGCATTACAGCAGAAGCCTACCATCACTAAAGAGGAGGTTTTACATGCCTGGTACCTAGATCCTACCCATCAGAAGGAGGTTTATCAAGAGACCATGGAGGTCCTTAGAAATCTTTAGGGTGAAATACAATGTTTAAAGGAGAAATCACGGAAGATGGAACTAAAGAAGGAGGCAGAGACGATCTAGTCTAATATTGATTACTTAAGGGAAGTGTGCAAAATGTTGTGCCAAGAGAATATTATTCCATTACTAGGGAGTTGGCTAAAGGGAAACACTCTGCGTGCTAATACTGAGAATGGGTGTCAGATCCTGCATGCAAATCTTCCCCCCATAGCTTAGACTACGACAAGGAAATCACTCTAAATGTTGTTGTCGATGGATGGCTCTTGAGTAATATATTGATTGACATAGGTGTGGAAGTAAATGTGCTTACTTTAGATGCATGGGTACAGATGGGGAGACCTACATTGCAGCCATCTTCTAATGTATTATTTATGGCTAATCAAACTAAGGCCACTCCTATCAGAGTTTTAAAAGATGCATCCATTACTATACAGGGGGCCAAGTTCACTGGGGATTTTGAGGTTTTAGCGCTTGCAGAAGCAGATAGTTTCCCAACCCTTCTTTGATTCCCTTGGTGTTACAAAAATAATGTTGATCTTTGGTTCAACAAGGGATAGATCAGTTTTGAGAACAAGGAGGAAAGATTTATTATCCCTTTAACAGATGGAAAATTGTGCCCTATGTTGAGCCTTTGAGTGAGGAAGATCTGAATAGGATTTATGTACGCGCCATTCGGGACCCAGAAGTGCTCGAGCCATCTAAAGAAGGAATCCTTCAGTGGGAAGATGCACAGTCTATTAGTGATACTACAAGTATTACTTGTGATAATTGGGCTCATGGTACTTATGAGATGGTTGGGTGCAAAGTAAGGAGCACATTTGCATGGAAAAGTAAACCTCGTTGCATCAGGAGAATAGGTAACAACTCTGAACCTTGGTACACTGGGGAAGGAGACCCTATGGTATTCCTGCACACCATGGAGGAACAATGGATAGACCAGTTGGAGAGAAGAAGTATGCTAGCATATACCCTATGTGGGATAGTAGTGCACTGGTGGGTGGTTCACAGGGATAATCTTGTAGAATGGAATGAAGTCAGGATTGCTCTTACAACTCAGTTTTCCAGGAGCAATGCACCAACTCAAATCTACACATATCATGGTAATCAACCTGTTCAGCACCACATTCAATAGTGTGAGAGGCTCTGGATAGAGGGGCAGGAAGATTTACCACCTTCACTATGGGTGCACAAACTTTATTCCACTTTACAAGGTTGCGCACATGCTTGGTATGTATATGCAGAGCTACATAGAGAAACTGGAAATTGGTAGGATTTGATTATAGGTATGGTCCAGAATTTTGACTACTTCTCTACTAAACCTCCAGTAGAAGAGGCATTAAGGGTTATAAAGTGGTTAACTATGGGAGACAGTGCAAAGGTGGAAGAACTCATTCAAGAGTTATTTGATGGAAATGACTTAGGAGCGTGTTTTGCTGAAGGAACAGAGACAGATGCCACACTACTTAAGCATGTTTGCTTTGAGAAAGAAAAAGGGAAGATGGTCTACATAGTGGATGATGAAGAAGTAGAAGAACTAGATATAGATCATTCAACAGGTGTGCGTGAGGTCTTGGATAGTGTAGATAACAACACACGCACCTATCATGAACCTATGAGGACCAAGAAAGTGAATATTGGTATGGATGCTGAACCTAAAGAGGCAATAATTGGAGATTATTGGTCTGAATCTGAAGTAGCAAAAATAGTGGAGTTGCTCCGTGATTTTTAGGATTTATTTCCTAGGGGCTACCATGAATTGAAAGGAGTGCATGCATCATTAGGAGAAATGAAGATAAATCTTAAGGAAGGTGTGCGCCCGGTCAGGAAGAGACCCTACAGGATGAACCCCAACTTGCGCAAAAAGGTCAAAGAAGAAATTGACAAAATGTTGAAGTCTGGAATCATCAAGCCCCTGGATGAATCAGAATGGGTTAGCCCAATGGTGATCAGTATAAAGAAATATGGTCAGATTAGGATCTGTGTGGACTACAGGGAGTTGAATGTTGCATGTGTGACTGATCCTTTTCCTACACCATTCACAGAGGAAATATTAGAAGGCATTGCAGGGTGTGAGATCTATTCTTTTACAGATGGATTCTCTGGGTATCATCAGGTCCGGATTGCACAGAGGATCAAGAAAAAACAACTTTCACCACTGAATGGGGAAGTTTTGCTTATACTGTGATGCCCTTTGGTCTAAAAATTACACCTGCTGTATTTTCATGAATAGTTGTTCAAGCATTCCAGGATTTTATTCATCTTTTCTTGCAAGTTTACTTGGATGATTGGATGGTGTATGGGCTTGTTAAGGATCATTGTGACAATTTTGCTTAATGTTTGAAAGATGTAGATAGTTAAGCATCTCTTTGAACATCAAAAAGTGCATGTTTTGCTACACCTTTTGGCACTCTGTTAGGGCATATTATCTACAAGGAAGGTTTGTTGGTAGATCCAGCTAAGATTGCAGTTATTGTCGGCCTGAAAGAACCTACCAGTCAGAGTGAGGTGCATAGATTTTTGGGTCACACTGGGTATTATAGAAAATTTATCAAAGGATATGCTAAGGTTGCCACACCCTTGGAGGAGTTACTAAAAGGAAAAGGGACATTTTATTGGGGAGAAACACAGCAGCGCACATTTGAAGTACTAAAGGAGAGACTTACTACAACGCCTATTCTATGCTTTCCCTCATGGGACCAACCATTTCATGTACATGTGGACGCCTCTGGCATGGCCATTGGCACGGTGTTGGCTCAGCCTGGAGAAGGTATTATAGATCATCCTATTTGTTTTGCTAGTAGAAATTTGACCCATGCAGAGCATAATTATACAACTACTGAGCGTGAAGCCTTGTCAATGATCTATGCGCTACATAAATTCAGATAGTACCTGCTAGCAACACCATTTATATTCTATACCGATCACATGGCATTGAAATACTTGGTAAATAAGCCCATCTTACAGGGGCACATATGTCGATGGGTGCTCTTATTCCAAGAATTTGATTTTACAGTTGTGGTAAAACCAGGGAAAAGTAATTCTGGCCCAGACCATTTATCAAGGATACAGTCAGGAGAAGACGTGCAAACAATTGAAGATACAATGCTAGATGCATAGTTATACAGGTTACATCGCATGCCTTCATACTTGGAGGATATTGTTATTTTTACACGCACAGGTGTGGCACCAGAAGGACTAAAAGCCTTAGAGAAGAAATAACTTGCAATTCATGCAACACCTTTTATGTTGATCAGTGGTGACCTATACAAGTTAGGCCAAGATGAAGTATTGTGCCGATGTGTATTAGAGCATGAGTGCATAGATATCATGGAAGAGGCTCATGGTGGTATTGCAAGTGGGCACTATGCAGGTGATGCCACTACGCACAAGATTCTACTCACTGGATTATGGTGGGAGACCCTCTACAAGGATTGTAAAGCCTATTGTAAGGTGTGTGATCATTGTCAACGTGTTGGTAAACCTGGGCAAAGAGATGAAATGCCTTTAAGACCTATTCCTAGTGCACAACCATTTGAGAAATGGGCTATAGACTTTGTGGGTCCTATTTCACCAGCCGCACGTAGGACTGGATCATGCTACATCATCACTTGCACAAATTATCTCACAAGGTGGGCAGAAGTAGCACCTACCAAGGATTGTACAACAACTACAACAGCTAGGTTCTTATGGGAAAATTTTCTTACAAGGTATGGATGCCCGTTGAGTTTGACCAGTGATAGGGGCACACACTTTTTGAATGAGACAATCAGAATTCTATTGGATGAGTTCATGATTGCACACCATAAGACTACACCATATCATCCTTAGGAAAATGGGACTGCTGAAGCTTTCAACAAGATTTTGAGCCAGACATTGACAAAAATTTGTGATGTTGGAAGGAAAGATTGGGATGATAAAGTTTCTGTCATGCTTTGGGCATATAGAACAACATACAAGTGGTTGAACAAGGCCACACCCTTTCAATTGGTGTTTGGCACAGAAGTAGTTCTTCCTATGGAATTCATGTTACCTTCTTTGTGTATTGCACACGCTAGAGGTCTAGCTGATGAGCAAGCATTAGAAGAATGAATTGAAAATTTGATCAAGTTGGATGAGCGACGAGCAATAGCACGATGGATTCAGAAGCAAGAAAAGGCCAGGTAGAAAGCATGGCATGACAGGCACATCAGGGACAAAAAGTTTGAAATTGGATAGATGGTGCTTCTTTATGACTCTAAGTTTTTGTGCCATCCAGGAAAACTTAAAGTACATTGGTTGGGACCATATGTTATCACTCACATACTTGAAACATGCACTTGCCAGTTAGAGACACTTGATGGAATACGGTTACCCGGTTACTTTAACGGGAGTAGGTTGAATCCCTACTATAAATAAGTCTTCTTGGTGTTTGTAATAAGGTAAATGTTTCCATTTAGATTAGGTTTTCATTTATGTATTTCCTTCTTCATCGCTATGCTTTGTCATTTTAGTTGGTGTTTTGTGTAATAAGCACGTTTGCACGCTGGAAGCTAATTACCATTTGAAGAATTTTTATGTGTAGAGGACTGCACATACCATTTGTGTGGGGTGGCTATTGAAAAATGGGTACACATAAAGGAACAAACTGCTACAGGTGTTATTCAAGTTTGGAGAGTTGTTAGAAAGGAGATTGCTTCCAAAAAAGGACCATAGATGGAGATAAATGAAGGAACAAGTATAACACGAGGTAAGCAGAGGCCATGGAGACTACCAAGGGAAGGCGCAGTGGTGAGGTACTCGAGCGCATGGAAGTGCACTGAAGAGAAGTTTCTGGCCAAAAGGTAGGAAGGTGCGCTAGAAGGTTATAGCTTGGGCACAAGGATGTACCACGCGGAAAGTGTGAAAATGGTCAATTAGTGAGAGGATTGTTGGTAGGTGAAGGAGCAATAAATGCACTAACTTTTTGAAAATCTATATAAGGACATGATGCGAGTTCATTTTTACCATTGTGATCACAAGAATTTGAACAAGCTAAGTGCAACCGAGACAAGAGAAGAGTATTGAGGTGCGAAGAGTGTGAAACCAGACATGGAGAGTGGATTTGTGCACAGAAGAAGCTTGCATCCCCATTGGTGAAGGGTTTGAGTGAAGCAGACGCATTGAGAAAGAGCTAGGGCACATGGTTTCAAACTAGGGCACACAGATTCAAGCTAGGGTTTTGACTTACTCACTACAGAGGACATAAAGTTGAGATTTTTAGATGGCACCAAAGAAAGCACCTGCCATAGGAGCCAAAGGAAAGAAGAAAGTAGAAACAGAAGTTGAAATTTCTCCCAAGAGTAATTTCTCAGAGATGCAGTATCCAGAAGGTGTGATAATTGGGAAAGAGTGGGATTCCCACATCCACAGCTGCAAGGTGAGTGATTACAACCACCACACTTCTGATAACAAGAAAGAATTGGACATGTTGTTGAGTACAAAGACTAACAAGCACACGGTGGAAGATATGCTAGTATATGATGACGCTGGGGAGAAACTATTAAAATAGGTGGGAGTCTATCAATTGTATGAGCTCCCATATTTTGGAAAGTATGAACCTCTATACCAGTGGCTTATGAGTAGATTCCATGAGGACTTCTTCTATTTTGTCAGATGAAGGGTAAGGATTACAACAGCCCTGATTTCAACATTGACAGGATTAAAAGGCACAGGGGTAGACCTGGCTAGTGACCTGACTGATAAAGCATAATAATCATGGAGACACGGAAGGAGTTGGGGTACACAAAGGGTCTTTGCAGAATGGACATTGATAAATTGAAGAAGTACCCAGTGGTACAAGTAGATGTGCATCTAGTGACCAAGTTGAATGATCAGGAGAGATGGTCGTAGGTGAATATAATGTGGCTCCATGTCGTGAGGAAGATATCTCAGGGAGTAGTCTATAACATAGCAGGATACATTACAGAAACCATCATCGAAGAAGTGCACACAGGTGATAAAATAAGTTTTGGTGGTATCTTATTGTCTCTTGTATTTATGGAAATTGGAGTGCCCGATGGGCCAAAGAACAAGATTTGGGAATATCCCATGGACAAAAAGTCCCTGGAAGAAAGGTTTGACAAGTATTTATGTGAAGGGTCAATGAGTGGGCCATTTAAACAAAGGGAGGAGATGTGGTATGATCAACTCCATACATGGCATTTGAAGAGGAGTGGCATATCCCTAAGGAGCTACCTTTGATAGTTGGCAAGGTAGTACAACTCGTGGTGTACCAACACTTCTACATCGTTTGGTTCACTATGAGGGATGGGACATGGAGCCCATGGTGTAAAATACCATATGCCTTCACAGTGTGCTACTTCCAGGCATCAGTCCACCATTTTACTGATGTGCACCACCTAAATTTTATTGCAGACAAGGTAGACTGTGACTACCACACTCTGAGGAAGACATATGTATATCCAGGTAGGACTACCTATGTTGAGAGGCTTATTTCAGACATTATAAGCATGAAGCTTGTAAGATTGGAAATTGGGGACATTGGAGCAGTGCTCGTATACCTTCAGCTTAAGCCTAAGTTGGAGAGTAAAAAATATGTGGAGAATGAGTTCATGCTCCCAGGGCCACCTAAGGAAAATCATACAGTGGAGAATGTGCCAATCCCAAAGCCCACAAAAGCTATAAAGGTAGATGATGAGGAAGAAGAGTGGGAAGATAGTGGTGGCTTAGAACATAGAGGCTGGAGGTAGCCCACAGATAGAATGGAAACTAAGCACACAGGTACCCCACCTCAGGTACAAGAAGAAGAAGAGGACTTGGAAGAGTCCAAGGAGAGTGCCTTTTCAAGAGGGTTTTAAGAAGAACAAGGGCACAAGGCACGAGAATTCCTTATTCTATTAGGAGTTTTCCATGACTCTCTCCTAAAAAAGAGAAACTGAGAGGAAAAGGAGGAAGTTGAAGCTGAATGAGGAGGTGGAGGAGTCTGTAGAGAGCACACCCGGATCCCCTGTACAATAAGAATAAGTGGAAGAACCCAAGGATGAAGATATAAAGGATAAAGAGGCAGGAGAACTGGAACATGATACCACTCAGAACATCAAAGATCCAACTCTAAACCTTGGAAATCAAGTACCTAAGGGGCCAAGAATGAAGAGAACAAGTGGAGAATACAATGTTCTGCATATGAGCTATGAAGAGGACACATGTAAAATTGTCTGCGCCTGATTCCAGAATATAGTGGGCCTCAAGGAGTTGTATGGATGGGAGTTGATGGACCCAAACATGATAACCACGCGCAAATGGAAATAGTTGTCTTGGTCGATGCAAAATCACATGGATGAGCTTGATTTTGATGTATGTGAAGAGTTTTGTGTGTCAAGAAGGATGAAAAAGGTGCCACAGAATAGACACATAACTATCAAACCCACTATTATGTTTGACGATAAGGTGAGTAATGCCTTAGTGAAAGTATCTACAGAGGTGGCATGGAGGAACGTAGATAAGGCTGCCACTATTAGAGTGATTCGAGAAGAAAACAAGGCCAAAGATGCCGAAATAGCGTGTCTCAAAGGAGAGAAGGACTTGGAGCAGAAGAAGAATGAGGAATTCAAAATTATGATAGAAGAAAATGGATATTATGTCCTGAAAGCAAGGCTGCACCTAGAGTCAAATTTACCTGAGAAGTTTCCTTCGGCTATGCATTATGTGTGCACATTAGTTAATTTGGTGCTTGAGGATGGACCAATTCAGATGCCAGAGCCAAAGGACCCTGAGCAGGAAGCAGAGAGAGCAAGGGCTTTAGTGGTTAGAAAAATTACATCTTACGAGGCATTGCTCTAGACTTTGTAGGAAGAGCTAAAGAAAGTAGACCAGGCATTGAATATTTGTGTAGCTTTAGAAGTAGTAATCAGAATCAAGACTATAGTAGAAGATAATGAAGTCTTGAAGGTGATGAAGGATGATACTTTGGGGTGCTCAAAGAGATTAGCACTAGTCAAGAAAAAGCGTGAGGCCCTTGTAGTAGCCCAAGACCCCCATAAGGAAAGGTTGGATGAAATTGGGAAGCTTATAGCGGAGAAGATGGATCTTATGGAAGGAAGGGTGACTGCAATGTCCAACATTGTTCTAGTATTATAGAAAAAAAAGGAAGATATTTCACAAGATGAGTTAGATTCTATTACATCGGATATTCGAGAGAAGACAAAAGTTGCGCTAAGTGATTAACAAACCTTAGAGGCTGAAATCAAAGAAGAATATCCAGAGTTAGTTCCTCTAGTTGAAACAGAGGATATTGCAGGGTAAAATTTCATTCTTTGTATATTAATTCTTTAATTTCCTTCCATTCCCATTCTTTATTATTTAGATATCAAAAGGTAACCATTTCCGGGGTGGAAATGCAATTTAGTGTGGGGTAATGTTGAGCAGACGAAGTATGACACTAAGAAGAAGGCACACAGAAGATTTGCACGTGGTAGCAAGGCTTATTTGAAGGTCCAAAAGGATAGGGAAGGAAGCGCGTGTAAAAGAAAAAATGAATATAGACTTAGCCATTTTCATGGTTACGGGCTATTTTTGGAGGTAGCGTGCGGGGCACACAACCAGAGGGAAACTTGCGCAGCATGCAAATGCTAATTTTGGAAGAGCGCCTACTAAGAGCTTTGTGTGAGTTTGAGTTAATAATATGATTATTGTTATCCAAAATAAGCCCCATGCTTATTTTTGGCTAACTCCTCCTTCTTCTCCTTTGCTAGCACTTAAATGAATTTTTGGCATGCTTTAGGTACTCAAAAGATTCTGGAAATGATCCCATCAGATAGGATTTTTCCTCACCTTTCCAGAAAGGTAAAATTTTCCTCCTAACTCCTTGTATTTCTCAAGTTATGGCTCGGCGGAGTTTTTGAGGGAAATTTTCCCTGGGAAAGGCCCGCAACCAATAGGAATGCGCCACGTGGTAGGGTGGAATGGTGGGTAAGTGGGGGTAAGTTGGAAAAATCACCAAAGAGTGGGTGGGGGGCAAAGGAAGGGCCCCAAAAAATTGGCTTGAGGCCCACGCCAACCAATGAGGAAGCGCCACATAGCGGCAGAGGTTGGGCCGGTGGGGGTAAGTTGAAAATTTTTCCAAAGGGCTCGACGGGGGTGGAAGGAGAAATTTTTGCCCGAAGGCCCGCAGACCAATAAGAGGTCACCATGTGTCTAGCCGGAGGTGGAAGTCAGAGGTGTGGAGTAAATTTTGGATTTTTTCCAAAGTAGTCAGAGGGCACAAAGGGAAAATTTTGCTTGCGGGCCCGCGGAAGAAAGAAATTTGATTAAGGCCCGCACCAAATCAAAGTGTGCCACGCATCAGCAGAAGTCGAGAGTGGAAGAATTTGGCCAAAGTGGTAAAAATGGCACAAGGGAAAAATCTGACCCAAAATCCTACCAAGGTGGAAAAGGAAAAATTGGAAGCATCCCCACCAACCAATGAGGAAGTGACACGTGTCACCAGGACAGCAGAGCGCGGGGCAAAGTTGGGAAATTTTCCCAATGAAAAATCAAAGGATGGAAGCGAGGTTTGGGCCCACATTTCCATCAGTGAATAGGGAAAGTGCGACGTGGTAGCGGAGCAGTGAGGCACGGGGATTTTTGGGAAAATTTTCCCAAATTCAAAAAAGGGAAAATTTTGAAGTTTTTGCCCGCCAATTCATTTTTGCCCTAATTTTTCCCTAAATCTTCAGAGGGGGATAAATTTTGATCCAGAGCTTGCATTTTTTGCATTCTTGGTGTCATTGGAAAGCTGGTAAAATTCTCTACATGATGGAGGGTTCAATTTTGTATTTTGATGGATATTTACTAGAGAAAAATGGAGAAACGTCCCTGGCATGCAAAAAACATAGAAATGGTTCCCAACCACCAAATTAAATGAAGTATGGGTCGTTTTTGGATCTGCAGAGAAATGTACTTCGAAGTATGGGCTTTTCCATGGGAACCCATCATTTTATAGGCTAATTAGAAGCGAGGTTTGGAGCCAAATTTGCCCATTTCCATCAGTGAATAGGGAAGTGCCATGTGGCAGTGGAGCGGTGAGGCACGGGATTTTTTCGGAATTTTTCCCAAATTCAAAAAAGGGAAAATTTTAAAGTTTCAGCCCGCCAATCCATTTTTGCCCTAATTTTTCCCTAAATCTTCAGAGGGGCATAACTTTTGATCCATAGCCCAGATTTTGGCGTTCTTGGTGTCATTGGAAAGCTGGTAAAATTCTCTACATGATGGAGGGTTCAATTTTGTATTTTGATGGATATTTTCTAGAGAAAAATGGAGAAATGTCCATGGTATGCAAAAAATACAGAAATGGTTCCCAACCACCAAATTAAATGAAGTATGGGTCATTTTTGGATCTGCAGAGCAATGTACTTCGAAGTATGGGATTTTCCATGGGAACCCATCATTTTGTAGGCTAATTAGAAGGATTTGTCAGTGGTTGGAGTTACAAATCAAATTTGTCCACATTTTTTCACTTTTCTTCATTCTGCTTCATGATAAAAGCCAGTTTTGGCTCATTTGTAAAAAGTTGTTCATCATTCTTCTCTGCCTCTCCCTTCTTTTCTTCCCCAGGGTTGAAAATGGAGTTTAAACCTCTTCCCCTACTCTGTAATGGCATTTTTTTCCTATTACCATGAAATGATGTTTTGTGTAAACTTCTGGAGCAACAAAAATGTGTTTTGTGATGCATCTGTCCATCCTTGCTCATTTTTTTTACTTGTTTTCTTCTTGCCTCTCTTCATTGCAGGTATTTGTGCATGTTTGAATGTTCATTGCAGGTTTGGAGCTGTGTTCATGGAGTTTTGTAACATTTTCTATGTGAAATCTATCCTTGGGCCTGTGATGCACTTGTCCATCCTTCCCATTGCTCACCTCTTCTTGTTCCATGGCAGTTTTGATAGATGTTCAACATTTTCCTTCTCTGGTGTATCACCATTTTAGTGTAGGCTCTATTTTTCCCTCTTTTCTCTCTCTCTCTGTCTCCTTGGCATAGTTAGATTAGGATTAGATTAGCTTTCCTGCACTGGAATAGCTTGTGGTAGGTAGTTTAGGAAGAGGAACCAGCCTTCTCTGGAGAGCTTTCCCCATTTGCAAAGGTCCCACACTTTGGGAAAGCTCAATGTTGTGCATTCACACCAAATGACATTGCCTTAGAAAAGTAGATCCATAGGTCATTTTGGGGGTGCTGTGAATTTGCACTAACAGTTTTGGCATGCCCGGTGGGACCTTAGAGGTCTTCCACCTTATTTTTGACAGGTTGGTGTGTTCCTGTTAAGGATTCAGCCTTTGGAGGCATATTCAAAAGCACATCTGGCGACTCCATCTGGTAAATAACTCATTCTCTGAGTTGCAGACCTGTTTTCCATCCATTTTCATCCATTCTTCTTTCCATCTCTTCCATCTTCTTTCATTCCATGAAGTTGTGCAATCATGACTTCATTTCCATCATGGAATTCACATTTACAACAACAACAATATATTTCACCTCCAACATGTTTTACAACTCCTTCAAATCAGCATTTTGATCAAATTCAAGATCAACATGCTTACCCATATGAGCAATACCAAAATCAGTTTTGGTTGTGAAGCATATCAAGAGCAAGGGTACACATGCAATGAAGACAATCAAATGGAAGATGCTGATTTTGTGGAGAAAATCCAAAAGATGGAGGAAAAAATGGTGCAATCAAGAGCAACAACTCAAATGAAGGCTTTCAGAATTGGTTGCAGGACTCCTTGTCCATGGGGAGGCCCTTTTCCAAGACACTTCAGCCCTCAAGAGAAGCTGGACTTCATGATGGAGATGCTGCCCCAACTTGCACAATGGACAGCAGAGATAGAGGCCTATAAACTTGGTGCTGAACAACCTTGTCAATGGGTAAGTTCTACACCATCATCTAGTTTTTCTCTTTCCATTCCTCAAGCAGCACCATCTCATTTGGAATGCCAAATTCTAAATCCAGTCAATGCTTCCCCAAGAGTTAATTCCATTTCTCCATTCCCTAGTCTTCCACCCCATCTCAATTCTTCTATCCTTTTCCCTTCCAAACAGCCATTCCCTCCAAAGAAACAAGAATTTCTACCTCCTCCAACACCACAAAAAATTGCAAAATCAATTGAGTCACAACCCACCCCTCCTCTTGCATTCCCAAATCCATGTTGGGAAGATAAAAATCAGAATGCCAGTCAAGGAAAACAACAGCAAGAAGAAGAGCCAAACAAGGATGAAAAGATCAAAAGTTTGGTAAGCTTGGCTCTCAAATTTGGGATAACAAAGATCCCCTTGATGGTTAAGCCTTCAGAGGAGGTGAAAGTTGAACAAGTGGTGGTTAGGACTGATTTTGTTGCAGCAGAAGAAGAGAAAAAAGAAGAAGTAGATCATCAATCAGTTTGCTCAGAATGTAGTGTCCATGTTGGCACTTTATTTGAAGGAAATGCTGATCCAATTCGAGTTGCACAATCAGCCATGGAAGAAGAATATCTTGTAGTCCCAACTTGTCCTCTAGAGTAGAAAATTGAAGAGTTTGAATTGACAAACCTCATGCTAGAGGGAGAGTTTAATCAAGAGCAAGATGGTCTTCAAGAAGCAGAGGAGGAAGAACAACCAGCTCCAAATCCCATTGAAGAGGAGCAAATGGATGAGATCAAGTCAGTTTTTGCAACAGCAGAAGAAGGAAGCATTATTGATACATTTTTGCTTTCATTTGAAGGGGCTGATTTGATTGATGAAGCCATTATGGAGGTGAACAAAATAGGTCCAAATTTTGAGCAAGAGGCACAAGAAATTTTATGTTTCTCTCCCACTTCATCTCTCCAAAAATCTGATTTTTTGGATGAGTTTGAATTGACAAGTTTCATGTTTGAAAATGAAACTACACATGGTGAAGAAAATGTAGATTTGGAGGTCACCATACAAGAGGGAGAGACCTTAGGGCAGCAAGACATTGAAGAGTTTGATTTTCCATCAGACTTAGAAGAATGTTTGGATGAAGAGCCAGCTGAAACTACAATATTTTCTTCTTCACCATTCATTCTCCAACATCAAGAGCCTGCTGCCACAAAGGAGAACATTGAAAAACAACAGCCTGTGTTTTGTGACAGCTCTTTGGAACCAATGTTGGAAGATATTAATCTTCCATGTTCTTCACTGGAAAAGGAAGGAAAACAGCAGAAGAACTTCATCACTTCTTCCACACCATCCATTCAAGAAGGTCTACAAGAAGACTCCATTTTTGGAGTTGAAAATCAGAGCTATGGGCATATCAAATGGATCAGACCTTGCCCAATAAGGTACTTGGCTTCATTGGAGCCAAAGGAGAAGTCACAACCAGTCATGCTTGCTTCTAAGCATGAGGATGAGCTACAAAGTACCAAGGATCAGCTGCCATACCTCTTCAATCCAAATGCAGAGCAACTAAAAGAGGTATTCAATTTGCTTTCAGCTGACACCTTGCTAATTTGGGTAGAAGACCAGCTTCTTGTTGATTTTCCACTCATCCAAGCAGCCATACTCAGCTCCAAATCATTTGCATGGCTGCCAATTTTGAAGAAAGGAAGCTATTTTGCACAACCAGTTGCAGGGTTTGTTTAGCCCACCTTTGCTTCCAGTTAGAGCAGAGTAGGTAGGTTTGCTTTCAGTAGAAGAAGTGCTTGTGCACACTCTACATGTTCCATTTGGAGCATGTATGATTTTCAGTTTTGTACATAGTTTTTGGTGCTGCTGGTTTTGCTCTTGCACAGTCCATTTCAGTGGCATTTTGGTGAAAACAACTCCAGTTCAGTGGGTTTCCAAGTGGCTCAGAGAGGAAGTTTTCAAAGTTTAGATCAGTTTGCAGGCTACAACTCATGACTCCATGCCCAATGGATGCTTCAAAGGCTACTGATCATTCATCTAGCAGGCAGATGACCCCTCTGAGTCACCAAATTGTTATCCAAAATAAGCCCCATGCTTATTTTTGGCTAACTCCTCCTTCTTCTCCTTTGCTGGCACTTAAATGAATTTTTGGCATGCTTCAGGTACTCAAAAGATTCTAGAAATGATCCCATCAGATAGGATTTTTCCTCACCTTTCCAGAAAGGTAAAATTTTCCTCCTAACTCCTTGTATTTCTCAAGTTATGGCTCGGCGGAGTTTTTGAGGGAAATTTTCCCTAGGAAGGCCCGCAACCAATAGGAATGTGCCACGTGGCAGGGCAGAATGGCAGGTCAGTGGGGGTAAGTTGGAAAAATCACCAAAGAGTGGGTGGGGCACAAAGGAAAAAAATTTCCAGCGGGCCCACGGAGGAAAAGAAATGGCTTGAGGCCCGCGCCAACCAATGAGGAAGCGCCATGTAGCGGCGGAGGTCAGGCCGGCGGGGGTAAGTTGAAAAAGTTTGCCAAAGGGCTCGGCGGGGGTGGAAGGAGAAATTTTTGCCCGAAGGCCCGTTGACCAATAGGAGGCCACCACGTGTCTAGCCGGAGGTAGAAGTCGGAGGTGCGAAGTAAATTTTGGATTTTTTCCAAAGTAGTCAGAGGGCGCAAAGGGAAAATTTTACCCGTGGGCCTACGGAAGAAAGAAAATTGATTAAGGCTCACGCCAAATCAAAGTGTGCCATGCATCAGTGGAAGTCAGAGGTGCAGAAGAATTTGGTGAAATTTGCCAAAGTGGTCAAAATGGCGCAAGGGAAAAATCTGACCCGAAAGCCCTCCAAGGTGGAAAAGGAAAAATTGGAAGCACATCCCCACCAACCAATGAGGAAGTGACACATGTCACCGGGACAGTGGAGCGCGAGGCAAAGTTGGGAAATTTTCCCAATGAAAAATCAAAGGATGGAAGTGAGGTTTGGGCCTGCATTTCCATCAGCAAATAGGGAAAGTGCCACGTGGTAGCGGAGTGGTGGGGCATGGGGATTTTTGGGGAAATTTTCCCAAATTCAAAAAAGGGAAAATTTTAAAGTTTCGGCCCGCCAATCCATTTTTGCCCTAATTTTTCCCTAAATCTTCAGAGGGGCATAACTTTTGATCCAGAGCTTGGATTTTTACATTCTTGGTGTCATTGGAAAGCTGGTAAAATTCTCTACATGATGGAGGGTTCAATTTTGTATTTTGATGGAGATTTGCTAGAGAAAAATGGAGAAACGTCCCTGGCATGCAAAAAATGTAGAAATGGTTCCCAACCACCAAATTAAATGAAGTATGGGTCATTTTTGGATCTGCAGAGCAATGTACTTCGAAGTATGGGATTTTCCATGGGAACCCATCATTTTGCAGGCTAATTAGAAGGATTTGTTGGTGGTTGGAGTTGCAAATCAAATTTTCCCACGTTTTTTCACTTTTCTTCATTCTGCTTCGTGATAAAAGCCAGTTTTGGCTCATTTGTAAAGGTTGTTCATCATTTCTGCTCTGCCCTCCCTTCTTTTCTTCCCCAGGGTTGAAAATGGAGTTAGAACCTCCTCCCATGCTCTGTAATGGCATTTTTTTCCTTTTACCATTAAAATGATGTTCTGTGCAAACTTCTGGAGCAACAAAAACATGTTTTGTGATGCATTTGTCCATCCTTGCTCATTTTTGCTTGTTTTCTTCTTGCCTCTCTTCATTGCAGGTATTTGTGCATGTTTGAATGTTCATTGCAGGTTTGGAGCTGTGTTCATGGAGTTTTGGAACATTTTCTGTGTGAAATCTATCCTTGGGCCTGTGATGCACTTGTCCATCCTTCCCATTGCTCACCTCTTCTTGTTCCATGGCAGTTTTGATAGATGTTCAACATTTTCCTTCTCTGGTGTATCACCATTTTAGTGTAGGCTCTATTTTTTTTTCTCTTTTCTCTCTCTCTGTCTCCTTGGCATAGTTAGATTAGGATTAGATTAGCTTTCCTGCACTGGAATAGCTTGTGGCAGGTAGTTTAGGAAGAGGAACCAGCCTTCTCTGGAGAGCTTTCCCCATTTGCAAAGGTCCCACACTTTGGGAAAGCTCAATGTTGTGCATTCACACCAAATGACATTGCCTTAGAAAAGTAAGATCCACAGGTCATTTTGGGGGTGTTGTGAATTTGCACTAAGGAACTATGTAAGTAGTGAATGGCAAGTCCCCGCCCTTATAAATATGTAGTAGTCTGTGTAGATTGAGAGAGTACTGTGTATGAGCTATTGTGAAGTTATGCTACCAGATATGATGCGCACATGAACTTATGATACTAATTATTGTAAGAAGCTTATGTGTATTTATTTTATTTAATATAATGGACCGTATTGGATGTATAATGGTGTTAATATGACTGAAACGAGTTCTTACATGGTTGAATTTGTTATATCTATTGCTTAATTCATTATTCTTTTATATCTAGATCTAGAACATGTTATGTGGAAATTTTATATTGTTTATGGATTTGAATGCATTAACTCTTCATCATGTTCACATCCTGCCCAAGTAACTCTAAGGAGGGGACTGGTACCTTTGCGTGCTTCAGGTGAGTGTTCAGTCTAGGATGAGTGATGTGCCAGCGTGCCTGGGTTATTCTTGGTAAATTCTAGCCTGCATCACTATGTATGGTTTTGGACCTATGCATAGTGGCGTTTTGAAACTTCTCTTTCCTTTTGTTAGTTTATACATGTGTGTTTTTATCTATCTTTAGGGATCACATAACTTCAACACCACTTGTAATTACCTATAAAAAATAGAAACCCTACACGCCTATAACAAACTTCATAACACCACTAGATAACAAAAGGAGAAATTTGTGTGTGGGTGAGTCTAAACTACCCCTAGAATTCAACCCCTACTTAGCCAATATAGTTCTAGCATTGTACCTATCAATCTAGTAATTAGTGTATGCAATCTAATCCAACCCCTTGTGTATGCCCTTGTGTCTCTTGACATAAAGATAATGAGCTAACTATAGACTAGAAAATGTAGCCAACATGGAAGCAGTGTTATTTGATGTGCTTTAGATGTTGAGATTAATCCCCTTTGTCTATTGAACACCTCAAATAATGTTGAAATGACTTGTTGTTAAGACACGCCTCTAGGACCTTTGCATGTTTGTAAATGGAAGAAGGAGTGCTTCAAGTGGATGATTTAAAGGATGTGCAACTACTTCAAAAAAATAGGATATCCTTGTGTGCTTTAGTGTTGATATTTTCAATGTATGCGTATGAGAATGTTAGGTGAGCTATAAAGTTCAATTGAATTACTTTGATAGGCTTCCGTAGGTTAGATATTCACATTATAAATGACCTAGGGAAGATGACCCAATGCATATAATATTTTCAAATTATAAAAAGAGTCATTATATGAGAGGGTATAGAAATGTACAGGTTAGCCCAGAGCATAGTACAACTTGGCCATGTTCTATATTGTCTTGGAAAAGCATTTAGTGATGAAAGAGCTAGAGTCTGAGCAAGATGATCAGGAATAAATTATTGTTTTAGATAATTAATATTGCATTGATGAATTATAGAAAAATGTATAGATATTATCAATTCATGTCAGAGAGGGAAAGAAATGTCAATATATCTTAGAATGTGAGCATTTTTCTTAACATAGGAACATGGTCAAACTTGTCATTATCAAATATTAAGTTGTCAAATTTTATTCTACAGTAGGGGATTCCTTAGATGTGTAATATCATCATTGAGTGATTCTAACTCGGTACTCATATATTAAATATGCATTTGAAAAGAATATTGTAACACTTGAATAGATTCTAGGATATCTTACAAGAGATGGCATCGCCATCACCATTTATGGAGGATATGTTTTTGGCTATCAAGTGCAGAGTATTGAGAACAAATTCTACATAGTGTGGTTTCACGTAGAAAGGAATCATTATTTGTTACAATATCCTATGGATAATATATATATATATATATATATATATATATATATATATATATATATATATATGAAGGGGTGTTATAAAGTAGCTCTAGAAAAAATATTTTGAAACTAGTAACATGAGCCATGAAAACACAAAGGAGAATAAATCCTAGATTTAGAAAATAATCATGTACCAAATAGCAAATGGAAAGTTGACTTGTAATAGACCTTAAAGGATAAAGTTATGAATGGGAGGATTGGATATGTATAAGATTAATCTCAAAGTTAATAAAAGAGGTAGGTCCAAAAGTGTTTTTAGAAAAAATGATATTTTATCAAATTAATAAAATAGTTATTGCTAAAAAATATATACTGAATTTTATGAAACTAAAAGAGGTTTTTAAGGACCTCAAAGTGATGAAAGAAACCCTCTAAGGGATTGTCAAATAATTTTGTATTTTACATCTTTTTAAGAAAAATAAATATTTTTGAATCATGAAAAATCATTTTAAATATAATGAAAAATGAGAAGAGGTTTTTGTTTAATTAGTTGAAATGAAGAAAATAATTCAAGGGATTTTAAAATAGATTATTTATTTTTTAAACATGTCTCAAAAGGTGTTTTGGCTAATAGGAAACCCTAGAAAGAGGCCCTAAGGAGGACCAAACATTAAACCCGGGGGAAATGTATGAAAATCATGTTTAGGGCATGATATAGCTATGAATCATAATTAAATCTGATTGAAAACCCTATAAGATTGAGAAATTTGAAATGCTAGGGTAGGGGAAGGTTGTGTAAGATAAATATTCAGGTTCAACAAATGATTAAACGCAAAAATGAAATATGTATTATTATTTATATCTTTGGATTACAATTAGAAAAAGAGATATATTCAACTTATTAATTTAACATCAATGTGTAAATCATAATATATTTATTTAACAATATACATAATAAATTGATTGAAACAAGTGTTAAATGCAACAAGACATAGGGAGACGCATTTAGTTGATTGGATGCTTATAAGGATGATTTGGAAATGAAAAAAAGGTAAGAAGGATCGAACTAATCTACAAGTGCTTCATCTTTGTATTTGGGTGTGTAAATTGAACAAAAGAAAAATTTTAGAAGTATATATACCATTTGGTAGTTTTGTACAGTGAGCGGTTGGTGTTATGTGACTTTTTGTTCTTGTGAAAGCATTTAAGATATTTTTTGTGAAACCCTAGGTGTTGCAAATGCGTGAATCTCTCTATATGACCCAAAATAACTAAAAACCCTAACCATAGCTAGGATACCCTATAAAAAGATTATTGGTTGGGTTGAACTACAATTTGTACACTACCTACATTGACAATACTCCAAATAGGCCTCAAACTACATGTAGTCCTCTACCTAGCATGTGTTATTAATGTGGACGTAACTAACTTAAAGATTTGGTCACTTGATAATTTAGGAAATGGCTTGGCATGCTTTGCTTGGCTTAGCTTGAAATTTCTTTATCTTGGGAAGAATGACTCTGAAACCAATTTTAGTTTACTTCGAACCCATGTAGGGGTTACTCCTAGAGTGTGTTTTTTATTTAAGGAGATTTAGCATATTTTGGAGTGCTCTTGGAATGATATTTGCTTGTAGTGCTCTTTAATGTGCTAGGTAATTGCCACATGAGAAAATTAGTACATTTGACCTACATATATAAGTATTCACAGGTATAATTTCACATTAAATCCTAGGCATGACGAAATTACGAACCCATAGAAATCTATTAAATTGATACAAGGATTTTTGGTGGATGGGGATGAAACCTCTAGTTTTAAACCATATATTTGGATAGGTTTGTCCCTATTTGATGTCTCGTATGGGTAGGGAGTGAGGTGTTGAAAATTTATGGGGATGACACTTAGAGGTTATAGAATGTTGTTGGCTAATGCAAGCAAGTTTGTGTGTGACTGAGTAGTGTAATTGAGGAGATCAAGTCATGTAATAGAACCAAGGATAGGTAATTAATCTTGTAATTTGCATGTAATTCGAGATTTAGGGATTAGGCCAATAGAAACATTATCAAGTGATAAATTACCCAATTTAGGTCTCTACAGTCGTATGCTATTATGATTCAAAATTTCCCTCTCAAATTTTTTTTTCTTTTGTCTCTATATTTGGATATTTATGTTGATTCATTTGTACATATATGTGATTTATTTTTTATTTAATCCTTATTAGCCATGGAAGAGTGTATTTCATCATATACACTAGAATAATCTCACCATACTCCCACTAAAATGATAAGTGTTACATTATATATTGTTTCACACCCTTTTGCTAGATTAAGAATCTAGACTTAGTGAAATAAGTACACTAAGGATATAAAGGGTGTGTTACAGGGGTATTCTAATTAAATAACTTCCAAAATTAATCATACAATATTAGAACAACACATTCATGCTTACATGATATGCTACAAGTTAAAAATATAAGTGGATAAGTGTACTTAGTTAATTATAGATGGTTTTAGGAAGTTTTAGATGTACACATAACTAGAGTAAGGAATATGGACCTGATGATGCTTTTTATGGAACTATGACTTAAAAATGACCTAGGGCAAGAATGTATAATGGTACCAAGACTGTTTATTAGCCTTGACCCTAATGTATGGTTTTTTACATGCTCATAACCTAGCTTTATAACTTTTTGTGAGTGTCACCTTATGAGAAATATTTTTTGCTGTAAAATCCTGATTGTATCTCATGTTACAAATCCTTTTGAACATTCAGAATAAGATATCAAACCCTAAAAATGGGTAGGAGACCCTGCAACACAAACATTATCTGGGTTGTGTGTACCCCCATGCACCACCAACATTAGCACTACTCTAAAGAGGCCTTAAACAACACATCATTCTCCACATAGCATTTGATATCTGAATGAATACAACTATGGTTTGGAAATTTTCACTTCTTTGACAATGCTTGACTTGAGTTTGGCTATTACTAAAATGCCAGAAGAAGGTATTTTTGAGTGCTTACAAATGAGATAAATTTACTTCTTGACTTGGTATGATGCTTCAAACCTATAGTGATTTCTTCTCAAATGAGTGTACATAATTTTTGGCAAGGTTTAGGAAGCCTTTACTGAATTTTGAAATTGTAGGAAGTGTGTGTATCAATCTAGTGTTATATGATTCCTACGTGTTAAATGAGAGATTTTATACTTTCTTACATATGGTTATGAAGGTAAATTATCAAAAAAAGTCCAACCTAGAGGGAGTACAAGAAAATAAATATGATATTGAAAGCAAAGATGGAGGAAATGTCAGTTTAAAACTATAAAATTTGGTTATGAATGGATAAAAATTCCTAACCAAACCGTATAATTTTTCCCAGGGATGAGAAACATGAAAATTAGAGTTTACATCTTGTCAACTAGAGTTTGTCTATGGATTTTATGCATTTTAATCTCAGAATCTATCGGTATATCAATGTGTATGGATAAGATGTATATACAAGAGACCTTAGGATGTATTATACAGTGATTGAAAGTGTTTATCTTAACAAGAGTGTATTGTTAAAACCAACAGTGTCAAAGAGTAATTTGCCAAATTTGAATGTCTACATTTTTCCCACCTTTAAGTATGAAATGAAAATTTCATTCTTAAAGGAATATATACATGAGTGTGTAGACACACTTTGTCTTCATTTTGAGTTTTTTTTTCATTTGTCCAATTGTGCTTGGTATTGGCATGCTTCATGATGAAAGATACCACATAGAGTTTAGTCAATGTCTATAATAGAAAACTTAAATTTAACTTGGGTATAAAGTGTAGTATCTAAAACGTGTATTTGCATAGAGTGAAACCAAAGGGATAGAAAAATATGGAATGAATACACATATTTGTTTTTCTAGGGAAAAATATCTCATGATTTTATTGTATTTCGATATTTACATTATTGTAATTGCCAAAGGATTGGTGGTGATTATTCCCCAATTGTATCAAGGAGAAACCAAGGTATTGGGTACATATAACCCAACACATAATACATAAGAAAAAGAAGAACAAGGTACTAAGTACCTCACGAAGGAAGAAGACAATGTATCAAAGTCATTCAACAACTCTAATATCTTCCCTTTTAAATGTAAGAGGCAAGGAAAGAGTTCTTATGAAGAACTCAACTGCTTCGATACTTTCCATAACCCAATAGACCACACTGCTACAGATAAATCTAGGCCCAATTTTACAAATAAAGACACACTGTAGAAAAGAGAATGAGTTACCACATGCCCTTCCCATGCTCCACACAATTGAATAGAAGTTGTAATGTACTGAAATATAGATAGAAAAAGGAGTCCCATACCCCCAAGATCCTTACAAAAATAATTGAAACCAAGTAATGGGTGAAGAAGGAGTGAAGTACTTCATGTCCCTTATTTTTATATAAACTAATTAAAAATAATATGAAATTGCACAAAGAAATAGTTCCTAAAGGTGAAATTTTGATCCTATTGAGAAGGTAGGTGTAACTAACCCTAAGAAAACCATGTGACATGGTCAGAATCATCCATATGATCCTGACTAAGCTATACATTTTTTATCATGTGCAATATTATTTTTCTTTGTTTGATCATGTTTTTAAGCACGTGTAATTTGTATATACCTGTGTATGAACCTATAAGTCTACATGTGTCTATTGTATGTGTAGAAAATACCTAGATGAATGCCCCCTCTTTTGAGGACTGTGTAATCAAGCATTTGAATGTGCATTTCAAAAGAATATATGTGCAACCATATCTAATAAGTCTAATAATATGTGTAGGAAATGATAGAAGGCATATAATAGTGGTCACTAATGATGGGATCCCAAACCTACAAAAGGGGATGCACGTGGTAGAATCCATAGTGCGCAACAAGAACAACAATAAAAATAAGAGCATTAGTAGTATTAAGGAATGTTTAAGAAAAAAGTGTATACATAAATCAATAGTGTAATCAGACACAATATTATGCAATAAATGTCATGTAAAAGGAATAAAGCCATACACATGGGACACCCTATGTGTCACAACACAATCAAGCCATGTAGACTCGTAAATAATGTCACACAAAATAGGCATAGGTCCATAAACATAGGAAACCCACAATGTCACAAGACAAATAAGGCACCCATGCCACAAAAAAAGGAGACAACGAAGTAGTAGCACACACACAAATAGCAAGAACGTATAAAAAAAAGGATATCAAAATGTGATGAAAGTAAATGAAAAAAGTCATGTGAATAAAGAGGTGTTAATGTTATATGATGTGGAGGTATGCCCTAATATAAGAATGTAAGGAACCATGATAGCTCCTATTAGCATGAATCAATCCATGTAGCTGACATCAATCTCAATATACCCCAAGAATGTATGTGTGTAAAGAGTAAATATATATTCCATCCATCAAACCATTGTGACAAACAACATGTATAATGTAAAGTGATAACAACTCAAACTAAGTATGCATGTCTTAATTTTGGATTTTTACAAATATTTGAATGTTTTTTGTATTTTTAAATTATGTTAGTGTATTTAGATTTTGGAATACGTAGCTATGTAAAAATATATGGGTAGCAAAAGATCTATCAAGTTTCATCAAGGAGATCATTTGTGTTAGGGTCAAACTCGATAGGTCATGGGTCAGCCATATTGTGAAGTTTCCCAAAGTGGGGCCCAAAGAAGAATCATGTATCCTAGAAGTTACTGTGTCATAATGTATTATTCATCTATGTAATTATCTATTTGTGTCCTCATGACATGACTCAAATGTGTCATATTAGGTTGATAATCAGAGAAATTTTCATTGTGAATGGTAACCATGCTAGTGAGAAGTGGAAAGGTGACTTCAGTGTTATGTTCATCAAGAGTGACAAATATGTATTGTAACCAAGATCATCCAAAATCCAACAATGTGAATTGGGGATAAAGATTGACCCAAACCTTAGTGGTGATAACATATAAATAGAAAGTAATTGTGAGAATGTTATAACCTCACAAATCAGTTGAATGTGTGATATTGGGCGTATTATTTGATGGTGTGATCCTTAAAGTATGAAAAAACTTATAGGTACAAATGTTCTTGTCTATATGGCCAATATTTTCCATTAATATATGTGTGCTAGTAAAATATTCAAAGTGTGGTTACGGACTTGATGTCGTTATGTCATCGAAATGTAACTAATTGAGAGGTGAGAATGCTTTATACAACATAGTGATATGTCAATGTGCCTTGAGATTATTGATTGTATTAATTAAGGTTTGACATTGATCTATGAAACATCAAAAAACATGATGGTATTCAGAAAAAGGGCTTCCGATTCATCGAGAAAGGTGATGATGTTCAGAAGGAAAAGTAAGGAAACTGTACGCCGGAAAAGCGACAGGCGAGCGTGAGAATCAACAAGTAACTCTTCCACGTACCCGACCTCCCAAGGTCGTGCCGAGACAGCCGGTGGGGGTAGAATATGCAGACAAACTAGTTAGGCAGTCTAATGTCTTCGACACACACTAGTGGAATTTGCGAATCTAAGGCAAAGAAGGCCCTTCTAACTTGGACTGGTGTGATAGATCGATCAGCAAGGATGACTTCTTGAAGGCTCCAATCAATATCGAGCTCTGGCGTGATTCGATCTATGGGTTGTGGAATACGTGGAAAATGACCTGGGATTGTTTCGTGTATATCTCCTGATAAGGTCATATAGTGGATGATGAATATAATTGACTATACGGACGATTTTCTGGCCTAGTCCAGAATTCCCTAGCTTTGTTAGCCGATATATCTAGTAAGGATAGTTGTTCGATGATGATAGGTGGAAGTGGAGTGGACCTGAATACCAAGGTGCGTAGACTAGTGTCTATATCGGATTGACTTGTGGACTCGTTGGGCTGTGGGATCTGTGGATCACATCCATAGATTCTTGGTTGTTGCGGTCCTGTTATGGTCATACACGAGATCAAGTTCTAATCCCTAGTATCCAGTAATCGTATGCTTTCTCAGCTTCTACGTTTAGAACCAACAGTTGTGTAATCTTCTCAGAATACCTCACAGGCGTTCTTGCAACCTGGATTCTTAAGCTGGTATCTATATCTACGAGGGTGTCTCCAGCATTTGGCTGTGGAACTAAAGGATCACACCCGAATGTTTGTTCTCTTTCGAACCCTTCTACAGTCATGTGGAGGTTTTCTAGGGTAATCTGTAGTTTGGCTGACTTGACCAAAACACATGTGCTTGGTCGTCTTCTATGTTTAATCCTCTTAACTGTGAACTGATCAATTGTAAATTTGTGGTTGTTCAGAATACTTGTATCCTAAGATTTTGGTCTATGTCAACTATTGCTGTGACTAGGTTTGGTTGAGGCACGATTGGCTCAAATATATATTCCCTGGGCTCTTGAGGTCCCATGATTGTCATACGAAACAAAATGCAAATCTAACTGTAACGAAACAAATTCTAACTACGTGAAATAAATCTAACATATATAACTTTTATTCTTCTAAGAAATATTCTAACAATTTTAAGGAAATCAAACTATTTTAAGCGTATCTAGAAATAATAACTAAACAATAACTTAAAACAGACAAGATAACCGAGTGTAGTTATTTGCCTGTGCGATTTGTAGAATTATTCTAAATAAATAAAATAGCTTTTTTTAATCTACCTGCAAGATTCTCGATCCTACCTCAGAAGTGAGGAGTGAATCATAGTTTCTCAGAAACTATCAATCCCCACAGCTTCCCTGGCAATATCGAGAATGGGATTTACTAAAGTAAAGCGATTAACTACTCTATTTGATATGATTCTGACTAGAACTTTGAAATTTAAAACCTGGACTCCGCAGAACAGTGGCGAATCCGATGGTGTATGTGATCTCGTCCCCTCAGTATGATCTCCTCGTTCTTTCGTGTTCACGTGGATCCAGAAAAGTGTGTAATGCCAACACCGATAGGAGTAGATTTTGGGACAAGGATAGCTCAAAATGCAGACCGAGAATGCGAGTAGGAGAGGGATAGCGCAAGAGCACAGAGCTTGGCTTATGCGATTCGTAGCGGGATTTTACTGCGAGTCATGCAACTTGAAGTGACCAAAACCTTTAACTACCCTATACGAAGAGCAAAACCTACAACTTTAATGGCTTCCTAAGTTATTCTGTTCCAATGGATTGGATAAAATAAAGACACTGCCTGCACAGGTTGGATATGTGGCTTACCAACAGCTGAATAAAGCTAACCAGGCATATAATGGATTGAACTAAGAACTCCAAGACACAATAAAAACAAATCTACAGCAAAGAGAAATTCAGAGGCAAGCTTCTAACTGGATTTGGATGAAATAACAGCACTGCCTGCACAAGATGGGTCTGTGGCTTACCAACAGCTGAACAATACTAACCAAGTATGAAATGAACTATACTATCAATCTTAAGCAAGCTAACAGACCAAACCACTGAAAAATGAGAAGACTCTCACAAGGAAATGGTGGCCATTTGCCTCAGCACAAGCTATGCATTTATAGGAATTCCAACACTCAAAAACCAAAACCAAATTGAACTCCTAAACAATAAACAAAGGAAAAACACTATTCCAGGGGACCAAAAACATAAATGCATGCTCAAGTCGGTAAAGAAAAGCTGGTGAATCGTGATATTTCAGGCGAGTCGCTTCAAAAGACGTTCTGGAAAATGCGCACAGGATCGCCGCTCTGAGTAGGGAAAACGGTTACAGGACCGCCGCCCTGCAGGGTGGTGGTTTCGTCACTGAAGGTCAAGAGGCCAAGGAAAGAGGGAAAAAGGGGAAAACAAAGGGCGCGGGGGCTAAGCGGGGCATGCGGGATGTTAACGCATACTTCGAGGGCTTTTCCTGATCCCGAGCACCTTGCGAGGAGACCTGTATCATCATCGGGGCACTTGTTACACTGTTCTGGCAGTACATTACCTTACAATTTTGGGTACGTACATATTGCCCCCTCGGAGAAGCGTTTTAGCCATGAAGAGGCATAAAACGGTGGGTCCGAGTATGGCAGTCCTGAAATGGGGAGTTAGAAGCTATACCTTACTCGTCCGTGTGTTGAAATGACGCCATCGAAATTCTCGCTACCTGCAAAACAAAAAGAGAACTCAAGTGCAGATAGATGCAATAACTTGGAAGATAAACGCTAAAATAATAGGGAAGGAGAACGTACCATTCGTGCGGGGACAGGAACTTACCTCCATCAGCGCTCCAAACCTGCGAAAAAGTTATTTTAAAACGAAATAGAACGATATATATATGAAAGTGGGCCCATTTTCCTATTCATTTACGCGAGTTGATTTGATTGATTTTGAGCTCTGGGACCCACGGTGACAGTTTCTCACGTGAGTAGAGTCGAAACGTTCACAGCGAGATCGTGATCATGCCTCCACATGTGGAACACCGACCTCAGCGATCACAGGTTGGTTTTCTTCCATTTTGTGTTTTTCCCCCTTTAAAATTGAAATGTTAAATTCGTCATAATGGGGGGGTTATTTTTGAAAATGTTAGGTTCAAAAGGTCCACCTAGGGGGCGCCTACTGGGTAGGCTCCATTTTTAGTTTAAATGGTCTATTTTTGCTCATTTTGGGCTTTTTGGGGTTAACAACCCATGCGGGTTTTCAGACCGTGACCGCCGCCCTGGCCATGGTGGCGGTTACATGACCACCGCCCTGTTCAGGGCGGCGGTTACACGACCATCGCCCTTAAGGCGGCGGTTACAAAACCGCCTCCCTGCTCAGGGCGGCGGTTCTGACCAGAATGCAAAAGAACTTAATTTTTGAGATTGCACTTGTATTTTTTTGCACTTCTATACGTTTTTATGACCTTCTTGGTATTGTTCAGATATTAACTTGCCCTGTTTTGCGTGTTTTTGGGTGTATGCAGGCGAGAGCAGAGTATATCAAATGGAGCCGAGAGAGAGAGTGTGATTGGCTCTCCGGGGTATTGGATGCCCTTTCTCAGGATGAGGAGGATACATTACAGAGGGCCGGCATAGTGCGTATATCGCGCGTGCCCCATGTCACACCATCCAGTCACATACTTTGTGACTTGTTCTCATATTGGGATGCAGATCGGAACACTTTCCGATTGCTAGGGGTTCGTGGTGAGTGGACCATTACTTTGGAGGATGTCTACCGTATCCTAGGGGTCCCGATCATCAGGAGGAGACTCACATTGGAGACGGCAGGGTCCCGAGCACAGATTGCACAGTGGGCAGGCTACATGGGGGATGCAGCCATCTCCACGGGGTCGAAGAAGGGAGTGAGAGTTCGATCCATTCCTTCTTTGCCCATCCCCGTATTTCGACAGGCTATCATGGGGATCCTTGCCTCGAGGCTGATCGGGGACAAGGGAGGGGATACTTTACTATACTGCTGGGCCCCCATCATTGCACAGATAGAGGGGCATGGCCAGATATACGCCTGGGGCATAGATATTCTGGGTACCACCTACCATGACTTATACAGGGTGGTTCGTTTGTAGGGACAGTCATTGAGCCACCCGACTCTAGTCATGAGTTGGGTGTATAAGCATTTTATTCCTTATGGCAGAGGTGTGGAGGTGGAAGATCCAGGGGCTGTGAGGGCAGCTAGATGGTTAGATATGTCAGTGCTTAGAGCACCTCACCAGCCAGTTACCTCCCTTACCACAGCAGATATGGAGGCGACACCGTACCGGCTTATGGCCGGCATATGGGGCGAGGAGACCCTTACATTGATCTCCTGCTCCACCACAGGGTAGCTTATCGACCGCGTGGGACGGGTGGAGGTACACCCTTTTGGCAGATTTCCTCAGCAATTCGGCCTTCCATATGCGGGCATGCTTCCCCCAGCGGCACCAGTTTACAGATCAGTTCCGCGAGGCCAGAGGGGGGCCTAGAGGCCGTGGTTGGACAGTGATCACTCCTGGCATTCCGATTACAGCTAGGAGGGTAGTTCAAGCTAGAGGGAGAGCTGGTGCACCTCAGGCACCTTTGCTTTAGATTTCTGCGGGTCCTGTTCATAGCAGCGATGACCCTATAGACATTGACTCTGATTTTGAGGAGCTTACAGAGGGAGGGTCAGAGGAGCAGACTGATGATAGCAATCCTGAGTTGCATGACACTCAGGATATTTTACAGGTGGAGATGGCCGAGCAGAGTGCAGAGAGAGACACTCTAGTCTCAGAGGAGCCACTCTCTCAGGGCCATGGCAGAGAGGACGAGTCAGTTGTGGGGCAACATGTTGCCCCTGGCCACAGGAGCATCCCCTCAGTCGGCAGCGGCATCCGCGGTGGGTGCTGGCCCCAGCGATCCATCTTGGAGGCCCGGTGATCCGAGTAAGTTATCCTCTCTTCCTTTCAATGTTTGTCTAATTTAGGATTTGTTTTACTTGCTATCTCTCCTTTTGTTTTGCTCTTGTATCTTTTAGTCTCTTGCCTAGTTTCTAATTCATTTTTCTCCTTTATTTGCAGAGATTGTTGACGAGTGGTGGGATCTAATCTACAGGGTATGCACTGATTCCCTGATGATCCCCATGGATAGGACCTGTGCGGAGCTATCTGTAGATGCCGGGGAGCCCTCAGCAGCCGGTAGGCATACCGATGTCTTCGCTCCCGTTTGGCACGTGGCTAGGATGGTATCGACCCTCCGCACAGAGTTGGCGGGCTATAGGAAAGCTGAGCGCCTTATGAGGAGCCATTCTCGTGGAGAGACCGTGGCTACCCCTCGGGACCCTGAGCCCTCCGTGCATTCAGAGCGCCAGCGTAGCCGGAGTCCTAGGCGAGGGCGCGCACCTTAGGAGGGGTCACGTAGGGGTTGAGAGACCACTTGGCTCCTATGTATTTTGTACTATAGATTCTTTTGTATATCACGGGCTCTTTGAGCATTTTTTGACCATGCCTAGAGCATGATGGCATTGTATATAAACATTGATTATTTATATATATGCATTCTTTTTTGGATCAAAACTTGTCACTCATGTTTTCCCCTTTCTGTTTCCAGCTTCCTTGTGTATACTACGATGTATGTTTTATATGCTTTCTAGAATGTATGCAATGGAAAACAAATGATGCAAATGTTTGCTTTCTTTTTGTGTTTCATGATGCTGATACATGATATTGTAGATATATTGTGATCTTAAATCTTAGCTTCTGTGAGCAATTTGGATATCTCATGTTTGTTTTGGCAAAGTGATGAAAATAACCAGTATGATGAACAGATTAACTTGCCCCACTCCTAACTCCACGCAACTAGTAAGATGCAAGGGCTCATCACCAAGAGCCAAGAAGGGCGCAAGTTATGAAATATGGTGAAATGATAGTGATGAAAGACAGACGAAGCTTTGGTGGAACCAAATTGAAAACTACAAGCTTACTCTACCTGAATGACTTCATAGTTTTGGATGCAACTTGCTTTGCGGTTTATCCAGACTTAGACCCGCAGATGGCCACATAGTAGACAAAATCTGGGTTTTTTAGGATTTTTAACTCTTTTTGGAATTTTGAATATCTGATTCATTCATTTTTGACTCAAAGTTTGAATAGTTTGTTTATGACCTTTTAACGTTTACTTTGTCAAGAGGACCCCCTACACTTTGCCCCATGCTACTAGTAAGAAGTGTGGGTTTATCACCGTGGGCAAGGCATAGGCGAGTAAGGGCATTTCCATCCTTTCCCAACCCTACGTCACTAGTAAGAGACGCAAGCTCATCACCGAAGGTTGGTGGGGCAAGGAAATGTGTAAAAATAAAATTTTCTGTTTAATCACTTTTTGACTTGTCTTTTTGAGTAAAATGTCAGTATATGCTTATTTCCAAAGAGATGTGTATATGGGATAGATGTGACACCATGAAGCTTCTAGAACAGACCATAGGCAAGACACCTATCCTAAGAAGAAATCAAGCAAGAAAAACTTGCAGATCTTGGTATGGTTACCGTTAAGACTTTTTCATGTCTGATTTTATTTGATAAAAGATTCTAAGATGATTTGATGATACACGAAGATGGAGAGATATGATTAGAAATTTTATGCCAGAAACATCATGAGTTTGTAATAAGTTGCTTTGAGAATAGACTTCTTGATCACAATTTATGTAAGAACAAGTGGACAAAATGATCCTAATCTATATGAAAATGCAATGTAGATAGTTATATAGGTAGCGTTAGCTGCTTATGCGTAGAAACGTTTGAGGTGCAGGGAATTGACTGTTTCACCAAACTCCTCACCTTCTAACGTACATAAGAGGTAAGCACCATTTCCGTAGTCCTTCATGACTCGGTATGGGCCCAACCATTTGGGCCAGAATTTCCTTCCTTCACCGGTCTTCTTGTCGATTCGGCTGTCTAGTCTTAGAACTAGATCACCTTCATATATATCACGTTCATAGACCTTCTTGTTATACTGCCGGCACATTCGGTCAGCATAAGCTCCATGCCGCTACTCAGCATCTAACCTAGTTTCATCTAGGCTTTCTAATTGGGAAAGACGTGCTTCTTTGTAAGCGTCTTCATCCAGAATCCCTTGTAGTGAAATGCGGAGACTGGGTATTTCGACCTCAAGTGGGAGAACTGCTTCTACCCCAAATACCAACGAGAAAGGAGTTGCTCCCATTGGTGTTCTTATTGAGGTTCGGTGGGCCCACAAGGCTGGATATAACTTCAAATGCCAATCTCTCTTGTTTTCTTTCACCATTTTAAGGAGAATGGCTTTCAGTGTTTTGTTTATCGCTTCAGCCTATCCGTTGGCTTGGGGGTAATACAAGGAAGCCGTATGATGGCTTATTTTAAATTTACTGCATAGTTTGCAAACTTCTCCATTTTTAAAATAAGTTCCATTATCGGAGATAATGATTTGCGGGATACCGTACCTGTAAATGATTTGGTTCAAAATGAACTTGGTGATCACCGAACCAGGTACAGTAGTAAGAGGCATGGCCTCCACCCATTTGGTAAAATATTTAGTGGCCATGATTATAAAATTATGGCCATCTGTGGATGAGGGAGAGAATTTCCCTATTAAGTCTAGACCCCATGTAGAAAAGGGCCATGGAGTAGCGATTGGTTGCAAAGCTTGTGCTGGCATGTGGATCTCGTGGTAGAATTCTTGGCACTTATGACACCTGCGTGTAAACTCTATCGCGTCATGTTCTAGAGTGGGCTAGAAATAGCCCATTCGTTGTATTTTCTGAGCGGTGGCATGGCCACTGAAGTGGCCTCCACATATACCACTATGGGATTCGTGGAGAATCCTCTTGGACTCTTCTGTGTCAACACACCTTAGGAGCATTCCATCGAATACTTTTTGATAGAGCACCTGCTCTATAATGACGTATTTAGCTATGATTATGTGTAACCACCTTCTTTGTTGCGGTGTAACTGCCTCTGGGTACGTATGATCCATGATATAATTAATGATATCAGTGTACCAAGGGCACTCAGAGATAGTAGGTCAAGTTTTGATGTAGTATACGCATTCATATGGAAAGTCTAAATCTACTAAATCACCTCCGTCTAATGGGTTGTCAGCTAACCAATCCGTGATGATTTTTCCTTTAAATGACTTTTGATTTACAAATTTTAATTTGAACTCTCCCATTAAGGTTATAAAACATCCAACCTTCTTAGACAAGGGCCCTTGTGTGAGAAAAGTCTGTAAATGGTCTGTTTTTACCATGACCTTCGTTTCTTGATTCAGCATGTAATGCCTTAGGCGTTTAGTAGCGAAGACTATGGCAAGGCATTCTCGTTCTGCCTATGTATAGCGTGTTTCATAGTCGAGTAGTGTTTGGTTAATGAAATAAATCACGCGTTCTCTCTTGTTATTATCTTATTGAGCCAACATACATGCCAGCGAGACATTGGTAGCTCGCAAATATAGGATTAACGGGTGATCTAGCTTAGGTGGCATTAGCGTAGGTGGTGATAACAGAAAACACTTAACTGCATCAAAAGCTTCATTGCAATCTTCAGTCCAATCAATGCTATAATCCTTCTTGAGTAAATTGTTGATTGGATGAACGGCGAAGCTTAGGTCCAGGATGAATCTCCGGATTGTACCCAGCTTTCCGAGAAATGATCTGATTCCAGATTCATTCGAAGGTGGGACCATTTCAAGGACAACCCGAATTTTAGTTGGATCAACATCTATTCCTCATGATGATATTATATAACCTAGGAGCTTCCCTCCCGTTACACTGAAGACACACTTCTCTGGATTTAGCGTGACTCCATATTCTATTAGACGTGAAAGAATGACGCGGAGTATTTCTGGATGGTCACAGTGCTTCTTGGCCTTAGCCAAAAAGTCATCTATGTAGGATTCCACAATTTTATGAATTAAATCATGAAATATATAAGTCATAGCCCGCTGGTATGTGGCACCAGCGTTTTTGAGACCGAAAGGCATAACAACATAGCAATAGGTTCCCCAAGGAGTCATAAACATAGTTTTAGCTTGATCTTGCTCAAATATTCTGATTTGATTGTATCCCGAGAATCCATCCATGAGAGACAAAATCTCAAACCCAGCTGTTGCATCAACAATGACATCAATAGATGGCAATGGGAAGTCATCCTTAGGACATGCTTTGTTGATGTCTCGGAAATCTATGCAAATGCATATCTTTCCATTCTTCTTGAGAACGGGAACAATATTAGATACCCATTGGGAGTAGTCAACTGGCTTGATGAATCCTACCTGAAGGAGTTTTATTACCTCCTCTTTTACCATGAGAGCTACTTTGGGCTTCATGGGTTTTGATTTTTGTTTAATTGGCTTTACATCTGATCTAGTGACGAGGTTGTGCACCACAATGTGGGGTGTGACTCCCGTCATCTCCTTGTAATTAAATGCAAACACCTTTTGATGTTCTCTGAGGATCCGAGTGTGTATTTCTACTTCTTCTGTGGAGTTAACGAGGATCCTAGTTTTAAAATTCTCAGCTCGTCTTCCGTATCCCGATGTTGACATCGATTGTTTCTTCGATTAAGGAGGCGTTACCCTCTTCAAACTCAAGCAGTGCTGGAGGTAAACCCAGATCATCCCCATTCTCTACTGCGTATATGCTAGGTTCCATTTGTGAGGGAAGATCCGTTACGGAATTTCCGAAGTAGGAAGACGAATGTGGAATCAGGGATAAATCTAGCATGTGATAGGAGAGATGTAGTGCTGCATAGGCATTTAAGTAATCCAAATTAGCCGCATCATTTCCAACATGGTCTAGGATGGTAGATTCACTTCCGCTTGCAAGAGGATTTGTCATTTTTTTTATCAATAGTTTGTCACGAATGGATACTGTGAAGTGAGTATCTTCTAGCTCATTGCTTGGAGTAAAACGTGATGCTGAGGTTGCTATTGAATCGGTGAGAAGATTTTTCTCTCACGGAATTGCTTCAATGGATATGAAGTTAAACGCCTTGCTTAAATCTAATACAACATTTTTGTAGAGTTGTAAATGTTCGGCTTTAGTTTCATATATTTCAGAAACTTGGTTTGTCACTAATTGCAAGTCTCCTAGGACTCTGATGTTATCAATACCAATTCTTTTGGCTAAGGTAAGGCCAAGGAGGAGGGCTTTGTACTCAGCGCCATTATTTGTGAATTCAAAGTTTAATTTAAAATTGAATGGGAGGACTTTCTCCTCGGGCAAAGTAAGAATTATACCTGCCCCCGCTCCATAACGACATTTAGCTCCATCGAAATGGAGAGTCCAATACTTATCCGGGAGTATAGAGGTTGGGGGGTTCATCTGCTGCGTTTGCGCATTCTACTTCAACCATGCAGATATCTTTTGCTGGCAAGAGAGCCAACTCCTAGGGAAAACCCTATGCCTACCGAATCAAAAGGTAAGAACATTGGTAAATCTTGTTCTATTAATTCAATGATTTTTAGCAGTAGTCCCTAATGATACAGTTTCTTTAGCTTCTACCATCAGGGGTTGGGGTTGTTTTGGCTATGCTGATGGTTTCAAGATCCGTTGTAGGTACCAACTTCTCCTTTGGCTTTGAGTTAGTGGGTTTGTTGAGTTGGTTTGTTGGAAGTTCAAATTCTGAGTGCACCCCTGGTCTTTTCTTTAAATCAGCTAGGTGTAAATCGAAAGGTTTTGGATTGCCTTTGGCTACAAATACCTTTCCTAGATGCAAGAATCTTACTTCTTGAAATAAAGTAGAAGGGATTGCCTTCATTCGATGTATCCAAGGTCGGCCGAGGATCATATTATAGTTAGTTTCCTGATCTATAATATAAAACTCAGTCAAGATGGTTTTGGGCCCTAAGGTGACCGACAGTATTATAGTTCCTATTGAAGTGGCTTTAAGGCTATCATAGTCTCTCAACGTATTTCGAGTAGTGGAACAATTTGTTTCTCCATATCCAAGTTTTTGGAGGAAAGAGAAAGAGACTATGTTAACTGCGGCCCCATCGTCAACCATTGCCCATTTTACATAGTTATTATAAACCCATAATTGCAAGTGTAAGGCTGGGTCACCTCAGCATGCGATCTCAGCATCTTTGGGCACTTTACTTATTTCGAAGATGAATTCGACATCCTTGTCTGGCTGCCCCAGAGGGTGGATATCAAAATCTACGTGATTTACTTGTGTTTCAGGAGGTGGAGTGATGTTAATTAGATGGCCTATACCTAATGCTTCTAAAAGAGCAGCTCTGTGAGGGGGCGAGTTCTTTAGTAAGTCCAAAAATAAAATGTGTGAGAAGGTCTTTGTTAGGTCACTAATTAAATCATAGGCACTGATGGGTTTTTCAATTATTTGCTGACTCTTATCTGTCTCTGGCAGATGACTTGGGCTCGGTTGAGAGAAATACTCTCGTGTTCTTGTTATAGTTTCGATAGGTAGTTCAGCATCTAATTCTACCAAACTGACTATCTTGGGTCTTGGTTGAGCTCCCAACTGTGGCGCAACTGATGGATTCAATGAAGTCGAGGCTTCATGATCATTGTTTCCCATCATTGCACCTTTGTTTGTTCCAGTTGGATTTAGCCTATTGCCATTGTGATTTGGGAGTGGATCATTAAAGATTTTGAGGGGAGCATTTTGAGGGGAAACTGCCCCTGCGAGCGTATTTGGTTGTGATGAGATGGGATCTGCCAAAAAAAATTCTGTGAAGAACTATCTTTGTTCTTCTGGAAAGCGTTGCATGAATTTATTGTAGTCACGACACGTTCTAGTGTTGTGACCCTGAATTTTATTGAAACCACAATAAGAATTGGGGTTGTAATTCCCATTTTGTTGGTTTGGTGTGTATTGTGGCTTAAAATTCTGATCAAACTGTTGCTTATTAGGATTAAAGTTTTGGAATTGTTGTTTCTGGTTTTCATTTTGGTTTTGATAACCAAATGAGTTTTGGCTTGGCCCTTGTATGGGATTTCACCATTGTTGTTGTTGTTGTTGTGTGGATGGTTAAAATCCACTGTATTGACTGTCGGGGTAAAGTTGTTGTTTCGTTGGTTGTTTGTTTGTGACGGAGTATTAACAACTTTTACCCTCTTGGGCTGGTCGGTTACCCCATCCGTTGTTACCCCACGATTTTTGTTAAGGATTTTGGGTCCTTGATTGACATTTGTGGTAGTTGTAGTGTTTTGAGTGGAGGTGATTAACCTCCTGTTTGTTCCATAAGTCTTACGACCACTATCTATCGCTGCTTGATCAATTCGCAGAGTGCTTTCGAGTACTTCATCATAAGTCCTTAGTGGGAACTTTTGGACTTCTTCCTTCACTTCTCTGCTGAGAGAATGAAGGAATAAATCGCATAGTTCCATCTGATCCATGTTTGGAGCACTTGCTGAAGAGTAAAGAACTGTACGCCACCTCTGGATGAAATGGGCGACAGATTCGTTGTGTTCTTGTTTGATTATGCAAGAATTCCCTGATTCCTGTTCTCAATAGTTTGTTCATGTCGAAGGCTTTGATGAACTCTGACACGAGTTGTTTAAATGAATGTATGGAAGCCTCAGGTATTCTATAATACCAATCGAGAGCGATGCCTTCCAAGGTTTTGGGAAATATTTTAGCAACAACCTCATCCCAAGGGAGTAATTCTTATATGGCTGTAGTGTAAGCTTTGATATGCGCATTTGGATCTCCCTCACCCTTAAACTTGGGAAAATCAAGGAGAGGTCTTGGAAGCATGACGCTTCGTATGGTGAAATCAAAGGGTTCCTTTAGATATTCTGAATAAGTCCCTATTGCATAGCTTTCGATCATTGATGGTGGTTGCTGAGGGAGTGGTGGTGGGATTGGTTGTTGATACGATGCAGCGTATACGTTGGTAGGGGCATAGGGAGGTCCTTGTGTTTGAGCAAACATACCGGGAGAGGAGAACATATCTCCTTGTGGTGATTTAGAATATATGTTTAAGTAGGATGGGGTATTGTCAAGGAACGGATTGTTCGACACTAGACCGGGAGGAATAGTGTTAGAGATGATAGGCCTTGTTCGCGTTTGTTATGGATATTGAGGAGGCATGCCTAACGTGCCTACTCCCGTAAGAAGATCTACTTGGCCAAAGTGGTATGGAGGATTGGAACTTCCTGTTTGTATGAACGGAGAATTTTGACTTGCTTGAGCCAGTTCTAACCCTCTCACTCTTTCTACTAACGTTAAAATGACTTCATTTGGTGAAGTCACGGTACTTTGCCTAAGCGGCATTTGTTGTACACCTTGGTGTTGTATAGGTATGTGATATCCTGTCATAAACTGATTGTTATCTTGCCAAGTTTCTCCAAGAATATTTCCTGTATGCAGTGGCATAGAGGTATTTTCTTGAAAAGAGATCTCGAGTTGTATTTGTAAACCTCCTACAGGTGGGTACATACCCCGAGAGCGTTGTTTACCCCTAGGATAACGTGTTGACTGTCCATCATCTAAGACCAGGTATGGATCTGATTGCCTACTAATTTGTGGTCTGAGTAGTATTTGAGGAGACAAACCAGATTCTCCGGTAAACGTCATATTGTTTGAACCTGAAGGCTCTACGTTTGTTGGGTTCGAGGGGGTTGATCTAACTCCTCAGTTTGAAAAGATGAACTATATCTGATTCTTGGGGTTTGTGTTGACAACTGATTAGTTGAATAGTTGTCGCCCCATACTGAGAGCGAGGGTGATGATTTCCTATTCTATTGGGCGTAGTATGCCTCAAGACCCAAGAGGGGTCTTCCATATGACATCAAATCTTGACATATTCGGGGGGTATATGAATACCCGCAGAATAATGGGAAGGAGTGAAGGTGATTAGTGAGGGAAACGTGATATTATGACTTCTCGAACGAGAAAGTAGGAAACGTTAGCTTTACTAATTTCATTTGTTTCACGTCGGGTTCACCAATTTTGTACGCCGGAAAAGTGACAAGTGAGCATGAGAATCTGCAAGTGACTCTTCCACGTACCCGACCTCTCGAGGTCGTGCCGAGACAGCCGGTGGGGGTAGAATATGCGTTGGATTCAGACAAACTAGTTAGGCAGTCTAATGTCTTCGACATGCACTAGTGGAATTTGTGAATCTAAGGCAAAGAAGGCCCTTCTAACTTGGACTGGTGTGATAGATCGATCAGCAAGGATGACTGCTCGAAGGCTCCAATCAATATCAAGCTCTAGCGTGATTCGATCTATGGGTTTCGGAATACATGGAAAATGACCTGGGATTGTTTCGTGTATATCTCCTGATAAGGTCATATGGTGGATGATGAATATAATTGATTCTACAGATGATTTTCTGGCCTAGTCCAGAATTCCCTAGCTTTGTTAGCCACGATATCTAGTAAGGACAGTTGTTCGATGATGATAGGTGGAAGTGGAGTGGACCTGAATACCAAGGTGCGCAGGCTAGTGTCTATATCTAACTGAAGTGTGGACTCGTTGGGCTGTGGGATCTGTGGATCACAACCATAGATTCTAGGTTGTTACAGTCCTGTTATGGTCATACGCGGGATCAAGTTCTAATCCCTAGTATCTAGTAATCGTATGCTTTCTCAGCTTCTATGTTTAGAACCAACAGTTGTGTAATCTTCTCAGAATACCTCACAGGCGTTCTTGCAACCTGGATTCTTAATCTGGTATTGATATCTACGAGGGTGTCTCTAGTGTTTAGCTGTGGAACTAAAGGATCACACCCGAATGTTTATTCTCTTTCAAACCTTTCTACAGTCATGTGGATGTTTTCCTAAGGTAATCTGTAGTTTGGCTGATTTGACCAAAACGTATGTGCTTGGTCGTCTTCTATGTTTAATCCTCTTAACTGAGAACTGATCAGTTGTAAATCTATGGTTGTTTAGAATACTTGTATCCTGAGATTTTGGTCTATGTCAACTATCAATATGGTGAGGTTTGGTTGAGGCACGATTGGCTCAAATATATATTCCCTGGGCTCTTGAGGTCCTGTGATTGTCATACGAAAAAAAATGCAAATATAATTGTAACGAAACAAATTCTAACTACGTGAAATAAATCTAACTGTATAACTTTTATTCTTCTAAGAAATATTTTAACCATTTTAAGGAAAGAAAACTATTTTAAGCGTATCTAGAAATAATAACTAAACAATAATTTAAAACAGATAAGATAACCGAGTGTATCTATTTGCCTGTGCGATTTGGTAGAATTATTCTAAATAAATAAGATAGCTTGTCTAATCTACCTGCAAGATTCTCAATCCTACCTCAGAAGTGAGGAGTGAATCATAGTTTCTCAGAAACTATCAATCCCCATAGCTTCCCTTGAAATATCGAGAATAGAATTTACTGAAATAAAGTGATTAACTACTCTATTTGTTATGATTCTGACTAGAACTTTGAAATTTAAAACCTAGATTCCGCAGAACAGTGGCGAATCCGATGGTGTGTGTGATCTCGTCCCCTCAGTATGGTTTCCTCGTTCTTTTGTGTTCACGTGGATCCAGAAAAGTGTGTAATGCCAGCACCGATAGGAGTAGATTTTAGGACAAGGACAACTCAGAATGCAGACCGAGAATGCGAGTAGGAGAGGGATAGCGCAAGAGTACAGAGCTTGGCTTATGTAATTCATAGCGGGATTTTACTGCGATTCATGCAACATGAAGTGACCAGAACCTGTAACTATCCTATACGAAGAGAAAAACTTGCAACTTTAATGGCTTCCTAAGCTATTCTATTCCAATGGATTGGATAAAATGAAGACACTGCTTGCACAAGTTGGATATGTGGCTTACCAACAGCTGAATAAAGCTAACCAGGCATATAATGGATTGAACTAAGAACTCCAAGACACAATGAAAATAAATCTACAACAAAGAGTGATTCAGAGGAAAGATTCTAATTGGATTTGGATGAAATAACAGCACTGCCTGCACAAGATGGGTCTGTGGCTTACCAACAACTGAGCAATCTAACTAGAGATGCAAGTGAATTCAAGCTATGGCTTCTAAAAAAGCTAACTAACTAAAACACTACAATGAGGGAATGAGAGAAAAGATAAAACTTCAAAATCTAGCCAAGCTTCAGACCAAAAACTCCAGACCATTTGCATGTGCACAAACCATGTATTTATAGGAATTCAAACACCCAAGAACCAAAACCAAATTGAACTCCTAAACAATAAACAAAGGAAAAACACTATTCCAGGGGACCAAAAACATAAATGCATGCTCAAGTCGGCAAGGGAAGCTGGTGAATCGTGATATTTCACGTGAGTCGCATCAAAGAACATTCTGGAAAATGTGCACAGGACCGGCGCTCTGAGTAGGGCGGCGGTTACAGGACCGCTGCCCTGATCAGGGCGGCGGTCACGAGACCGCTGCCCTATAGGGCGGCTGTTTCATCACTGAAGGTCAAGAGGCCAAGGAAAGAGGGAAAAAAGGGGAAAATAAAGGGCGCGGGGGCTGAGCGGGGCATGCGGGATGTGAACACATACTCCGAGGGATTTTTCGGATCCCGAACACCTTGCGAGGAGACCTGTATCATCATCGGGGCACTTGTTACACTGTTCTGGTAGTACAGTACCTTACAATTTTGGGTACATACAGAAACCTTGAATGATTAAGATAAATAAGAGGTCTTGTAGTATATCGAAGTTAGAAAGCATTGTGATAGAATTAACATATGGTGTGACATCTAATGCATTGACTGCCTAGTGCAATGGATATTAACTAGTATTGTCACTATGGTCATGAGAAATAATATCATATAGAGTGGTTTTAAGTTGATGATGCCCCAATGTAGTGGATACAAAGAGATAATGAAACATAGAATCATCCTCATCAATTATATTAAAATTTAACTGACGCAAGTTCTGATTGTTGATAGTCTAGTTATAATCCTTATATTTACTCATGCATGCAAGAAAATGGAATTCATCATGCACAAGTTTTCCCCTACGCTTCACTCTAGAATATATCATACCGTAATGTGGTCTAGGGCATGCTCACCCAAAGTGCGGAAGGTTTTCAGGTCCCATCAAGGTTATAAAGGTTGAAGTAGATTTGTTAGCAAGTAAACAATCTTGATGGCATAGGTGCTTAAAAATAAATGAACAACAAAGTTGATTATCAACCAAAACACATGTCACTCATATATTAATTAATAGTTGCACTTTTACATTCATGATGTTTCAGTGTCCTATAGACTCAACCATCTTAATAATAATTTTAAAAGATACAAGCTCATGTCTTTTAACTCTCATATGCACTATATCTCTCTATGCAATGATCCTTTATGGGTATTTATACTATTGGGGACTTTCCCTTCATTAGTCTTCTAAAAGCTAATTATAGACTTTGAGTTACAATTATAGTTTTGATTAGTACATCTAGGTGGTGGATAAAGATACCCACTCACCACCTTACGCTTGCTCTACATGGTGACATTCCTAGAAGATCATTGCTCATCCTTAGCTAAGTTTTAATCTTATCCAGTATTTTGTCAGCTTCATGCAAGTGATCCAACCTGAAACTCGAAGTCTATCTTTGGACTCATGTTTCTCTTTATCCTTCTTTATCATGCATGTCTTTATCCAAACTTATCCTTTTGCATATTCTTTCTTCCTTTTCAATGTTTCCCTTTCCTTGTATGCCCCTTGGATAATAGATTGGATTTTTTCTTGGTGTACGGAGCCCACACTGGGTGAACCATGTTAAATCTGGTGTTAATTTATGTCTCTTGTTTTGTATATTTCTTTTGGTAGAATACCCACTTTTTTTTACGTGTATGCTTATATCTAATATACTATTTATACAACAGGTGTGTTAACCCCAACAACTAGTATCAAAGCTTTGTTTGAGGTTTTTGTGTGTTGAAAAATTTACTCACATATGATTTTCTAATTGAGTGGGAGCTAGAACAACTGCAAAAGATAAAAATATAAGGTAGAGAATTTTGATATCCGAAATCATCAATTATGGAAGATGCAGATTGAGGATTATCTGTATGAAAGATATTTGTATTTACCATTGGATGAGAAGTCTAGACTTACAAAAATGACTGATGAAGAATGGAAGATTCTTTACAGAAAGACTTTGTGATCTATAAGATTGAGCCTGACAACATCTGTGGCTTCCAATATTATAGAAGCAGATTCTACGGTAGAGTTAATGAAATATTTTGCTAATTTATATGAAAAACATAATGCTTCAAATAAAGTTTATTTGATGAAGAAACTATTTAGTTCTAAGATGCATAAAAGTGGATTTGCATCTAGTCATTTGAATGATTTCTGATCTATTGTAAATTAGTTAAAATCAGTTGCTATACCATTTGATGATGAAGTAAGAGAATTTTTATTCTTATGTTATTTACCTTATAGTTGGTATAACTTGGTAATGGCGGTTAATAATAAAACATCTGCTAATAATATTTTGAAGTTCGATGATGTGGTTAGTATAATCTTGAATGAAAAAATTCGTAGGAAGAGTACAAAGGAATCATCATATGGAAATGTTTTGAATGTAGAAAGAAGGGGCATGCAGAAGGAGAGATCCAAGAGTAAGAGTAATGGAAAATCAAAGTCTAAGAATGGAAGATCTAAATCCAGAGGTAGAATAATAATCTGTTGGAATTGTGGAAAGAAAGGACATGCAAAGAAGGATTATTGGTTCAAGGAAAACATAGAGAATGTACCAGAGAAAGGTAAAGAGGAAAATGTTGCATCTTCTGAGGTAACCCAAGATTCCCTTATTATCTCCTTAGATAATAAAATTGAATCATGGGTTTTAGATTCAGGAGCTTCTTTCCATGCTACCCCTAATAAGGGTTATTTCAGAAATCTTTTCCAAGGTAATTTTGGGCATGTTTATTTAGGAGATGATGAACCATGTAATATTACTAGTAAAGAGGAATTTCATCTTAAATTTCTAAATGGAAATACATGGATATTGAAATATGTGAGGCATGTACCAAACCTCGGGAGAAATATTATTTTTGTAAGACAACTAGCTAAATCTAGTTACATGGTTACATTCATAGTCAACTCTTAGAAAGTTACCAAGGGATCTCTTGTTGTGGCAAGAGGCAAGAAGGTAGGAACATTGTATTTTTCTACCTATATTACTTATTCCTTTTTTGCATTCTATCTACTTCATATTCAGATGCAAGCATGTGATATAATCAGTTAGGCCATATGATTCAAAAAGGAATGCAGATATTAAAGGCTAAGGGTAAGTTATCATACTTGAAAGATTAGATCTTGATTTATGTGAGCATTTTATATTTGGAAAACAAAAGAGAGTGAAGTATTTCTCAAAGTTGGGGAAACTAAGAAGGAGAAAAAATTTGAGCTTGTATGTCAGATGTGTGGGGACCATCTCTAGGTAGCTTCTCATGGAGGATCCCAATATTATGTTACTTTCATTGATGATGCTACAAGAAATTCATGAGTTTATTGTATTAATCGTAAATATGATGTTTTGAGACTTTCAAAAGAGGGAAATCCCTTGTTGAGAATGAATCGAATTCTAAGTTAAAGTGTCTTAGATCTAACAATGGTGGTGAATACTGTAGTAAGGATCTCAATGATTATTTTTCAGTGAATGAGATATGTAGAGAAAGAATGGTTCCAAGAACACCACAGGAGAATGGTGTTGCAGAAAGAATGAACAAGACAATCATGGAAATTGCTAGAATCATGAGGATACATTCTGGATTTCCCTTACAATTTTGGGAAGAATTAGTTGATAAAATGATTTATTTGATTAATTGTGGGCCTTCAAGTTCACTAGATGGAGGAATACCAGAGGAAGCTTGGACTCGAAAGGAGGTAGATCTTTCTTTTCATAAAGTTTTTGGTTCAGAAGATTTTGTGCATGTTGATAAGGAAAATAGAAAAAAAATGGATGTTAAATCCAAGAGATGCACTTTTTTTGGTTATGGACTTGATTTCAAATTTTATTTTTGGGATTTTGAGAGATTCTAATAGTTTTAGGAGTTTCCATGATGTTGAATGGAATGAAAAGATAATATACAGGGATCAAATTTTGGTACCCAAGGATGAACTGGTTGAGAATTTTTGTGAATGAAAATGAACTCTCAGATTTAAAAGAATCTACATGTACAGGGTTACATTAGTAAACCGGTGTTGGTTGAACCCTGACCCGTTGTCAACTGGTCAGACAAACCAACGTATCGGTTACAGAAAATCCAAACTGACATCGGTTATCAGAACCTATATTGGTACAGATGGCTGGCATCGATTACTGTTAAATTTGGATACTAATGTCCAAGAGGTCCAGAATTGAGCCTCCAATACCCCAAATTTTGTGAGAAGGTCACAAAGTGTAAGTAAACCTCCAGAAATATTTACACCTTCTCTTATTTTATTTATTATTGACTGATAGTGGTGAACCATAAATTTTTGAACAAGAAAAGTATAATGAAGGACTCACAATAAGTGGGAGCATGGCATGGATGAGGAGATGGAATTCCTTGAAACAGAACCAAACTGTGTGATTTGGTTAAGTTTTCAGTTGTAAGAGAATATTGCAAAACAAGTGGGTTTATAGGATCAAGAAAGAAGAGGGTGGAGAGAAAAGATACAAGGAAAGGCTTGTGGTAAAAGGATTTTCACAGAAAGAAGGTATTGAATTTGGTGAATATTTTCTCCTATAGTAAAAATTACTTCTATTTCGTATTGTTTTGAGTTTAGTTGTAATAGAATATTTGCACTTAGAACAGCTTAATGTGAAGATGAATTTCCTTCATGGTGATTTGGATGAAGAGATTATATGCAATAGCCGCTTGGGTATGAATTCAAGGGTAAGGAAAAACTTAGTGTGCAGGTTGAAAAAGAGCTATATGGGCTCAAGACAAGCTCCAAGGCAATGGTACATGAGATTTGATAATTTTATGCATGAGCATGGTTACTATGAGATGTGAATCTGACCATTGTGTTTATTTCAAGAAGCTTGAAAAAGGAAGCTATATTATTTTGTTACTGTATGGATGATATACTTATTGCAGGATCTAGTATGCAGGACATTGTTGAGATTAAGGGAAATTTAGCTCACTACATTTGCAATGAAGGATTTAGGAGTTGCAAAGAAGAATCCTTTGCATGCAAATTCACAGAGACAGGAAGAATAAGAAATTGTATTTGTCTCAGGAGAATTATATCAATAAGGTGTTAGAAAGGTTTAATATGCAAAATTCAAAACTTGTTAGTACACCTATGGCTAGACACTTCAAATTAATAAAAGATTTGTCCATACATCACATGAGGAGGTCAAATACATGGCACGAGTTCCATATGCTTCAAGCAGTTAGAAGTCCTTATGTATGTTATAGTTTGTACCAGACCAAACATTGCACAAGGTAAGTGGGAGTTGTGAGCAGATATATGGCCAATCTTGGTAAAGAGAATTGGAAATCATCCAATGGATTCTCATATATTTGAAAGGGACATCAAGCATGTAGTTATGCTATGGAGGTGTCTAGATACTTCATTTATGTGGCTATGTTGATTCAGATATGGGTGGAGATCTAGATGGTAGGAGGAGCACTATTGGATATGTTTTCACAGTAGGTAGTGTGGCAGTTAGCTGGATTTTAAGATTGCAGAAGGTTGTGGAATTTTCTACTACATAGGCCAAATATGTTGTAGCTACAGAGGCTAGAAAAGAGATTATATGGATGAGTAGATTCATGGAAGATTTGGAAAAGGAGAAAGAGGGTTACAAATTTTATAGTGACAGTCAAAGTGTGCAATTCATCTGGAAAAGAACTCAGCATTTCATTCAAGAATGAAACAAATTCAGTTGAGGTATCACTTCATATGGTAGGTATTGAGGATGGGACAGCTGAAACTGGAAAAGATTCATACAAATGAGAACCCTGCAGATATGATAATGAATCTTTTAGCAAAGGAGAAGTTGGAGCTACACTCCACTTTTGTTGGTCTTCGAGTTTGAGACTTGAAGAGGAATAAACAAAGAAAGGAAGGATCCAAGAATGAATGTTGTACAAGTATGGTACAGAAATTTATCTCTAAGTGGGATATTGTTGATTTGTGGAGCTCAATTTACTTCACAAATTAGCATGCAATTAAACTTGCTGGAAAACACAGTTACCAGCATGGGTTATGGGTGACCGTCATTGATCACATGGGGACCGGAATTGGTCATCCGGTCAATCAACATCGATTAGGGCTAACCAGTATCTGTTACCTGTGTGTGATTGATTTTAATTAAGTCATGGGAATTAAATCTATTTTTAGTATTAAAAGGTGATCTATTGATTGTAATTTCATAGCTAAGTTTCCCTAAGTATTTATATGCAGCTTATATAAGCATAGAAAGCTAGGGTTTAGAAGTAAGAGAATTAAGATTAAAATTGTAAGAAGGAATTCTTGGAGATAAAGAATTCTTAGAGAAGCAAAAGTGAGGGAAATAAATTATTGTACATCTCAAGAGGTGTGGAAGATTGTAGATCTTCATTGTTATATCCTCTGTAAATCTTTGAATAATATATTGGCTTGTTTCTTGGTGGACATAGCCCACACTGGGTGAACCATGTTAAATATATGTATGATATTGTCTCTTGTTTTTTATATTTCTTCTGGTTTATTTCCATATTTATTTGTTTGTATGCTTAGATCTGATATATATCTATGTAACAATTACCGGTGTTAACCCCAACAATGGTATTAGCATGCTACATAATCATCATCAAGAAGTCACACTCCTTTTGATTGATATGTTTACTCATGAAGACTTTTCTGAATCTAAGTGAGTATCCTACCAACCTAGAGAAGAAATAAAAGGAAAAGTTTCAGAGATTCAGTTCCCTTACATTCTCACAAATAATGTATCTTTTATGGAAGTTGCAATGGAGGATTATCTATATCAGGTTTGTATAATCCCATTGGATGAGAATTCTAGTAAACTACTAGAAAATTTCATAATGGGTTATGGGAGATCAATGACTCAGAAAAGGACAATTGCCATCAATAAGATCATGAGGTTAGGTTACTATTAGCCTGAATGGCCTTCAATATACACATAATGGCTTCTAGGATAGAGTGTAAGAAATGTGCCTAATTTATATGAAGAAATGATCATATGCCCTTCCAATCAAGTTTATTCAGATGAGACCAACTATTTAGTTCTAAGGGGACTAGATTTTATAGGTATGATAAATCCTTCATCTAGTGATTTGCCATAGATTTGTTAACCGCTATTGATAACTTCAATAAAATGGATAGATGCAATGACCATTAAATGATGGAAATAAAATCCATTTTAGATTCTCTCATGTTATTATGACATGATAGTTGGTTCCATTTACTTTCAATGGTTTTAGATAATGCCAACAATTGCTTAATGTACAAAACTTTTGATGATGTGGTGAAAAATTGTCTATTTTAAGAAATTCGTATCAAATCATTATCATGAGGTATCATCATTTGGAAAATGAGTTTAGTAATGTAGAAAGAAGACGGATTATCAAGAAGGAGAGATGGAAAGTAACCAGTAAACTTGGCACACAACTCAAGACTGCTCTTTGGGATAGATAGGATCTACTCCAAAAGGGGCATTAAGGTAATTATCCCTTGTTGTTGTAATGTGGAAAGAAGTAGGACATTTTCCTTTATCTTTCAGAGCTGCCATCTCTGGAACTAACAACTCACAAAGTTAAGAAGAAACGATCTTGCTTTCATCAAATCCTAATGAAGATTCTCTTGGGTGTGTCTTTAACTTAATAGGAATTGGAAGAGATGGGTTTTAAATATCCATGAAGAATCTTGATCTGCATACAACCCACTAAATGAAAAGGACCTTTAACACAAAGGAATTATGTCTTAGGTATTTCCAAGAGGGAGACCTAGTTGGGTTAATTGGAACTTGCATAAGGCTAAGCCTAGGATGCATGCAAAGTTTGATCTCCCTTTAGAATGGTCCATACCTTGATCATTTGAAAGATGAAAATTCATGTTTTCCAGCCTCAATGGAGAAATATTGTCTATCTGCAATCAATAGGATACACCTGGTTGCATTTTTATTGACAGGAATTTCTACCTTGTAAGTATTCATCCAAGGGTGATTTTTGTTCCTGGCAAGAGGTCCTCTAGGACATTATCTTTATCTACCTGTATTATTGATTTCTTTTTTGCATTCTTTTTTTTCAGTGCATTTGTGGCATAACCAGTTGTCTTTGAGTACAAAAATATTCTTGAGGATGAGAAAGGCTTATTAAGTTATGGAGAGCTTAAAAGATTGGACTAGAATGTTTATTTCTATAAGAATTGTATAGGTGGAAAGAAAAATGAGACTTTTCAAGTTCCCCTTGCCAAGTTACCTTATAACTAAAAGGAGAAAAATCCTGGCAAAATATATTCCTTTATCAAGTGTTATTTTTTCACGAAATTTCCTAGCTTCTAATGGATTTTCTAGTATTATCGTTATTTTCATTGATGATAATCAATTACAATATGCATGAAAATTGTATCTCAACGATTCAAAACCTAAAATACATTTTTGAGAATTATAAAAATCGGAAAGCCCTTGTTTAGAATGAATCAAATTCTAAGTTAAAGTGTCTTAGATCACTGACAAACAAAATGAATACTGTGAGAAAGGATTTCAATAATTATTGTTCAGTGAATGGGATACTTATGAGAAAGCAAGGAGAAACAATGACATCCACAAGATCAATGGTGTTGCAGAAATAATGAACATGACAATCAAGAACCATACTATAAATATTTCAGAGGGTGAATCACTGTGAGGTATTAATAATCTATTCCATGACTAGAAAAATTATAGTTCCATGTTTCCCTAATTATCTTTCTCACCACAAACCCCAAGACTACGTTTTAGCCCTTCTAGGTGAAAAGTGGTAGGGCTACTTTGAACACTTCTATCTTCCATTTTCTCCACTGAAGCTACATGAAAATTTTCATGTCCATCTAACATATCTCCAAAGGATTTTGGAATATTTCATTTTTCATCCTAAAGCTTCTATCTCATCCCTAAAACTAAAAATCTCCACAAAACAATGGGTTTTCTCTTGGTTCTTGAAACAAATGGAACATAAAACCACCACCATCAAGAGCCCTAAAGAGTGTTGTTATAACTGAATCACAACACCCCCTAAATTACTAGATTTTGTGACTAAGGTATTCAATGTGACTTGGTAACATGGAGTTATTCCTAAGTGTGGGAATTGCAGTTAGTATAACTCTCCAGAGAAGGTCGGCTTCCTCTTCCTAAACCTAACACTACACTACTCCTAAATGTGGAAAAACACTTAATCTAATACTACCCTAAAACTTCCAAGGGGATAGGGATAAAGAGATATTGTATGAAAAAATAAAGCCTACACTAAAGGGTGGATGGCACCAAGAAAAGGGGTGTTGGACAGTCTCCTTTGCATGAAAATGGGATCAAGTGACAATGAAAGGATGGTCTAGCATCACAGGTCACAACACATGTAATAAACCCATTTCCATTAATCACAATCAAATTTTAACTGACAATAGAAACAATGAGATGCACAATGTACCCATAAGCATGAATAAAGGTAAGTTGAAGCAACAAAACCAAACTAGGATAGAAAATAATCACAAGATATTATTTTTATTTCTCTAATTTATTTTACACAATACTTCATTATAGAGGCAAGAGGAAAGGTTTCTATTACAAAGCTCTAAAAATTAAGGCTTGGGATTCCAAAAATATCCCATAGTTTAGAAAGAAGGGAGGGGAAGATACAAGAATGTCTAACCTTAAAACATTACCCCTCCTTATAATTTATATGAAGAAAAGATGAAGAGAGGAGAGTTCCAAAATTGGCTCCAAAACCCACAAATTTTAATTTTTTGGTAATGGGTATGGGTTGAGCTACATATTCCATGCTTCATTTTACTTAGGCATGTGGAAGAAGGAATGGGCCCCATGTCTTCATTTGCACCATTTTGGGTACCTAGGTATGAACCCCATGTCCTAGAATTTCACCTTCATTTTCCTCCTACCTAACTCCCTGATCTTCAAAATTTAACACCTTAATTAGAATGTGATCTGAATTATCTTTCCAACAAGTATAATTTTGTTAAAATCTGATTAGTGGGGACAAATTTATGTAAGTTTGAGTTAGGGTCACTTCTTATTCCATTTCTCTACCTACCTGAGCTCCACACTTCCTAACTCACCACCTACCTTGTACGCATCCCGGGTTAGCTTGTTTCCCCAAAAGTAGCTCAAAGACTCATTTTAGACTTTGGCCTCTTCATATTTTTAGTCTTTGCATGCTCCACAACTCACCAACAAATTCCACATTTCTAGGTCCAAAACTTGACCCCACACTCTGCACAACTCGTCATAACACCTTGGCTTCAGATTTCAAAAGTCCTCCGCATCCAATTTTTCACTCCCTGAGCGTTGACCTCTAATGTGAGTGTTGAACCCACCCAAGCTTGTCAAACTTTAGGCTTATGGGGTTTTAGGATCTTATCTCACCCAAGAATGCATTCGACCCTACCATCTCCAAATCTCTACACTATGAAACCCCAATCCGACCTCATGCCCCGACCAAAAATAGCCCGATGAGCTCCCCTTTTAGACTTTTACAACCCATCACATTGGGTTTCCCATGTGCTGATATCCAATGCAACACCCTCTATTGACCCTGCACTGACTTCTGACTTGATGAGTTGGATTTTGGGGTTCAAAGAATTCCCCCCTGCTCGTGTGCAAATCACCTTGCCGACTCTGATATCCCACACTTCTGAATTCCGAACGACTCAGACTCTGAATTTCCTCCATGGGCTCAACCTCTGAACCACATGTTGATCTACCCATGCTCACCATGTTGAGCCATTCTCAATGCCGAACTCCTTGGCCCTTCGCTATAGATTCCTCCTTGCCCCGCGATGACCCCCTCAAACACCCTGATCTCCGTGGATACTTTTTCGAGCTATCCCTATGTCTTGTGCAACTCTACAAATTTTGCATCAAGTTGGATCTCTTATGAGCTTACTTCTAAGCTCACTATCCCTCTACGTCATCATGGTTTAGACTAATCCCTTTGTCACCTCGATGCGTAACTTGTCGAGTTGCTTTACATTCACCCTAATATGACCCTTCCATTTTCCTGGCTCACCAAGTTTGAGCTCGCCAAACTGACTCATGTTGCACCGACCACTCACCTCAACTTGTGCAAGCCAACACAACCCTAAGAACATAGCTCACTTCTCTACCCACTGAGCTACTTTTGATGCAGTCCCCATAGCTTGCTTGATATGGTTGGGAACCTAACCCCCATGCACCCATGTTGGCTCGTCGAGCTATTTTTCAGCTCAGTGGCCACTTTGGGCCCTTCTTTGCATTTTTGCCTTGAACTTTTGGATTTTTTGGAATTTTCTTGAACCAAGGGACCCATGGAGACTAAGTGGAATGCCGTCAAGCCCGTGCCTTATTTTTGTAATTTTTTCTCATTTTGACTTAACTTGGGCCCGTTAGAGCCTATTTTTCACCCTAGGCAAACATTGTGTCCTTCAAAACCCAAAAGAGGAAAAAATTCTTCAAATGATCGTGATTCTTTCCAAAACACTACAAATTCTCCCTAAACATGGGTTTTTACTTGTAAACCCCATATTATCTCGTGAAGACCCTGTCTAGTGCTTAGGCCATATACCCCTTGGTTGTCCATTTTACCTGGGGGAAAAATGGATAACAATTTTGGCAACTCGCAGGCACATCTGCCTGCTAGATGTGACTAAGTAGTAACCTGAATACATCCATTGGGAAAGGAGTCTCCTATGATAACATAACCTGATATGAACCCTTGAAATTTTCCTCTAAGCCTGCTTGAAACACTGTTGATCCTAGACCTCACTTGCTATCCTTGAATTTTCCAGTTTTAAAAGAAATTTTCTAAAATTAATTTTAGGACATTAGAAAATTGTTTGAATCTGAGTTTTCTCTCTCATTCCCTACAACTTGATCTATGGGACCACATGATAAACACCTATATTTTCCCCAACATCTACTTTTTCCAAGTCTAGGAGATCAAACCGAGCTAATTTCTTGGCTAGTACTGAACTTTGTAGAGCTTGGGAACATCTGTTGATTTGGGAAGCAATGTGATTAATTGTTAGAGATAATTTTCCTCATTCTAAATGTTTTCGAAATATGATTGAATGTTAGAGTTTCCTATGAATTCATAAGATTTTCAACTAGACCAAATCCAAAGGATGAGTAAGGAAAATTTGAGGTTGATCTTCTGCTCAAAACCTAAGAGGATCTTGAATGAACTCGGGGAAGGATTCTCCCTGGTACCAAATTTTTGATTTGGCAGAGGTGATAGAAGCTCAAAACATGACTGGTCTAAAGGGGCAATAGAATAAAACATTGAAATTGGTCCCTAAACCTGATTTTTAGTTGTTTTGTGTTTGAAACTTCATGATATTTGCAACTATTTCCTACAACTTTGAGCTTCCATAACATTATTTCTGGGAGGCATATTGAATTTGTGCAATGATACCAACATGAACAATAAAACATGTGCCCAAGGCACTTAGGGAAACAAAAACCTACTCTAACAATAAGACAATGTGCACAAGCACTTAGAGGAATTAAAAATCCTAAAGTAATATGTACAAGGGTGAGAATTCTCCCTTTAGTAACAATGCTTGAGGTAGATTCCATTGAATGGAATCTGTAATTCTTCTCCATCCAACTTGGATAGCTAAAAAACATTTTTACCCTTGCATCCTGTGACCGTGTAGGGACCACTCCATATGGCATCAAATTGGTAATGCTTTCCCAACTTAGCTCGATCCGCATCCCATTTTAGAACCAAATCTCCCTCTTGGAAAGTCCTTACCTTGGATTTCTTGTCAAAACTCTTCTTGATCAAGGCTTGATATTTTTCCATGGTTTGCATTGCATGCTCTCTCATTTCTTCCAACTCCATGAGCTCTGCATAACTGGTTCCCATGGATTTGAATTTAGATAGCTCCAGCTGCTTTAGGAGTTCCAATGTTGACAACTCGAGAGATATGGATAGCCTAGCCTCTTTTCCATAAACGAACTTGTGGGGAGAGCTATCAGTTGACCTTTTTGGTGTCATTCTATCAACTGACAAGGCTAATTTGATCTTGGTATGCCACATCCTTTGGTTTTCATCTAAATTATCAACAAGTTCTTGTTAATGGAATCTAATTAAACATCACCTTTGGGTAATAATTAGATGAGGTGCCAAGATATATCTTGTTCCTAATATCCTATTCAGTGATCTTTGTGCCAAGGAATGCTAGAGCACTATTTTATATGATAGTAGCTAGGACACCAAATCTTGTTATTATTCCTTCGTAGAACTCTAGTATGCTAGACTCATTTACCTCTTTGAGTTCTACTGCTTCGATCCACTTGGTGAAATAATCCGTAGCTATTAGGATCCAATTGTGGCCTTAGATCAAGTTTAAATTGATGACCCCAATGAAGTCCAATCCCCACTACATGAATGTTTGATCAACTTAGATTTGATGGAGTGGCAATGTTGTTAGCTTCTTGTTTCCCTTAAAGAAGGCACATTTCTTACATTTCTTGATCCATGCATAGTAATCATTGAAGATTGTGGGCCGATAGTACCCAACCTTTATGATATTAAGGGATGTTACTCATGGAGCAAAGTGACCTCCATCTTCTCTGTCATAGAACTCATGTAGCACCTTTTCAATCTGATTTTTTGGGATGCATCTCAATAGAACCCCATTCACGTCTTTCTTGAATAAAATACCATCAATAAGAACATACAAAATGGATTGGAGTTTAAAATATTTTCTCTTTATTTTTCTTAACTCTGAAGGACATAAACCTATTTTTAGGAAATGTACCATGTCTTGTGTCCAACAGGGAGTAGATACACTCAACTGCTTGTTCTTGATCATCCTGCAACACCAAAATAACTCCTTTTTCATTACTTGTCTTGACATACTGACTAGAAGCTAGTTATTCACACAATAATTTGCCATAGAATATTTTGTAACATTGATTTCTATGTCATAATACATCACTCGGGTGATCCAACTTGTCCTTTTCTCGTTCAAATCCTTGTTTAGGAGGAAGTCCTTGAATCTGGCATGAGACACCAACAACTAAATTTTATTGTTTGAAACCAAGTCTCTGAATTTCTTCAAGCTCCTTATAACAACAAGGACATGATTTTCAATGAAGGAGTACCTCACTTTATAATATTCCAAGCTTTAACTAAAGAAAGCAATTGGTTACTCAGATCCCTCCTTATTTTATTACACCAAGATTGTAGAAATAGTGTTTGAACCACCAAAAGCATAGAGAATGAAGTCTTTGGAGAAGTTTGGGTTGATGAGAGTTGGGGCTTGAGATATTGCAATGTTTGATGGCCTCAAAAACTCTCATTCCCCTCTACTTTCCATTTGAATGTCATACTCTTCTTCAACATCATAGTCAATGGCTTCACAAGAGTGGAAAAATTAGGTATGGACCTTTGGACAAAATTGATTCACCCCAAGAAACTTTGGAGAGCCTTCTTTCAACTTGAAAATGATAATTCTCGAATATCTTCTACCATTTTCAGATCAATTTATAGCCCCTCCTTAGACATTATGTGGCCTAATAGATTGCCTTCATTAGCTAGGAATATGCATTTTTAGGATTTAGGGACACAATGAACTGCCTCCAGCTCTCGAATACTTGTCGGAGATGGAGAATGTGATCAGCTACATTCTTGGAAAACACAATGATATCATCTAAATACACCAAGACCATATTGTTTATCACCCCTTTGAATTGCATGTCCATTGCTCTCTGAAATGTAACTCCAACATTTTAAAAGGAATGATAACCAAATCATACCAAGCTAATAACTGAGATATTCATCAAACACCACAATCAATAAGACGAAAGTAATTCGCCAGAATAAATTTATATAAAACTTTACAAATAAATGAGCAGCAATATCATATATTATTATGGAACTCAAAAATGAAATACAATGAGAATGGGCCTTGCTTATATAGGCAAGGAATAACAATTCAAGCCATAAATCAAGGAAAGAACTAGTCATCAAAGAACTAGTCAAGACCATAGATTTAGGAGAGAACTAGACATCAATGATCTATTCAATACCATAGATCAAGGAAAGAACTATACCTAACAACTATATAATATCCCTATAATATCTAAATAAATATCCACACACACAAGTGGGTGAGGATAAATACAATAAAGGTAAATAAAATACCTAGGTGAACATGAGATAAGGTAAATACCTACTCTAACACCCCCCTCAAGTGAAGATAGGGGCCAAAATAGAAGTGACATGTTCATGGTATGAGTCCTAACAACTAGGTATGATGAGGTACTCATGTACAATATATCCATGAAAAAATCTCAAACCAAAAGAAGGAAAGAATCTTGCTAGAAGGAAAGAGAAAGAAGAAGAAGAAGAAGAAGGAAGATATTCTCACGAACACCCCCCAAGAAAAAATTCTAAAACCCCAAGCATGCCACACAACTCAAGGTAGTTAGGTTATACAAAAGGCTTCGTAAATATGTTTGCAACCTACTACTAAGTTAGAATGTACTCCAAGCAAATAACTACATCCTGAATGTGTTGATGAATGAAGTGGATGTGTATCTCAATATTTTTGGTCTGTAGATGCTCAACTGGGTTTTGAGAAACGTGAATTTTACTTTGGTTGTCACACCAAAATATAGTCGACGAATCCTGTGGGAATCTAAACTCTGTCAATAACTATCAAAGACAAAGAATTTGTTGACTCGCTGTAACTGTTGCCCTGTACTTTGCCTCTAAAGATGAAAGTGCAATAGCCTTTTACTTTTTTCATGCCCAAACAACTGGAGAAGAACCAAGACAAAAAATATATCCAGAAGTGGAACATTTTTCATCAATAGAACCTTCCTAATTCGAATCTATATATCCAACCAACTGAGTAGAACCCCTAGTGTAGTGTAGGCCAAAGTGGGAAATGTCGTGTAAATAGCGCAAAATCCTTTTAACAGCTTGCCAGTGACTACTATGAGGAGAATGTGCAAACCGAGATACAAGCCCTATTACAAATGAAATATCAGGGTGAGTATCGGTCAAGTACATTAGACTTCCAACCAACTTCCTATACAAAGTAGGATCACAAAGTGGAGTCGTACAAGTAGAAGTAAGAGTAACCCCAGATTGAAAAGGAGATGGACTTGGCTTACAATCAACCATATCAAAGCACTGAATAAGATCATGGGTGTAATTTTTTTGACTTAAATGAATCCCTGAATTTGTCTGAGAAATTTGAAAACCAAGGAAATAATGCAATAACCTAGGATCTGTCATGTCAAACTATACAGACCCGATACAAACTTCAAAGGGGCATATCTTTCAATTTAGGGCTCAAAATATTACAAATCTAATGCCATTAGAAAGATCTTGGCCTCACCCATGCCATGAGGTCTGAAACTTTAATTTTAAGGAGGTTAGGTGAAGAAAATGGAGGAAACATCTTTGGGATTTTAATGCAAGATCTTCTTGCCTCAACAACCAGATCAGATTTGATTTGTTTCACCATTTCCTCTTCCTTAAAGGTGCCGAACCAAGGATTGATGCAAAAAATATGGATTTGGGGAGAGATTTCATCATAGGCATTAATAGCGGTGGTTGAGTTTCAACATGTTTCTCCCGCTTCTCTCTCTCTTTCTTCTTTCAGCTGAATCTATAAATATGGGGGCAGGGTTCATTGTAAAGGGTTGGACATTTTTTGTTTTGTAGGATCCCTTCTCCTCTCAGCAAAAGGATTTGTGGGGTTCAGGCCTTCCATCAAAAATTTACAATACATTTCTGCCTCTTGGCTATTTTGTAATGGACTGTATCAATCTACAAAGCAATAAAACATGTTTCGTGATCAATTTTAGTTCCTCTCTTGTCTCTTTTGTTTTTCATCTAGTCTCTCATTACATATCTAGTTATTTGTGCTTGTTTATTATATGCATTTTGTTGGTTTGTGCCTATTAGCAAAATAAGTGTTCATCATTTCTTTGGTGCATCACCTCGTAGTTTAGCTTTGTTTTAATTTTTGTATTCCTTTTATCCCTATCTCCTTGGTAAAGTTTAGATTAGGATTAAGAATGGATCCTCTGTAAGTTTCTACGTATACACTTAAAAAGAGGAATAAGGAACCAACCTTCAATCTGGAGAGCTTTCCCATTTTGTAAGGTCCCACACCTTGGGGAAAGTTCAATGTTACGCAATCACACCAAATGACTTTGCCTTAGAAAAGTAGACCTGTAGAACTCATTTGGGGGTGCTGTGATTTCGCGTTAATAGTTTTGGCATGCCCGGTGGGACTAAGAAGTCTCCATATTATTACAGTATGGATTTATGTACACTTACTATGATTATGGCTTTTAAGAAGCCTTAAAATTATACATCTGGTGACTCCAAAAGAAACAAATATACTGGTTTCAGCAGCCCAATCTTGGGAGATTCATGAGAAAAAACTGGTCTAGAGCAAGGAAAGAAGGTATATTTGAATACTTTTGTTTATCCCTAGGAAAAGAAAGGAGAGGAAGAAGAATTTAGAGGTCTCCATCTCCACAAAGCAGAACCTTGTCAACACCTCCACCTGCAAGGTCTTTCTTTCAGTCTAAAAGGATTCTTAGGCCAATCAGAATGACACAACCAAATCCATATGTCAACTTCACCGGCAGTAGTCCACTCACCTTGAATGCACAAAACCCAGTTATGACTGCAGTATTAAAGAGCATCCCACATTTCACTAAGGAAAATCAAACTTCTCCTGGTGACCATGTCCAAGATATTGCAAATATTTGTATAATCCAAGAGATCCATGAGATGAACATTACAGTCAAGTTGATTTCCTCTTCATTCAAAGGGAAAGCTTCACAATGGTTCAGGAGTCTTGAAGCAAGCTCTATCCAGAACTGGAACCAGCTTTGCACGGCCCTTCATAATCAGTTTGAGGAAAAAGGTGATAAACTGTCTTTGTTGGAACAACTAACAACAATCAAAAGATCCCCAAATGAGCAGCTGACAGACTTCGACCTCAGATTCTAGTGGACCTAGGATAGGATTCCAACAGCAGTAAAGCCCACTAATGAAGGTGCCTTCTTATACTTTCTTAGGGCTTTAAATTTTGATATTTCTCTGATGATTCAGTCAATGGGGGGCACTACATTACCTGTAGCCTATAGCCTCTCTATAGGGGCTAAGAACCATTTGATTCAAGCTAGAAAAATCGCTCTTAGGCCATCCATGCCTCTGTACCCTGAGTTAAGAGGCCTAGTTACTAGCCAAGTACCTACATTAGCTCTTATACCCACCCCTAGGAGTCAAAGCTCAACTGAAGCTTCCACTTCATCATCTAATACCTCTAAAGAGTTTTAGGAAGTGGTGATGAATCAACTTCATAACTTTGGGAATGAGCTAGTGACCATCAATAGACAACAAGCTTAGAGTTCCAGGCCATACCAGCCCCAAGCTCAATATCAAGCTAGACCCCAGTATCAACAGAATAGGCCACCACCTCAAACCGTAAACCAGAGCCAGAACCAAGGACAACCCTAAGCTACTAGACATTTCAAGTTGTATGATCCTAATGTAGCTTCAACGTCAAGAGCATTGGTCCTAACACAACAATTTAGCACGGGAATATGATTGGTGTTTTTCATGTAGTCAGCCACACAACTAATCAACGTGCTTTAATGGTGCTCTAAATCATACCTTGACAGTGCAAACCAGTATGGTGCCACAAGAACCTAGCCAAGAGGAAGATCAAGAACAATGAGCTCAACAAGGTGGCCCCCCAAACAAGACTATGTTTGTCAACTAGTAGGCCGAAGAATTCTCTGGGATGAATCAGTTCCCCTCTCAAAGTGTAATTGGCAATACATGGTCCAAAAAGAGAAGTATTAGAGAGGGCTAGCCACTGAATTTAGGTGACCCTCAATCTCCCATCACTCCACAAGATCCTGGTGTTCCAAGTTCAACTCCAAACATACATAACCAATCCAAGACACCTCCCAAACCCAGTCAAGCACTGGTTGTAACAACCCATGTGCAAGAAAGAAATGTGTCTAGGAAGGGGCAACAAAAGGACATCACATTCAATATTATTGAGCAGATGAAAAGGATAACTGTGAACTTTTCACTATGGGAGTCACTGGACATTCTAGGGTAGAGGGATTTGTTGCAGACTGCCATGCAAAATGGTCAAGTTCAAATCAACCCCCTAACCAACAAGAAAGAGTTCTTACCAATGAAGTTTAGCATGGGAGGAACCATGGAGAATAATAAGGTAAAAACCTGAGACCTCCTCCCTTCTATGTCTCACTAATTATTGGGGATAAATTAGTGCATAATTGTATGATTGATTCTGGGGCTAGTATTTTTTTGATGCCCAAACAAATAGCTGATCAGTTGGATCTCTAATATGAGGTCATCTCTAGAGGAGTAGTCTAATTAGATAGGATAGTAATAACCACTGTGGGAATTATCAAGGATCTGAGTCTCACTCTACACGCTTGCCTTAATGTGACTTTTTTGTAAAACATGTCAATCATATACCTACCACCACATTTTTCTTTGTGTCTGTCCAAAGACTTCACTGCTAAAATTGGAGGCTACATGTTTGCTGATTGGTCACATATGCTCTTTAGGACAAGGTATGGGGTGAAGGCCACAATCAGATCTGAACCTATTACTGATTATCATATTGAATCCTATGTACCTCGCTCAATCAATGCCAATTGCTCAACTTTTGATCAAGAAGACCACCTAAACACTAATGAAACAGATACTAAGGTGGGATGTATCCCAGATTTGACCCTAGATGAGTGGGCAAAAAAAAACATGATTTTTACCCCTATAAGGAGATGGAGGAATCTGAATTGGGTGTCTACTGCCTACATGAAGTGAATCAACCTCTTCTTGACCTAATCAAGCTAGAATATAAGGTTGACAATGAGGTATGTCAATTGTTCTTTGATGGCTCAAGGAGTAGACAAGGAGCTGGAGGAGGAGCCATGATTATGTTCCCCAGAGGTATGAGATATTATTCAACCTTTGAATTCTAGTTAACTTGCTCAAATAACACTTCTAAATATGAGGCTTTAGTCCAAGGTCTTCATTGGGCAAGGAAGCTGGGAATCAAGAACTTGCAAGTAATTGATGACAGTGAACATGTTGCCAATCAAATCAGAGGACTAAATGTTGTCAAAAATGACCTACTCAAGAACTACAAGAGTATGGTATTGGATCTCATGGAGGATTTCAGGGCCTTCATTATTGTGTCCATACCCAGTAAGGAGAATGAAGCCGCTGATAGACTTGCAGCAGTTGGAGAAACATTTGATGTGGTTGACATCATCAAGAGGGACAGAGAATAGCCACATATCCATGTGGTTGTGAGGCCAATAGTGCCAGCTAATAATACATGTTGGTAGGTTTTTGAGAATGATCAGTAGATCATTAACTTTCTACAAGAAGAAGTTGAATTCTTAGCTATAAACCAGAGCAAACTAGAGCAGCAGTATAGGAATCAGATAGTATAACTGCATACAAACAAGCTTCCCAAAGGCTTAATGACATTGGAATCTATTTTCAATTCTAATGATAAGTTCATAAAAGAGAATGCTAACATGCAGATCAAAGGAGAATATTCATAGACAATCCCAGTTGGAGAAGACAAAACACTTCAAATTGGCAAAGTGGCCACCAAACAAGAAAGGTATGAATTCATACAACCTTTCCAAGAATTCCCTGATGTGTTTTCTTAGAGTTATGAAGGCCTAAGGGGGTTTAATCCAAAGCTAGCACAACATACAATAGAACTAGATCCAACAGCAGAAACTAGTCAACCCACAAATTGAGCCTCTGATGAAGAAGGAGTTGAACAAGCCGATAGATGCAAGCATCATATTTCCAATTAAACACTTAAGTTGGGTTACAAATCTGGTCCCAGTTAGAAAGAAAAATGGAGAAATCAGATTGTGTGTTGACTTCAGGGATTTGAACAGAGCCACCCTCAAAGATCACTACTCACTCCCTTCAATGGAGCAGATCTTGCAAGTAGTGTCTAGGTCATAAAGGTTCTCCCTCCTAGATGGCTACTCAGGGTACAACCAGATCATGGTGAAATAATATGATCAATTCAAGATAGCTTTCACCACCAGATGGGGCACATATTCCTATAGGAAAATGCCATTTGGATTATCCAATGCTGGAGCCACTTTTCAGAGGGAAATGGATATGGCATTCAAGGGGTTAATCAAAAAAATAGTGTTGATCTATCTAGATGAAATTTCAGTGTTTTCAAAAAATGCAGCAGATCAGCTCTTCCACCTAAGGCAGGTGTTCCAACAATGCAAGAATTTTTGGGTGTCATTGAACCCCAAAAAATGCATATTCTTGGCCCATGAAGGTAAGATTCTAGGCCATATTGTATCAAAGGAAGGATTGGCAACTGGCCCAAAAATAGTTTAAGAAATAAGAGCATTACCATTGCCAAGTCACAAGAAGGCTCTTCAAAGCTTCTTGGGAAAAATTAATTTTGTCCGCAAGTTTGTTCCAAAGTTTTCTACCCTTGTTAAGCCAATAACGTTGATGCTGAAGAAGAGCTTAACATTCAGGTGGATAGCTAAAGGAAAAGAAAGTTTTGAGGCTATCAAATAAGCCATATCATAAGCCCCAACTCTTGTGAACCCAGATTTTTCCAAAGATTTCATATTGTATGCCTTTGGTGGTAGTGACACAATTTCTGCAATCTTGGTGCATAAGAAAAAGGAAAGTACAAAATAGCCAATTGCTTTCTTCATCTAGAGTCAGGAAGATTATGAGGTGAGGTACTCCTTCATTGAGAAGTAGGTCTTAGCGGTAATCAAAGGATTGAAGAAGTTTAAGCATTTGGTTTCAAACAACAAAATCCAACTATTGGTCTCCCATGTGGGAGTTAAAGAATTCCTTCTCAGCAAGGAATTGAATGAGAAGCATGCAGGATGGATCACCCGTGTCATGGAATATGACATTGAGATCAAGGTCACCAAGCTGGTCTGTGGGAAAGGGTTATGTGAACAACTAGCCTCAGGTCAATAAGATGAAACATACAGTGAAAAGGAGGTTGTTTTTGTTCTACAAAATGATCAAGAAGAAGGGAGAGATGATGTACCTACTCCTTGTTGGACCCAAGATATGTTGCACTTCCTTCGAACATGCATGTGTCCTCATAGGATGAGTAAAGCAAAAAGAAGGCATTTTAGGCTATAGGCCATTCCATATGTTCTTATTGATGGTGTCTTGTTCAAGAGGGACATCAATGGCATTCTTTTGAGATGCATTGGGGCAGATCAGGTAGAGAGAGTGCTACAAGAATTCCATGTTGAAGCAGCTAGAGGCCATTTTTCTCCAAGAGTGATAGCACTCAAAATCATGAAAGCAGGATATTATTGGCCCAGAGTGTTTAATGACTGCTACACATGGATCAAAAGATATAAGAATGGTGCATTCTTTAAAGGCAAGGAAAGGCTAGCAGCACTTCCATTACACCCAATCTCATTCGACCAACCTTTCATGAAATGGGGATTGGACTTCATTGGAGTCATCAATCCAAACTCAAGCCAAAGTCACAAATGGATCCTAACAGTGATAGATTATTTCACCAAATGGACTGAGGAAGTGGCACTCAAAGAAGCAAATGAGTCTAGTATCCTAGATTTCTATGAAGGGATAGTGACCAGATTTGGAGTGCCAGCTACCATCATATCAGACAATGCATTAGCATTCATAGGTTCCCAGATTATAGGATGGTCTGTTAAGAATGGGACTTATTTGAGTACTTCATCAAACTATTACCCTCAAGGTAATGGCCAGGCTGAGTCCACAAACAAGAACCTGCTAAAGATCATCAAAAGAACTCTTGATGAGAATCAGAGGACCTGGCACACAAATCTCAAAATAGGCTTATGGGCTGATAGAATAACACCCAAGAGATTTACATGAAGCTCTAAATTCAAGCTCGTCTATGGGAAAGAGGCGGTGTTGCCTATATCACTTGAGTTTCTAGCATAGGAGCTCGTGAAGCAAATAGAGATGTCTAAATTTGGACCAATGGAGGCTAGGTATGTGGAGCTGATAGAATTAGAAGAAACCAGAGAGCATGCTCTCCAAGCAATAGAGAAGAATCAAGCTTCAATCAAGAAATGCTTTGACAAGAAGGCAAAAGCAAGGACCTTCCAGGAAGGAGACCTAGTTTTGAAATGGGATGCAGATCGAGCAAAACTAGGAAGACATTCCAAATTTGATGCCATCTGGAGTGGCCCCTATATGATCATAAGATGCAAAAGTAGCAATGCTTTCCAATCGTCTACGTTGGAGGGTGAAGAGTTGCATATTCCAGTAAATGGGATCTATCTTAAGCACTACTACTAAAAGGGGAGTTCTCACCCTGTACATACTAGTTTAGTTTTCTCTTTCCTTTAAGTGCTTATGCACATTGTCTTGTTGTAGTGTAGATTTCTTTTCTCCTAAGTGCTTTGCACGCTCTGCATGTTCTATTTGGAGCATGCATGATTTCAAATTTTTTATATAGTGTAGTGTTCTTTTGTTTCTTTCATGCAGTGTTTGGACTTGGCATTTGGTCAAGATCAGTTTCGATTCTAATGGGTTTCCAATCGGCCCAGGGGTCAATTTTTAAAGTTCAAATCAGTAGTAAGCTATCACTCATGAATCCATGCCCAATGGATATGACAAGGCAATTGGTCTTTTCATCTAGCAAGCAGACACCCCTGTGAGTCGCCAAATTGTTATCCATATTTCACCCCTGTGCCAAATATTAGATCGACCATGATCCCGCATAACAGAAAATAGAGTCAAAAGGAGGACAGAAAAGGGTCTCAAAATTGGCTAAGTATAAAGGTGTAAGTGGAGAATTCCAAGTGTCAGTATGGTGTTGTTTCAAGGGGTGAATAGAGAAAAGGTTTCTAAATGAGCGCCAGAATACCACGTGTCTCATATCAAAAGGGACCCATTTTTCAACCTATTTTCCTGCCCTCCTATACAGACTCGATACAAACTTCGAAGGGGCATATCTTTCGACTCATGGCTCAAAATATTACAAATCTGACGCCGTTGGAAAGATCTCGGCCTCGCCCATGCCATGGAGGTCTGAAACTTTAATTTTGAGGAGTTAGGTGAAGAAAATGGAGGAAAAGTCTTTCAGGGATTTTAATGCAGGATCTTCTTTGCCTCAACAACCAGATTATGATTTGATTTGTTTCACCATTTCCTCTTCCTTCAAGGTGCATCATTTCGAGGATTGATGTAGTAAGGACAGATCTAGGGGGTAAGATTTCATCAATAGGAATTAACAACGGTGGTTGGGCTTCAACCTAATTTTTCTCGCTTCTCTCTCTTTTCTTATTTTAGGTCAAATCTATAAATACGGGGGCAGGATTCATTGTAAATGGTTGGACATTCTTTGTTTTGTAGGCTCTCTTATCCTTTTAGAAAAAGGATCTATGGGGTTCAGGCCTTCCATTAAAATTGCAATATGTTTCTACCTTTTAGCTACTTTGTAATGAACTGTATCAATCTACAGAGTAATAAAACACATCTATGATCAGATTTTAGATTAGGTTTAGAGATAGATCTCTTTTGCAAATCCTCATTTGGTATCCCACCTACATATTTGGCTATCTGTGCTTGTTTATTATGTGCAACCTGTTAATTTGTGTCTATTAGCAAAATAAGCTTTCATCATTCCTTTGGTGCAAGGTCACCTGGTAGTTTACCTTGGGGAAATTTATAATTCTATGTACCCCTTTCTTAAATGACCCTGTCTCCTTAGGCAAGTTTTAGATTAGGTATAGAGATAAATCCTCTGCAGGGGTGTCACGTATGCATCTAAACAGAGGAATAAGGAACCAACATTTAATTTGGAGAGCTTTCCCATATATTGAATAAGGTCCCCATAACTTGGGGGAAATTTCAATGTTCCACAATTATCTGGTTACTAAATGAGTCTACCTTAGCAAAAGCAGATTTTTAGAACTACATATGTGTGTGCTGTGATGTCGCACTAACATACTTCTATACATATAGATTATACTTACATAAACTCTTATCTATCTCTGTATGCCATGTGTGTGTCTATGTTTGTATAATTCTCATGACCACTTATCATGATCATCATTCCCTTATTCTTTTCATGCCTATGAAAACACTTAGCAGCAAAGTGAACTTCATTTACCACAATTAAAGAATTTTCCAAAGGAAGTCTTAAATCCACCACTACTATATATACCTTAAATCCAAACATTTTCATCACTTCTAGCAACCATGGCCATAACCACCCTCTTCATCATCTAACTCATGAGTAACATCATAAACTTTGGCATTCTATATCCTATGTTTCATCTTCTCAACTTTGTCGATCTACCTCTTAGAGTAAAATAACACACAGGAGTCAACCACCCTCATCTCATAAGCATTCAGATGTGCCATGTAGACTCATTCATCTTCAGACTTATTGACAAATCATTAGATTATTGTAATAGGAACAATAGCTTTAGAATTGCAAACTATTAGGAGTTAAGGACCTCAAGTTCGTTACTAAGGTTGAACAAGTACTTCTTCCTTCACATCTTCTCCTAAACCTTTCATGTTATTGAAATATCATTCAATTACTCTTATTGATTTTTTTAATTCATGATGCAATAGCTATTCATCATCATGCAGTCTTGAAGTACACAACTCAAATTGATTTCTAAAATTCTAGATGCTTAGTAATTCTTAAGAATTTTGAGTCACCTGGCATACTGCTAAAACTTTTTAATATCTCATATTGCTTATTTTGTTGAATTGCAATACGAGAGTACCTTTATACCTCTCATATTATCATAGATACAACATCATGATAATCTTATAAAATATTTTCTATCTTTAGTCACTATATCATGTCTCTTTTGTTCCTGCTATAATCCAATAGATTCTGTGTAGTTGTAGAATCATTTTTGACCATGTCTTCATTGTGATTTGTTTCTTGTTTGTCATAATTTCAAACCCTAGGTTCAATAATTTGTTTGAGATGATTCCAACTTGGTTTCAAACGTGTTTTATACGTCTTGAATGTGTTCAGACCATCCTTATTTGGTGTATTTCCTAGACTGAGAACCTCATATCCGCCGACTTGCTCATATTGTGCTTCAGCATGTTGCTATTTAATTAATCAATTCTAAAGGGAATGTGAATAAATGATGATAATATAGAAATGATGATGTATTTATGGGGTATCTACACATTTAATCACTCTTGGATTATTGATCCCACTTATCAATCGCTTATCGAGAAAATTACACTATATCCTACCACTAGTAATACAAGAACATCAACACATATCTCATCCACTCCCATAGTTAGCTTTGAACTCAATGTTATCTCATCCAAAAATATGGCTACTCAAAAAATTCTTTCATCATCCACACTCTCATTTAACCCACAGGGTGTCCAAAATCCCATCATTACTACATCACCCATGGTTAGTCAACAAGGGCCCATACCATCTGCATTCATTAGCTAACCAAAATGGTGTCTAAAGTATTGACATTACTTCATCACCCAATAGTCATTCATACCTCTTCCAATTTTATTCCTCCCCTAAAAATATTTGTCGGCATACCTAGTTCCACAAGCCCCTTCGCCATGTTATAACATGTTATCTCACAAAAATCTACGTCCACAATCTAAAATTTATTGTTATTTATCCTTGTTTCCTTACCACCCATTAATACAATTATTATCATTGGAACTTGTCCCATTTCAAAAATTATCTCCTCGATGGGTGTGTCATGGTATAGATACATTCACAATCAATAGAATCCACCACCGTCACATCCCCCTATCCACACTTCTATCATTCCCACCCTTATCAATATATTCAATATTCCTCATAACCATTAGTCTCTCAAATAATTTACAACATACACAGGGATCCTTACTCATTTTCAAAATCCCATCCCACCATATCACCCATATCAATAATTAAACTCCGCTCATCTATAATCAAGATAAAACCTCAAACATATAACCCCCCAAAATGATCCCATGTAAGCACTATTAAGCATAATTGTGAGTCTTGAAGCTGACACCATGGGACTTCTACAAATATATTTTCTTATGATAATATCTGTAATGATCCTATCAACCCATCCATACCTTTTTAACCCTATCCTCCTCACTAGGACTTCCAAAGTTTATCAAGTTCCATAGTAAGGAAGATCCACAACAACACATTCGAGCCTTTCGTCATGCTTGTTATCTTATAGTTCATGACCAATATCTTATGTTAAGGAAATTCCTGATGTCATTAGTTGGTCCTAATCTTGACTAGTATGAAAACATTCACTTTATTCATTTACACAACTAGCACAATTATTCTTGGAACATTTCTCTATCAATATCACATACATAAGATATCTATCACCGAACCATTGTATGCTATTTAAACAATTTAGGATGAATTTGTTATTGATTTAATTTTTAGATGAAAAGTAATTATTAATCAGTTATCCACTTACCTTTTCCCTCCCCTATGATAGACCTAATTGAGTACCAATTTATTGATCTTGCATGAAACATATATCATCCACCCTTTAGATCCAATCATTTCAGACATTTGATGAGGCTGTTTACCATGGCCTGTAAATTGGAACTGTGAACCCTTAAGGATGGTAAGGTTAAATTATGATAAAAAACTAAATCTGAATATCTCTTTTTATTAACCTCTGTCCTATTAGGAAACAACATCATGATAAGATCTCACTTTAGAATCAAATTAATGAAAACATTCTTGTTCATCAAAAATGTGATTAAAGGGTACTTATGAATTTGAATAGTTCTGACCTCCACGTAAATACGCACCTATAGGTGATTTTTACAAATCATAATTTTGAAGGCAAAATCATGGTAGCTTACATGATTAAACTCCCTCCCATCATACCCATAAAAAAATGGTGACCCTATTTTACCATCATGGTATAGGAGTGACACCTATTTCAAATATCACCTAGTCCAAGGAAATTACATTTTTGAGAAATGCCATATCTTTATAAACTTCCTCCAAGACATCTTGATTGATCAAGGTGGGCTAACATCTTGACAATCTGAATGCACCTCCTAATTAAACCATAGACGTTTTTAAACATTATTTTCCAAACCATCCCCCAGCTCATAATCAAACTAGTTCCATAGGATTCCAAATGCTTGACCAAAATTATACCACTCATATCATCAACACCGTCAACTAGCTTCCACCTACACCTGCCATATTTTTTGTTCTTATGATTGAAATAACATATATACAATCATAATTTTCAGATCTCCTTACTACTGAGACCTCAAACCAACCTACATCACAACTTCTAAACCTGGCCATATCCACTCATACATATATTCTCAATACCATCCTAAACCGAGATTGCAGGAAAATTAATCCATTACCAAAATCATAAAGAAACCATCCAAATAGATCCTAGAACTTCAAATAAAAAACTTGGCATTCCTATAAAAAAAACTAACCAGTCATTCTGCACAAAAGGATGGGACTCCCACAAAACTAGATAAACATACCACAAGGTACAACGTCCCTACCCCCTATTCTAGGACCACATCCCTCATCAAAACTTGTATTATCCATCTTAGAATCTATAATTTCCCTCAAAACCTCACCTAAACATGTCTCACAAGAAAGGATTCAAGTATCTCATCCTTCTAAACTATCAAATGACACCCAAAGCCCGACGGCCTTGTTATTATATTAACAAAGCTCATCGTGATATTACAATAATTTTTTTTGAACATACTCATACAATAATAAAACATAGTATTACCACAAACCAAGCCCTCTGATCCCTATTTAATGATAGAAACCAAAATGGTACAACTATGAGGAAATTTTTTAGTTACCATTGAATATTAGGACATTATACACAAGATTGTAAAGCACTTTAGGTTGTGATTTAAAACCTTTTCAACAAAGGAATTCTCTAGAAAAATAAGAATCATCCTTGTCCACCTATCAAATCCAAAATAACAAGATTTTAAGCCACCAAACCAAACCTATCACTAAACATTTTTATCTTGAAGCATCCTCTGGACATCAATAACCAAAAAACACATGAATTATTTTAATAAGTCCCCTCTTTTTGGAATCTATGCCATCTGTATAGCCATGATATACCATACCCAATCATTGCTGATTGATCTGGTCCCATAATCAAAAAAATTCTAAAATCTCTATCTTTGTTTATCCCCCTGATCCATCCAATCCTTCATCCCCTAAATCTAAGGTCTCCATCCCTGCGACACCCCACACTCAATCTATGACATTTATAAAAAATATTTTTATTAAATAGTTGCATTAAGTACCTATCAATATTTCCCTTTATGAACTTATACAAAACTCCCCACAACATCAAAAAGCTATGATAGAAGCCCTTTAAGTCATCTCGGTACCATCAGATGAGCTTGAACCATTTTCCAAATTTTTCAATACACTCAAAATATCTATAGCCATCACATTTGACTATTATGAGATTCTGCCATCAGTATAGCATGAAGATCACAACCTCCCCCTCTTTTTCACAGCCCAAATAAATGATACTCTCATTAAAATATTTATAATTGACAACAATGCTAGCATAAATAAAATTTCATTTCATGCCTTCAGACAAGTCCAATTACCATGATACCATTATCACTCAATCACCTATTTTACTATGGCACCTCTAACAATAATTCCAATCCCACCATGCACACATTTATCTTTCTGATTTAGGGGGTAGGTGTAAAAATAAACCATGAAATATTTTATCTTATATAAAGAAATTTTCTAATACAACATATCTACTAGGTCATCCTTGGATCCACGTTATGTGTTATGTCCCGTATTATAGACCTACATCAGTGCCTTAAGTATGAACAAAAAGGTAAAACCTTTATGGTTCTCGCCAATCCTAGTCCATTTAAATCTTGTCACATGACCTATAAGCCTAATGAAGTGTTGCTTCCCTTACATAACTCCACATATTCCAACCAAACTTCTACAAGAACCTTTATCCCCGCATATAAATTACCAGATGATCGATCCTCCAAAGACTTCATGAAACATCTCTCATTGGGGGAATATTGACTACTAACTCTTAATGCACTTCCTCAACCTAATACATACGGGAGACCCCAAAAAACAACCCCTCTATAAACCTAATGTGTGAAACATTATTTCCTTTATCCTCCCATTCCTTTATACATAACTTGTTTATGGAGGCATCGATCATCCTTCCTCTCATCTTGAAAATAAACCACATGCTAAAAAGTTCTCATTAGACTTTTCATTTCTAGGAAAACCACAATTTTCTCAAACTTATCTTCAAATGTGTAACAAACCTTTACACCAAAACCTCGAGGCATGCAGTGAAATCTACACATGAGGATCATAAAATCCCACCATGCTTATGTATCCTAAACCCACGGGCTAGATTTTTGCCCGTATAGCTGGACCCCGCCCTACCTTATATGAGCCCCGGGCAAACACTGCGATGTCGGCGTAGCTACCCATGCCAGGACTTGAACCTGGGTGGTCACTCTGATACCAAATGTAATGAAATTACTTGTATAATTCAGATTAAGAGCAACAATAGAACACCAAATAACACAATATTTCAAAATAATGATCTCAATATGTAATTATAATAGCTTCACCACTTCGAGGGGGCAACCTCCAAACCATATAATAAGACTCAAATGCTCAAATGATAATGAAATACTACCTATAATCCCATATATATACTATTCATATGCTATGGCCATCACCAAGGCCGACCTATTAAGCATGAGAAAGTATAAATGATATAATAAAATGATATGGTAAGCCACAAATCGGCTACTCATATCCTAATACAAGCAATAGGTTAAGGGCGTAGCATGCCCTTTCCCTTCAAACCAACGTTGTCCTAAACATTGAATAATCCTGGATGTTGCTATAGAAAACCATCATCCTCCCAGGTGGTGTCTTCTATGCTCATATTCTTCCACTTGATCAGATATTCCTTAATGTCTCTAGTTCTCAGCCTCTTAGTACATGTTTGCAGAATCTTCTCTGGCTCCAAAATGATTCTTCCTTCCTCGTCAAGTTCTGGTAACTATGTCTAGGCTTCAAATTTCTGTCCACTAACCTTCTTCAGGCATGAAACATGGAATAATGGGTGTATGTGTGAAGATGGAGGCAACTCTAGTTTATAAGCAGCACTACCAATTTTCTGTAGAACCTGATAAGGGCCATAATATTTAGGATCAAGTTTATTTTCCTTTTTCTGTTGCTTTAGGGACATCTGTTTGTAAGAATAGAGACATACAAAAACCCATTCACCAATTTCAAAATGTCTTTCACTGCGGTGTTGATCTACTTGTTGTTTCATCCTGTTTTGTGCTAATGCTAAATTCTCCTTCAAACTAGCCAAAACCCTATTGTTGATGTTGAATGTGTTCCTCAACATCTCTGACCTTAGTTTGCACCCTCAAGGAGGAAGTGATAGAAGGTGGATGGTAACCATATAATGCTAAAAATGGGGTCATTTGAGAAGAGGTATGAAAAGATGTGTTATACCACCACTTTTCCAATGGTAGCCATTTAATCCACCTTTTCTGCTTATCTGATACAAAACAATGTAAATACCCCTCTAAGCATTTGTTGACCACTTCTATTTGCCCATCAATTTGAGGATGATAAGATGAACTCTGAGCTAGCTGAGTACCCAAACACGAAAATAATTCCATCCAAAAATTACTTGTGAAAATAGGATCACGATCACTTACAATTATCTTTAGGGTTCCATGTAGCCCTTGAACTATCTCCAAAAAATAGTTACGACTATACTGGCTACAAATGGATGTGATAGGGCATAAAAATGGGCATATTTTGTGAGCCTATCCACAATCACAAAAATAACATTCTTACCCTCTAAACAAGGCAATCTAGTGATGAAATCCATGGAGACCTCCTCCCATCTCTGGCTAGGAATTGGTAAGGGTTGTAACAGACCTAGTGTCTTAAGTGTTTCCCCTTTCTTCTATTGGCACACTAAACACTCTAATACAAACTTTTGTACATCCCCCTTGATTCCTTTTAAAAATAATTCTCTTTTTATTCTATCATATGTCTTCAAAAACCCAGAGTGTCCTCCAACAGGTGAGGCATGTAGCTCTGCAAGAATCTTATGCTTCAACTCAAAATCTTTACTCAAGTATAACCTATCCTTGTACCATAGGGCATTACCTTTCCACTCAATTTTTTTAGATGCCATAGATCCTTGCTTGATATTCTATATTAGATATTGTGTATCCTTATCTTGATTCCATTCCAATCTTGCTTCATCCACCCAATCTGCTGTCAACATGGACATTCCACATAGTAAGGCATCTGCATATGTATCCCTTCTGGACAACGCATCAGCTACTACATTTTATTTACCCTTTTTGTATATTATTTCAAAATCATAACCCAACATTTTTGTTACCAACTTTTGTTGTTCCTTAGATGATAACCTTTGCTCCTAAAATTATTTGAGACTATCATGATCAGTGTTTACCTTGAAGTGTTTACCCATGAGATAGGGCCTCCATTTCTTGACCGCATGAAGAATATCCATCATTTATTTCTCATAGACAGGTTTGAGTAGATATTTTCCTTTGAATTGGTGACTCTCAAATGTAATTGGTCTTCCTTCCTACATTAGAACTACTCCCAATCCTGATCCTGAAGCATCACATTCAACAATGAAGGTTTGTAAGAAGTTGGGAGTAGCCAAAACTGGGGTGTTGCACATGGCTTTCTTCAGCTGCTCAAAGGATTAAGTGGCTACATCTATCCAATGGAAGGCATCCTTATTTAGCAATGTAGTGAGTGGGGTTACTATTCTACCATATCCCCACATAAATCTTCTGTAGTACCCTATTAGTTCTAGGAACCCACGAATATTTTTGATATTTTTGGGCCTTGGCCATTCCACCATAGCTTTGATCTTCTAAGGATCAAATTTGATGCCTTCATGGGATACAATATGACCCAAGTACTCTACCTCTTGTACACTAAAAGAACATTTGGATGGATTTTCATACAGAGTATGTTTCTCCAAAACTTCCAACATGTTATTTACATGTTGTAAGTGTTCTTCCCATGTCTTACTATAAATCAATATGTCATCAAAGAAAAATAATACAAATTTCCTTAAAAACGGCCTAAAAATAGTGTTCATCAAGCTTTGAAAGGTTGAGGATGCATTTTTAAGACCAAAATTCATTACCAAAAACTCATAATGGCCCTCATGAGTCCTGAAAGCTGTTTTATGAACATCTTCCTCTTTTATCCTAATTTGATGGTACCCCAAATGAAGATCTAATTTTGTGAAATAAACAACACCATGCAATTCATCAAGTAAATCATCAATTACTGGAATAGAAAAATTATCTTTGATGGTGTACTTATTGATTTCTCAGTAATCTAGACACATTCTCCATGTTTCATCCTTCTTATGTACCATGACCACTGGTGAAGAATATGCACTCTGGCTATGCCTGATGATACCTACCTTCAACATTTCCTCCACCATTTTCTTGATCTCATTTTTCTGGGAATATGGGTATACGTATGGTCTGATGTTAGGTGTTTGGCTCCCTAGAATCAACTAAATGGCATGATCATGATCCCTAACTAGTGGTAGTCCCTTTGGAATTGCATCAAAAATAGATGAGTGAGCATCCACAATCTTATGAAGATCAGGTGGCATTGAAGACTCTGTATTTTGTACTTCTATGGAAAATAGCTTTGCTATAAAGCCATCCACTCCTTTTCTGAGAACCTTCTACATCTGATGAGAGCTAATAATATGTGGAGACTTAGCTACCATCCCATTCAATTGTATTGTCCTTCCATCTGAATGAAATATCATGAACAATTCTTGGAAATTCATCTCTATAATACCTAAGCTTGTGAGCCATTGGACCCCCAAAACAATATCTGCCCCTCCCATAGAAATAAAAAACATAGGTGAGTCTAACATGTAGTCTCCCATGGAATGCTTGATACTATGGCACTTTCTTATGCACTTGACTATCCCACCATCCGCAATCATAACTTGCATTTCTGAAGCTGGGTAAATAAAACAATTGAGGCAGACAGCTAACTTACTATTTATGAAATTATGAGTACTCTCTGAGTCAATCAACACCGTCACCTTTTGTTTTTTGAGATAGCCAATAACCTTGAGTGTTTGAGGAGTACTAATACTTGATAATGCATGGCAAAAAATTGTAGGTTGGTGATCCTCTACTTCATCTTCTACTGGTTCCTCAGCCTCTCCTATAATTTCAACTTCCTCATCATCCTCATTACCTCCATCAATATAGAACAACTTCTTCTCAGCACATTTATGTCCCGGTCCATATCTGCTATCACAGTTAAAACATAATCCTTTTGCTCTCTTTTCTTCCATTTGTTGAGGAGTCAATCTAATTGGCCTAGCAAATGAAGCGGAAGAGATACTATGGTATCTGGTGTTAATTAAAGATGGCATCCTACTACAAAGAACTTTTTCCTCTACACAATGTGCCATGATAATAGAATCAGAAAGCTTGATTGGATTAAACATACGTACCTCATGCTCGATGTGGTCCTTAAGACCCCCAAGAAATAGGTCATTCAGATTCTCTTCTGGAATATTCTCCACCCTTAAGGATAGGTTTTGGAATTGATGCACATAATCTTTGACTGATCCTATTTTTTGTAACTTTGTTAATTGACTAAATTAGTTCTCTGAAACACTGGAAATATAGTGCAATTGCAACTCCTTGGTAAAAACTGTCCAAGTGACACCTAGACCATTCTTCTTCCTCTAAGCACATAACTAACGATACCAAACAAATCGGTTGGGTTCAAGATATAGGGATTCCAATGTCACCTTTTGTCCTAATGGTGTTTGATGTAACTCAAATAAGTTATCCATTTTATTTATCCAATTCAGGGGATCCTTACCATCAAATTTGCACATATCTGCTTTCGGCGTCATGTTTTGTGGTTACGGATAAGTTTGATTCTGATGGGACTGGAAAAGTGATCCAATATGGTTAGTTAGTCCATGATTTTGAACTGAAGGTCCTCCTTGGTTGATATGGGCTGGATTTGGGCCATACTGGTTACCCTTTACATGTTTCATGATATCATCCAACCGATGATTGATTTGGGCTATGTCTCCTTTAGAGGCCATCTCAGATTGTACATTTCACAACTCATACTCAAGTTGGCTGACCTTATGATCAACTGAGGTAAACCCTAGTGCTAAGGAATCTATATTTACTCCTTTTGACTCCATTTCTTCAATAACTACCCCATCTTTATCTGGAGTTTTACCCAGAGTAACCAGATTCTTTTTTGTTCTTGTGGAAGGCCCCGCCATGATGTCAAACCTTAGGGTTTAGGGTTTCGATACAATTTCAGCCAAACAGGAAAAAACATAGAGAAGATACTAATACTATTTTTTTGAGGTATTTCTGAAAATGTAAAGAACTTGAAAATTTTCAACAAATTTGCAGTTTAGGGAGTGTTTTTATCAAAAACCCTAAATTTGGAATAACTTTTTGCAAACCATAAATCAAAAAGGTCTAAAATTTCAAGGTATTTTTACTTGAAACTGATTCACAACGTCTGGTAAAACATATCACCCACCAATTCAATGTGGTTTACAATAAGATAGAGCGGAAACAAAAAAAATTAGGGTTTTTGCCCTAATTTTGGCCCAGAATCGCAGTTCTGATACCACTTGTAATGAAATTACTTGTATAATTAAGATTATGAGTAACAATAGAACACCAAATGACACAATATTTCAGAATAATGATCTCAATATGCAATTAGAATAGCTTCACCACTTCGAGGGCACAACCTCCAAACCATAAAATAAGACTCAAATGCTCAAATGATAATGAAACTACTACCTACAATCCCCTATATATAGTATTCATATGCTATGGCCACCACCATGGCCGACCTACTAAGCATGAGAAAGGTATAAATGATATAATAAAATGATAATGGTAACCCCACAAGTTGGCTACTCGTATCCTAATACAAGTAATAGGTTAAGGGCGTAGCATAAACCTTAAGGGATCAATGCATGCTAGGTTTTTGAATATGAAATGAAGGCTCTAAAGCCTAGAACATATTGACTAGTTCTCTAATAGGATGAAAGACCTATGACAATAGTGTGCTAGGAAACTGTACTAGTAAAGTTGGTCATGTTGCTAAGGGATTTCTATCAAGGTCCTCTCAATTTCAAAATCGGGTTTTTAGGTCTAATGTACAAGGAAGAGATCTTTAGAAGGCCTAGAGATACATGTTAAATGGTGCAAGATCAAGGACTTGGGAAATTAAGAAGAGGATCTTCATACTTCCACATGAGATTTATGGTGATGGTGGCCCAATGAAATGAAGCTCATTAGTAGAGCTCCAATTGTGAAAATTAGAATTTCAAGGATCTTTGCTCATTGCACCTAAGGGGTTGTAGAAGGATGAATTCAAGAATGCATTTCCATGGAGCAATGGTAAGGGGATGATACCTTCATATGCATTCAAGAGATGTCTTATTCTAAAAATACCATAAGAAGGGTCATATAGAGAGGCACTAGTTTTGTCATCAAGATCCATCCTAGACTCCTCTTGGAAGAATGAAGGTAAGACCTTATAGGTTGTCATGATATAATTTCTGATCATGAATGAGACATATTGCTAAATACTACTATCAAAAGGGATCATCTAGACAAAGTTAGATGGTTGAAGCTCTAGAGGTAATGGATCTGAGTTGTTTGTTTCAAATGTAATCTGATGTTGGTCACATTGCAAGGTATGAGTCCAGAATGAAGGTGAATAACTACAATTCAGGAAAAATGTTTTTAAGTTTGATCTATGCTTAGCAAGTACGGTTGTAAGAATAACATGGCATGTGATACCTTGGTGACAAGACAGAGTCCATCCAGGTTGAGCTATGAAAGTGTAAAGGCACAAGCATCTGATGATGACTGTAGAATCTGAAGAATTAATGACTTGTAAGGCATGACATGAAGATGTTATGATCTGGTATAATGAGTCATTGAAAATGCCATGGAGTGCCTCAATGAGGATTCATGGAGTCAAGTAATGGAATTTTAGAAATATCATAATCAAGGTATGAAAGAAGGATGTCAATCTCAAGATCTCAAGTCAATGATACCAAGACTATACTGGTATGTTTTCATCATCATGTTGAAGGTTGTAAAATGTCAATAAGTCTTGATAGGAGAAGTCCGAGTAGCAATAAGGTCATTTCAAACCTGTGATGCCAATGATTCCAGTTGAGAATCTATGAATATTGACAACAATGTGTATTCTATAAAGGTACTGATCAAGAATTTTGTTTGTAAGTTCTGATGTGTGTCATGATGTCTCTGCAAAATGTCAAAGTAGGATTCCATGTCTTGAGTATCTCTATTAAAGTGAATCCTACTATCAATCATGTCTGAAGAATGTGTGATGAAACTGTCAAGTCAAGTCTTCATAGGTCATTTCATTGCTCCAAGTATTTATCAGTAATCAAAATCTTGTTGTGTGACACTGGATAAAGGAGAATGCAGGAAGTTTTTACTAAAGCATATAAATTAGTCTAAGTTGAATGTTCAGTTGTCTAATGGTAGTCAAGATCCTTCTTAGTGATGTACTCTCAAGGTCCTTTCATGAGTACACTCATAAAGCTATCAAGTTTCAATAAAAGTCGTAAGTTTTTAAAGTCATATGATCAAAGATCTCTTGTAAGCATTCATGTTTCTATGAAGGTAGTAATGAGGTATTCTACATGTACTATCATCATCTACAATTGATGTAATAAATTTGTCAATTGGTTCACAATGTCCTGTAATATTTTCTCAAGCTCATGAGGTAATTGTTTTTATGGTCAAAGTTTTACAAAGGTACTCAAAATATAAAGGATCTTAGATTGATCCTTGAAGATTAATTAGAATATGGTGTTGAATGAAGTACAATTTTATCTAAGGATTGTAATATGCTCATCCTAGGGAATGTAATGTTGTCTTTAAGGATTATAATGGTGCTTCAAGATTATTCAAGTCAAGTTGTGACATAAGCAAGGTTAGTGTTTGATTCTTACTAAACTAGGGTACAATAGTTTGTATCTGAGTTGAACTACAGGTTGGAATCAAGATGATTTCAAGTTGTTTGAAAGATAACAGTTGTCAAATCACAGAAAATTTTCTATATGATCTTGCAGGAATTTGATTCCAGGGCATCTTGACAATCTGACTGGCATTCAAGAAGGAATTTTGATCAAGGTACAGTGGGCATCAAGATCACTATTATGTTATCATTTCTCAGGTGGTATTGTCAATAAGATAGTATCTCTTAAGTGCTCATGATGCTCAAGGTGCAAATGAAGGTTGATGGTAAAATCCTAGACATGATAAAGGTCCATGTCTAAGGTGATCAAGGGAGTTGGAAATTATTTCATAGAATGGATTATAGGATCCTATGTAAAGGTTGAGTAAGTACAAGCATTGAAAGGTATTGTTCAATGATATATGTGATCCTTATGTGCTTTGTCATGGTCTAACATGATGAATGACATGTTGTTTAGGTACTTGCAAAGGTCTGAAAAGTTAGACATATATATATCTGAGTTGGATTTGAAGATGATCCTAATTTTTAAAAATGATGGTCAAGAAGGTTTTAGTAGATAAGCTCTGACCTGAAAGTCCCATATTGAAGAAGGAATTGTGAAGGTATCTTGTGAAGGTAAAAGTTTGTTCAAGGTAATGCTCTGTATGTTATATATGAAGATACGTGTTAGTGACATTCCATTCTATCAAGCATCAAGGTTTGAATGTGACAAAGTATGAGTCAAGACACAAACTGAGTATTAGACATCCATGAAGGTCAAAGTTAGCAAAGTGTGGGCATTAGACTATGGACTTGAGAAGGAAGTTCAGAGTAGCTTGATGATATGATTGTAATTGACTAAACATCCATTGATTCCAAGGGGATTTTATGTTGACTATCATGCATGAAAGGTCAATGTTCATAGACCTTAAGCCTGGTGGATTGTAGTGTAAAATAACTTTACATGTGAGGTTCGGGTCAAAGAGAGTCTTCAAAAGATGATTTGAAAGTGATGATAAGGTTTTGTTATCTAGTTCAAGAGGTAAGAGTATGTGTCTATGAAGTAAGAAGTGAATACAAGTGTCTTAAATCTGAAATTCTAAGGTAAAGTGATAGAGTTTCTTTGTTCCTAGACTCAATGAGTAGTAAGAGAAGATCATGAAAGCCTGTTAGTCTCGGCTAAATGAGAAGGTGTCAAGACAAAACTGTGTAGAGGATTTATATGTGTAGGGTCTCTCCGAAGGTATGTCATAAGATGTTTCCAACGTTATGAAGAGTGTGAGCTTATTGATGAATTTGCCTTAATGAAGTTTCAAGGAGTGTTATCAAATATTACATGGTCTAGGGGGAGCTTATGCATTGTGAAGAACAAAAGGTTATTATCCGAAGGATTGGGTATAGTTGTTATAAAAGGGTATTGGGACTAGAAAAAGTCATTTAGGAATTGTGATGGTGTCTATGCAAGTATTTTTACCTGAAGGTTGTGTTATCATATGACAGGGAGTTTGAGGACATCTAAAGAGATCCTAAGAAGGGGAGTTGTTTGTTGAAGGAAAGTTAATAAGTGAGTTATCAGGAACTTAAATCAGTTGATAGCATGGAAACTAAGGCTAAGAACATTGAAATTATGGCTTCAGGACTATGGTATTTGATTGAACAATCTTTATGATTGTTGAGTCAAGGTATGAGATTCCTCAATTTTGCATATGCCTAGTTACCATATGATGGATGATTAAACAAGGATGATAATTTAGTAGTATGTTTCACATAACAATGGTTGGCATATGTTTCTATTATGCTAAAAAGTTGTCAAAATTGGTCTGAAGGAGTGATTTAGGGATTTTGGTCCTAAAATGATGCAATGTTAGTGTATTAGAGGTAGAAATTGTGTTTTGGCATGGTACAAACCTAGGTAAGATGATGTATAGTAGATATGGAGCTAAAATTTGTTGAATATACCAGCTCAAGGGGAGCTATATGGATTCTCATATCAGGTCCATGGATCTCTTTATTGTTATTGATGAGGTCAAGAAAATAGAGTACAGTCCAAGGGGGGGCTTATGAACAAGTAAGTTTTTGAGACATTGTGGTCATTGTGTGTTGTCATTTTTCCATGTCAAATTGTCATATAGTTCCTTTTTCATAGATGTCAAAGGGGGAGAGTAGGCTCAGAAACATGAAAAAGGGAGTCTTGTAGGTGTTTGGTCTTGAGGTTGCCATCAATGTTTCTAAAGGTGGTTTTCATCAATGACAAAGGGGGAGATTGTTGGCTATTGTGTCTATGGTGTTGTCATTGATGTCAAAAGTTCACATTAATGGAAAAGTGAGGTGTATATTTCTCATAAGTGTCTCCATGAGGTGTAAATCAAGGTCAAAGCATGAAGGTAGTGTTTGGTTTTGGTAAAGTTGTTATGGTGTCTTGGCATGGTCTAGTATGTATGGTCATAGTATGAGCTCTCCAAAGTTGGTTGAAGGTATTCATGAGGTCAAACAATGTTTACATTTACATGATGTGTAAGAGGTTTCTAAGTGTCTTCAAGATGGTCATTATGGTCAATTCATGGTGAAGTACATGGTTGAATCAGGTCATTCTATAACTATTCCTAGACCTAATGTATGTGTGATGGCATGGTGACATGAGATATAGAGCATAGAATTCATGTAAAAGCATGGGTTATATGTTATTATGTTGCATAGCATATGTATGAAGGAGTTTTATGTTAATATTTAGAGGTTTGATGATGTTTCATGGCCCTTTGAAGCAATTTTCTTGAGAACAAGGCATGTAAACATATGTAAGTCTTAGTGTCTAGAGAGATTCAAGTATATTTGAGAAAGGATGTGATTTCGGCTAGTTAGAGGAGGTTGTTATGGTGTTTCAAGTCAAATTTTAGGTCAAGGAAGCAAAGACAAAACAAGAAAATGGATTTTTAAGAAAATCGAGCTCTCGAGAAGGTAAAACTAAGTCGATATGTGATGTTTTTTTGCTCACCCAAACATGTGGGTTCTTCATGGGATCTTGAGGCATTAGCAGATGTTTTTACACTAATCTAAGACATGTTTTTAAAAATATTGGATTGATTTGGTTGTTATAAATTTATGAACAATTGTTGAGAAATCAAGTTAGTATGAAACCCTAATTAAACTCTCATAGTATAGGGATATGGAATATTTACTTGGTATGGTATTAAAATTAGGTGGAAAGGTTGGTATCATGAATCAAGGTTGTAGAGAAATCTTTCAAGCTCCTATTGGTGGTGGTTTCATGTTTTATCTATTTCAGGCAGTAGGAGAAAATCCCTTGTTTTGTGGACATTTACAGTTTCAAGGCTGAGATGGAAGCATTGGGATGAAAAGTGAACTTTTCTATAATCCATATGAGATTTTCTATATGGCCATGAAAATTTTTCAGGTAGCTTCAATGAAGAAAATGGAATATGTAGTTCCTCAAAGTAGCCCTACCACTTTTGGCCTAGAAGGGCTAAAACCTAGTCTTCGGGTTTGCAGTGAGTGTGATTGTTTTTCATCATGGAGCAATGGTTTTTAGTAATGAATAAATAGCTTGTTGACACTTGACATGATGTGTTTGATAATTTTACTTGATCAGATGAATTGGTTTCTTTTCTAATCCCTAATGGCCTAATTGGTCTTATTAGGATTCCCAAGGAGTTTAGTAGAAACATGTGTGCTTGGTTTATTTTATCCATATTACATATGCCTCGTAGTGCTTGAGCATTTTGGTACAATTTTCCTTGAATTTTTCCAAGTGGTGGTTGATATTTGAAGTTTGTTTGGAGGTGTTTGGACAAGTTTCTCTGAAGACTTGTTCTTAAGTCAGTTTTGGTAGTTTGGACATGTTTTAGATATTGAGTTGTTTGAAGGCCTTGTGTTATTATTTGAAGATTTGAGTGAGTTATTTCAGAAAGTAGACTTAGATACCTTTCCATTGATATGATACTTGATCCTTGATGATAATTTTTTATATGTGAACTCATTCATTCTTTAGGACTATTTTTCTGGGTGCTTGAAGATCTAGTTGTGCATGATTGCTTTTAGGAGAGTTTCATGTGGAGATAGTAGTTACAGAGAATCTTATGCTTGTTGGTGATTTTGAGATGATTTACTATACTTATGTGGAGCTAATGGATCCATGAAAAGACAAGAATGTACCCTTAAAGGTCCTTGTGCATTTGTTGGAGCTTGGAGAGCTTATTTTGAGCATAAGAGAGTCTCTTGAGCTTGTTCTTATTGGTGTGACTGTAGACACCTAAATTTGTTATCTATCTCCTCATCACCCACATGCACATATTTTATTATTCATCCTTATTAACTAATTGAATTCCATTATTATCTCATCATATTTATGTAGACACTTAAAATTGGTTATCCAATTTAGTGTCCCTCACATTCGTTTTTCCTACTTAGGTAACCTGGGGCACGTTTACGTCACCAACTATCCCCTTGGGATAGTTTTCCAATTTGTGATTTAATCACTTACTCTAAATTTAATTCATCACATCACATCTTACCCATGAGTAATTAAATATTAAATATTTAATTACGCTTCTTCCCATGCATCTTAATCACTTATCTATCCCAAATTTATTCTATCTATGCATCACATCCATTTTTAATCTTCCCTAAGCGGGATATTTCCCGTGGTCGGGATAAGTCTTGTCTTTCTCGAATCGATCAATTTGGCCATCTCGGGAGTCTTCTCCGTGATCGGCGCCGACCCATATGGTCGGCGCCGATTTTATAGGAGCGGCGCCGATTATAAAAGCAGGTCCATAGCTCAGTTCGAAGGACCGAAAAAGAGACTAACGAGCGAAAGAAAGCACTTACGCACGAACAGAGAGCGAGAAAGATACAGGTTGCAAGGAGAGATATTTTTTAGCATCAATTGTCTCAGTTAGGGCAGATCCTGTCCTAATCAATCCCTGAGAGGAGCACCGTTACTCTGCCCGTATCATATCAACATCATACACCACCATCTATCATCTGGTGACTCTGTTCCAGCGTCTCTCCATCTTCGGCACATCCTGCAGACTACATTCACCGTCCAATCCCCGAATCTCATCGCACAGTCCCTGATTGGTCAGTCTGCCTTCAGTTAACACTGATCTTATCCAGTCGATGCCGATCAGTCCCAGTCGACGCCGATCACATCAGTCGCCGCCGATTATACCCAGTCGACGCCGATTTCACTGCAGACAGGTAAAAGGTCACAGGTAACACAAATCCAGCATTATTTCACAGTTCCCTGTTTTCTGTACTTTCTGTCTGCTGTTTAGTTTCTGTTTTATTACTGCAATCAGAAAATCTAGTCTTTATTTACATCTTTTATCATGTATGCTTCTTTTCTTTATTGAAAACGTGGACTGACATCCGCCAAGGAAGCTTATCGCTTCCCGGACCCGCTCCTCGGGCAGTCCACCCATATATCTTCTAACGCCATCTTTTTCTGTCAAGCACTGGTGTTTTGCAGGTTACTCGGATCTATTGTGCAAATTGCTCGTGTGCGCCCGTCTTGTCTACATCGGCTTCCTCATCCGTCCACATCTTCATCAGGTATCGATTTCATTGGAGTTTTTCAAGGTTTTTGTGTTTAGTTTGGTACATTAACTTGGACAGGTAACAAGCGCAAAATTCTTGATCTACATTCTGGCACACCCGGTGGGACCCGACCAAAGTCCCTTATTGGCGAAATCATTATCTTGAAATTTTTCTATTTCCTTAAAATAGAAATTTTTCGTTTCCCCATTATCTGGATATATCTTTCCGGATCTTGTTTGCTGTTTGCTTGATCTTTTCTTGCGGAGCACTTTTGCTTGTTCGTGGGATTGTTCGAGGGGAAGAGCTCAACAACGCACTTTTTGAAGTCCACACACCTTGGAGAGCTAAATCTACAGGTATTCCTCTTTTACGGTGTTTTCTCCTTTTTTAGGATTTCTTTGTTGGTTGTCTATCACATCCAAACACTTCAAGTTTTGGTGCTTAAAAGGAACTTAATCGCATTTGGGAAAGAATCTGTTTGACTTGTCTTCATCGAAATCAAACATTTCGTTTTAAGTGCTTAAAAAGAACTTTTTCTTTGTCATTGCTGCATGCTTTTTCATCTAGTTTTAATTAGGCTGGAAAATTGATCAAAATCGGTAGTGACACTATTTGATTTTTATTTTCACCCTTGCACACAAAGCCAAAATCACTAGGTATAAAGCATCTAAACAAAACTCCTTCCCTGGCCTCGCCTACTTGGAAGTGATATCCAAGAGGAAGAGCCTACACGGTACTCGGGCCGCGCTATAAATTCACGGAAGATTTTGGTATATATTGGCAAAGCACCCGACTCCCTTATCGCAGCGGTGTGTGAAGTGCGGGGGTAGGCCCCTATATCAAGCCACGTACCAGTCTTTTACTGAAGTGCCTTCGGGACTCCTCACCAAACATTACCCAAACCATCCTTAGTTTGGCTATCTGAGTAGTTCCTGTTCTAAAAAAGCCTTCCCTAACATTTTTCTTTTCTTAAAAGCATCAAAATTTAAAGGAGATAATCACTTGCGCTGCTTGAATTGCTTGTGCATTAGCTAGGACAATCTTCTTTCTTGCTTGCTTATGACGGTTATCACCCGGTCACAATCTAGGAAAATGGCCCAACAGGTTCCTTCTTCCTCCGAAATCACCACCAGTGTGGATGTTTCGGCACCCCTCCAATCTTCCTCGGGACCGCTGTTAGTTGGTTCCCCCTCATGGTCGTATAATCCTTTCCATCAAGCCAAAACAATCCCATCACGTCCAGCTTCTCCTAGTCCATCAGAAATATCTTCTGACTCGGAGTCTATTCCTCGCGGGGATCCTGAATTTCAGGCTCTCCTTGATCGCAATCCGGTAGCCCTCATGGACTACCTAGTACACAAGTCCATTCGAATATCTGATCAAGGACCACCAATCCAACAAGTGTACAATTATCCTCGTGGTCCATCCAGGCCTATGTAGAACAGTTTTCATCCTCTCTCCCGCCTCGAGCCACGGAAAAGGGGGAGGCTCTTGTGCCTCCTTTTTCTCTTCCACCAACCATGTTGACTAGTTCTCAAATTGCCTTACCTATTCCTAATACTGCAGTTACCTCAACTATTCCTCAACCTACCTTTGAGAGGTCTTCTGCCTTGGCGATAACGAGTGCGTCTGTGCACCCGCATATCGCTGTTAATTCATCTATTGCCCTCTATTGTGTCTCAAGGTCAGTACCTCTTCATGAGCCAACCCCCTCCGGCTAGTCAGTTGGTTCCTACTTCTCGTCCTCCGGTCAATCTTTCTTCCAATATTCCAGCAACTGTGACCTTCGCCCATCCCCTAGTATCGGCACCCCTAGTACCAAATCCGGCAGTAGAAGGCCCCTTTCAGGTCTTGTTCCCCAACATGACCAATCAAGTCGGTACTCACGTTCCTCAATCTGTCCCTATCCAATCAACAAACATGGGAGTCCATCAATCACAGGCTCCATCCGTCTTCCAACCTTCATTTTCCCAATCCCTTATTATCTCACAGCCTGCCTATACGCAAGCTACCTCACAACAAATACCTCACCAGGCGTCACCCAAAACACCTGGTTATTCCTCTTACCATCCCACCAATCAACAGATCAATCCCCCATTGACACCTCAACAACATCCATCACTTGCTCCTTCTGTAGGACATACCAATGTGCCTACTCCTCAATCTGATGTGGTTCAACTTCTCTTCAAGAAAATTACAGACTTGGAAGCCTACACCAAAGGAGCTCGTCCTTCATATTCCTTTGAAGAGGTGTGTAATGAACCCATTCACCCTTCAGTGGCTTTTAAGCCTTATCCTCCCAATGGGGAAACTTCAAAAATTCTCAAAATTCATAGTCGGGAAGCCTAACAAACATCTGCGAGCCATTCAACATGCGTGCCTACCTTATCGTCCAGGACCAGGAAACTCATCGCACAGTCCCTGATTGGTCATTCTGCCTCAGTTAAACACTGTCTTCTCCAGTCGTTCCGATCTTCCCAGTAGCCGCCCGATCCACAGTTCGCCGCCGATTATACCCAGTCGACGACCGATTTCACTGCAGACAGTAAAAGTCACGGTACACAAATCCACCAAGCATTATTCACAGTTCCTGTTTTCTTTCTGTACTTTCTGTCTGCTGTGTTAGTTTCTGTTTTATTACTGCACTCAGAAAATCTAGTCTTTATTTACAATCTTTTATCATGTATGCTTCTTTTCTTTATTGAAAACGTGGACTGACATCCGCCAGGAAGCTTATCGCTTCCCTGACCCGCTCCTCGTCATCCACCCATAATCTTTCTTAACGCCATCTTTTTCTGTCAAGCACTGGTGTTTTCAGGTTACTCGGATCTATTGTGCAATTGCTCGTGTCGTCCCGTCTGGTCTCATCGGCTTCCTCACCGTCACAATCTTCATCAGTCTTCATCAGGTATCGATTTCATTGGAGTTTTTTTCCAAGGTTTTTGTGTTTAGTTTGGTACATTAAACTTGGTACAGGTAACAAGCGCAAAATTCTGATCTACATTCTGCACAAAACTCCCGTTGGAACCGACCAAAGTCCCTTATTGGCGAAATCATTATCTTGAATTTTTGCTATTTTCCCTTAAATAGAAATTTTTCGTTTCCGCCATTAAATCTGGATATATCTTTCCGGATCTTTGTTTGCTGTTGCTTGATCTTTTCTTGTGCGGAGCACTTTTGCTTGTTAGTGGGATTGTTCGAGGGGAAATCTCAACAACCGCACCTTTTGAAGTCCCCACACCATTGGAGAGCTAAATCTACAGGTATTTATTCCCGCTTTAAAACGGTGTTTTCCTCCTTTTTTAGGCTTTCTTTGTTGGTTGTCTATCACATCACACACTTCAAGTTTTTGGTGCTTACAAGGCATAATCGCATTGGGAATGAACTGTTTGACTTGTCTTCATCGAAATCAAACATTTCGTTTAAGTGCTTAAAAAGAACTTTTTCTTTGTCATTGCTGTCATGCTTTTTCATCTAGTTTTGAAATTAGGCGGGAAAATTGATCAAAAATCGGTAGTGACACTATTGATTTTTTTTTCACCCTTGCACCAAAGCCAAAATCACTGGTTATAAGCAATCTAAACAACACTCCTACTCCTTCCCCTATGGCCTGCCTCCTTGGAAGTGATATCCAATAGTAAGAGCCTCAAAACGGTACTTCGGGCCACGCGCTAATAAAATTCATCACGAAGATTTTGGTATATATTGGCAAACAAACCCGCGCCTTAATCGCATCGGTTGTGTGCAGTCTGGGGTGTCGGGCCCCTATAATCAAAGCCACGTACCCAGCTTTTACTGAAGTGCTTCGTGACATCCTCACCAAACCTACCCAAACCATCCTTATGTTTTGGCTATCTGAGTAGTTCCTGTTCCAAAAAGCCTTCCCTACACATTTTTCTTTTCTAAAAGCATCAAAATTTAAGGAGATAATCACTTGCGCTGCTTGAATTGCTGGTGCATGAGCTAGGACAACTTCTTTCTTGCTTGCTTATGACGGTTATCACCCGGTCACAATTAGAACAATGGCCCAACATGTTCCCCTTCTTCCTCCTAAATCAACCACCAAGTGTGGATGTTTCGGCACCCCTCCAATCTTCCTCGGGACCGCTGTTAGTTTGGTTCCCCCTCATGTCGTATAATCCTTCCACAAGCCAAAAACAATCCCAGTCACGTCCAGCTTCTCCTAGTCCATCAGAAATTATCTTCTGACTCTGAGTCTATTCCTCGCGGGATCCTGAATTTCACCAGGCTCTCCTTGATCGCCATCCGGTAGCCCTCATGGACTACCTAGTACACAAGTCCATTCGAATATCTGATCAAACGGACCACCAATCCACAAGTTGTACATTATCCTCTTGGTCCATCCCAGGCCCTATGTAGAACACTTTTCATCCTCTCTCGCATCCCGCCTCGGCCACGGAAAAAGGGGGAGGACTCTTGTGCCGCCTTTTTCTCTCCTTTCTCTTCCGACCAACCCATGTTGACTAGGTCTCAATTGCCTTACCTATTCTAATACTCCTTTCAGTTACCTCAACGATTCCTCTCAACCTACCTTTGGAGGTCTTCTGCCTTGGCGATAACGGTGCCTCGTGCAACTCCGCATATCGCTGTTATTCATCTATGCCCTCTTTGTGTTCCTAGGTCAGTACCTCTTCATGAGCCAACCGCCCTCCGCTATTCCAGTTGGTTCCTACTTCTCGTCCTCCGTCAATCTTTCTTCCAATATCCAGCAACTGTGGACCTCGCCCTCCCCTAGTTCGCGACCACCCCTAGTACCATCCGCAGTAGAAGGCCCCTTTCAGGTCTTGTTCCCCAACATGACCAATCAAGTCGGTACTCACGTTCCTCAATCTGTCCCTAAGCCAATCAACAAACATGGGAGTCCATCATCACAGGCTCCATCCGTCTTCCAACCTTCATTTTCCAATCCCTTATTATCTCACACAGCCCTGCCTATACGCAGCTACCTCCAACAAATACCTCCCATGCGTCGACCCAAAACACCTGTTATTCCTCTTACCATCCCACCAATCAACAGATCAATCCCCCATTGACACCTCAAACACATCCATCACTTGCTCCTTCTTGTAGGACAGACCAATGTGCCTACTCCTCAAATCTGATGTGGTTCAACTTCTCTTCAAGAAAAATACAGACTTGGAAGCCTACACCAAAGGAGCTCGTCCTTCATATTCCTTTGAAGAGGGTGTGTAATGAACCCATTCACCCTTCAGTGGCTTTTAAGCCTTATCCTCCCCAATGGGAACTTCCAAATTCGCAAAATTCATAGTCGGGAAGACCCTCAACACATCTGCGAGCATTCAAACATGCGTGCTACCTTATGCGTCCAGACCAGGAACTCATGCTCCGTACCTTCCTATGTCTCTAGCGGTCCCGCTTTGGACTGTACAATAACATCCTCAACATTCCTTATTTTCTTTCTCTCAATTGGGCCTCAGATGTTTATCGAAAAACTTTTCAATAAATATTGCCCTAAGATCTCAATTACAAATCTTTACAAACATTCGCCAATTCGACGATGAGTCTATAGCAGACTTTGTCACTCGTTGGAGAGGGATAATCACCAATTGTCTTTCTCCCTTCCCCAATCCCAACAGATCGAGTTTGTTCACCCGATCTTGTGCCATCATTGCTAGTCACATTTCTTCCACTTAAGGATCCAAACTTTTCATACCTTTGAAGAGGCCTTTACGATGGCAACGCAAACTGAATCTCGCGCCATTGAACAAGGGAAGCTAAAAAACTTCACTCCAAATATAAACTAGATTTCTCTCGCTTCACCAAACCAAATTCTTCCCCCTCTAAAGATAAGAATCAAGGGTCCACAAATGCTATCGTGTTAAAAACATCAAGAACCAATAGTACTCCTAATCAACCACCACGAAGAGATTCCTCATCTTCTCGGAAAGGGGCTTCATCATCACGATCCTTCGCTCCCTTGGGGGAATCATATGCCTCTATCTTAGAAAAAATGTTGGAAATTCGCATGATCGAACTTCCACCCATTAGGGATATTGATGAAAGTCGAGAACGTCCTTTCTGGTATAGGGAAACGATTTCTGTCATTATCACAGAACCAAAGGTCATGACATCGAACGATGTCAGACTTTCAAAAATCTTGTCCAAAAATTCATTGACAAAGGCGAGCTCATCCTGGATAACCCAAATGCTCCCCCAAATCAAGCACTGGACGTTTTTAAACAACCTTTCCCCAATCATGCCCCAATCATAATTCTTCGGAATCTCAACAACCAAACACCCACACTATCAATTCATCTCTACCGAGGACGTCTTCTTCTGAAACCAATCCGTCTGCAAACACATCAATCGAATCAGATCCTCCTTCCTCTTCATCAATCACGGGAGTTCCAATATCTTCAGATAGTCTATCTTTGAATATCCCTACATTACCAAGCACGGAGTTATCTCTCTCCGCTCCTTTGTCTGACCTTCCATCTATACCCGAGATAGTGTCATCCTCATCTGTCTCATCATCAGACATTCTTTCAATGCTCGAGGCAATCACATCCCTCCGAGTTCCACTACGGACACATCTACTTCCGTTGCTCCCATTCCCGCCGCAACTATGCCTTTGGTGAATGTAACCCATAATTGTGCCAACATCGACGGAAGTGTCTTCGATCTTGACCCTTCCTATCTCTTTTCCTACTACATCAGAAGTTTTCCCTCCGCAAGGCATTCCTTCTTCATCACTCCCTTCTTCCATCACCAATGTTACTACTTCACCTATTCAGGAAAAATCAAAAGAAGTAGCACCAACACCTGCACACTCGATTCCTCAACCTAAACCGCGACAACCAAAATCTAACACTACAACCATCAGTACCATCCCACTTGCTTCCTCCGAAAAGGTTACAGTCACCTTATGCCGTGGAAGTTGTCACCATCCCTGAAAAAGGAAAGCCCGTATTTCGGACCATCAAAACTCTTGGTGCTCTTCCACAAAAAATCTCTCTCCACGCCTCATAAACGATTGGATTTGTCCGCTGAAAAGGCGTCTTCTTCTACACATCCATCAAAGCCATCATCTTCTTCCACAACACATTCTTCATCAATACCCCTAAAAGTAGACTTACCTACTAAACAGACGGCACCCTCTTCTATCAAGATCCTCATCTTCATTACCAAAAACCAAAGCAACCCTATATTCCTCCTATTACACCTACCTTGAGGACTTCTTCCTCATCTGAATCAATATTATCTAAATCATCCGTAAATCCGACTAAGCAATCCCCTTTGTCTCCAAAGACCGCAAAATCTGTCACATCTCCATCCTCCTCAAAATCTATCTTAGGGGCTCCCCCTCCACCAAAGTCAATCATGTCTCATTTACTCCCATCCCAAGCACCCAAGACTGCTCCTCCAAATGTCCAAACAAATAAGAGGATCCCTAATAAAACTGTTAAACCTAACATGCAAGTTCTTTTACCTAGGCAGTCGGTTAATGTAAAAGAACCATCCTCATCATCTCCATCCTCATTTTCGTCTACCGGATTTTACACCGAAATCCTTCATCAAATTATCCAATCTTCATCTATAACCCTTCCTCCAATTAAACCATATAACCCGAAAGGAGTGAAACCTGCTTGGTTTAACTCTGATTTGATTTGTGCCTACCACCGTACTCTGGGTCATGATACTGAGGGATGTAAAGCTCTCCAAGCCGTTATCAAGAACCTTCTGGAAGAAAGTGACCTTTTGCTGGAGGAGGAGGAACAAGTACCTCCTGTCACCTTAGCCCCATCCAAACCTCAACCATCCACTCAGACCTCTAGTGGTTCCACGCTGCCTGATCTTCCACCCTCTCAAATTGACATGATCCATATCGCCACTAGAACCCAACACTATCATAACCCATCTTCATCTTCAACATCTAGACCACGGGTTGTCATTTCTGCAGCCCCCGAAGGCATGTCTCCTTCCTCATCGGCCCCACGACCTAGGGTCTCTATTCGTGCTGCACCTCGGGCTCAAGTTCCCGTATCTGTTGAGGAGAGTGTCATGAAACAACTCACCCAGGCTCCGGTCAAAATGTCTCTTTTTGACCTCATCCAATCCTCTCCGCAACATCGCCAGGCTCTAATCAATAATCTGCATCACATCACAGTAAATTCCGATGAGCCCCAGCCCTTCGAGTTGGTTGTTGGATTGAATGGTCCATCAACCGCCATTTCTTTTGAGGATTCAGAAATTCCTCATCTTCCTTCAGAGGATTTGGAGGCTCCCCTCTTCATCACAGTCCAAATCAATAACACTACCTTAAAACGTGTTATGATCGATAGTGGAGCTGCTCTCAACGTCATCTCCTCCCACACATTCGAACAACTAAGTTACCTAAGAATGTGGTGTCACCTCCGCCTTTCGCCCTTCGATCATTTAACGATCAGCTAGCAGTCACTCTGGGAACTGTGGTCTTACCCATCCGAGTAGGTAAGAAGCTGCTCATGAACTCTTCTATATTGTCGAAGGGAAATTCCACTATAACATGATCCTCGGACGCTCCTGGATTCACGCAATGCATTGTGTCCCATCCACCCTCCATCGATGCCTAAAATATCAATATGAGGGCAAAATATACACCCATCCAGGAGATCCTTTTCCTTCTGCACAATGCGACATGACCACAAGGTCTGCCCCTTTAAAAGAAAATACATCTTCCTCCAGATGGGGCCTCATCTTCTTCCATACCTGCAACCAAACTACCGGATTTACAAAATCTGGAAGAGACATTGCAGCGTTTCTCACTAGGGGAGCTTCCTCTCTTATCTTCGATGCCCATCTCAAAACCTAATGAGTATGGTAGACCAGACAAGCAACCTGAATATCAACCAAGTCTCGGTCGCATCGTCACCATTGGTCTGCCCAATCAACAGACCAATTTCATCTACGGTGGTCTTGATACGCCTCATCATCGCCCGGATTCTCCTCCTAGAGCCAAACCTTACCTAACAGGGTTTGATCACCTACAGAATCCCACGTTTGCAAAGACTTATCTACATCGATCCGCGTGGAAGGGTTTGGCCTTGGAAAATATGAACAAGGTATACATGACCTCAAATCCATTCCCTACTGCTCATTCCACATCATATGTTGGTTTGGGATTTAAACCTTTTCAAGCCACTGTCACATATTCTTGATGATTCTCTTCTTTGAAGAACCATCTTCCCCCACCCAGTCAGAAGCATCACTTAAGGTGGAGGATGACATTTCCATGTCCATCCACTAACTTTTTTTTTTTTTTTTGATCAATCACCATTTCCTTAGGGCCGTTGGTCTCATGAGAACCGAACATCGGTCCGCTTCTATAACCATTAATCTCCCTGAAATAGTTGGAGACACTCTCCTACTATCAACACTATCCACTGTTTGTATGATGATTCATGTCCTCACCTATCTAGGGGCAAGGATTCCTTAGCTTCCCAAGACTATTCCTTCTTACACTCTACCCTTCTTAACGAAGCCACTATGACCTTAATATAGGGACTTCTGAAGACCCCTCGCATCATTAAGTGGCATCCGTAATCCACAGGAATTATGGGACTTTACACTTTTCTTTCCAAACTCATCAAGCCTTTGCTTGTCCTATGAGGATATGTTCATGGGCGCTATCACCGATATTGTTGTCCACAATATCGTTCCACTTCCCAACATTCAAACCATTTCAAATCCCAATTACTTAAAATGCAACCCCTAGAGTAGCCCTTCTTGTTAAAGAGGATTACAAAACGCTTGCTCTCGGCTAGTTTCAAATTTTCATCCCAACCCATCGATATCCGCAATGGGTGTCCAATGTAGTGCCCGTAACTAAGAACTACTGGGAGATCGAATTTTTAATACGCAGCCTTCCAGATCTCATAATCTTGCCTGTCCAAAGGAATGATTTTCCCATCTTCCTAATTCGACCAACTCTAGATTTAACTGCGGTCATGATATGCTTTCTTCTTATGGATGGTTTCTCTGGATTAATCAATCCGCATCGCACCAGAAGACCCATAAGACCACTCCTCATAACTCCTTGGGGGGACCTGTTGCTATCCCGTGTCAGGCCTTTTGGCCTTAAGACGCAGGGCAACCTGATCAACGAGCAATGACTACCCTTCCATGACCTCTTATACACAAAACTGTAGAGGATTATTGTTGACGACCTCCTCGGCACGTCCAAAACGCTGTCAGGATCATCTTTCATCCTTGCACCCTCTTTGAGAGGCTTATCCATTTGTCTTCGTCTAAATCCGCTAAGTGCTTGTTTTGGCGTCTCACTGGTAACTTTTTAGTTTTTATCCTTTCCATCAGGGGCATTAAGTCGACCCCGCAAAAATAAAAGCTATCCTTGAGATGCTCCCCCTCTACTTAAATGCAACTCCGCATTCTCCAAGGAACGTCTTCAGTCAGTGCGTCGTTTTATCTCCCAATTGTCGACCATTGTCAACCTTGTCACACCATCTTCTCGTAAGAATGTTCATTTTCCGCTGGGAATGAGCATTGCCAAAGGCCTTTGATGATCTCAAAGCTTATCTTCTTTCCTTCTTTCTCCACCTGTGCTTACACCTCCACGCATTGGGGGACCTTTTCTATCTTTATATCTCTGTGCTGACCATGCTCTGGGAGCCGATCTCGCATACCGGTACACTTGTGGTAAAGGAAACAACCTGTCTATTACAAAGAAGTCGCACCCTCCATGAAGTAATGAGACACGTTCTCCGGAGCATGAAAAACTATTTGCGCGCTCTTCGTTTGGTCAACTTTAAAAGCTTCGTCATTATCCTCCTTAATCATAAAACTTCATGGTCACAAGTTGTCAATCCACTAAGACAATCCATGCAATCCTATCCAATGATCGTAATCACCCGTTGGCTTATGCTCATGACAGAGTTTGACCTCGAGTTTATCCCAGCAAATGCTATCTCGGGTCGGTTATGGCAGATCAATAGCTATGCTCCCTTCTCCGACACTCTTGACCCCCCTTGCTCAATGTCCCGAGAATACATCCAACAATTGATTTTGGTCTATCTCCTGTAAGTAAACTCTTCCTTGATGTAATCCAAATGCCAGCGATGTGGAGGATGCGGGTTTCTCTGATGATTCTCTCCTTGGGGTAAAACGCCTATCCCGTCGCCACACAATTAAACTTTGAGTGCACCAATATATGGCTTAGTATGAAGCTCTGTCTTAGGTCTTCAAATGCCATTATCTCGCGCTCGGTCATATTACATCTTGGTGATTCTGAACTCATCGTAACCAAGTCACGGTTTCTACAATGCAAGAATGATATCCTTCAGAAATATCGCGACATCGTCTTTGCCCTCCAATCTTCGATAACTTCACTATCCAAGCCTTCCTCTACTTTAAATCGATTCAAGGATACCATGTTCTTTTAGTGCCTCCTCCCTTATCCCACCCGCCTTTACGCTACCTCTCGTCTTTATGTGGCTGTGCAACGTTGGATCACCATCTCATCTTGGGCACGTACCGTCATCAATTCTGTCACAAACCCTACTCCAGGATGATGGGTATCACAGATAGTTGATTATCTATCTCATTCGGATCCTTCCTCCAGATTTGTGCCCTGTTAGAAGGGTCTTTTGTCCACGCGCCAAACCGCTATACTATTCTAGGTGGCCTTTCTTTACAAACGCAGCTTTGATGGTATTTTGCTTCGATGCCTCAAAACTCATGAATCACTAAAGCTATTCAGGAGGTCCCTGACGGTATTTGTGTGGACATTTTAGTGGTTTATGCTAAGCCAAGCGCATCTTAACGTTTGGATATATTGCCTTCTTCTTAATATCGAGATTGTTGTGACTACACCAGAAGTGCGTCAAGTGTCAGCAACATTCCAAGCTCACGCACGTCCCTAGTCAGGCTTTACAACCTGCGGCGGATTTGTGGCCTTTTCGCATGGGGTCTTGATTTATTGGTCTCATCAATCCCCGTTCTTCACAACGTCATCATCTCTCTTAC